>NTHP01000099.1:1439631-1470938 GCA_003416845.1 Oplegnathus fasciatus
ATACCTTTGCATAGCACACATGGACACACAAATACACATACAGACACATAATTGCACAATTATTCTGTCATGCTAAAAAAATTATTCTCGCGCACGTGTCTGGAAAGCTCGTCACTGAACAGTAAAGCTGTGAGGTTTTAGGAGAGCATTCAGTCCTGTCGCACTGCAAACACTCAGCCACGACTTAACTCTGAGTGAGTGAACGGTACAAATGACCCAACACCAAAAATTGTGTCCGTGCAGGAACACACACGTACGAGCCAGACTTCACCTCCCACATGAGCACAGTGTGTTTGAGTCTGTGTGTGTGTGTGTGTGTGTGTGTGTGTGAGGCCTGCAACCCAACACCAGTGGACCTGTTCCTCCTGTTTGCGAGGCAGATAAATGAGGGTCCGTGGCGCTCCCTGTGGGCTAGACCACCATTAGAAGCCGCTGATGATTTAAGAAATGCTTTGGAAACACTTTCAGACACATTTATTACAACAAAATGCTTCTTGGCCGTGACGCCTCTTCCCCTTCGCCAGAACCAGTGAGAGTTATGCTCCGTGGAGGGCACGGGATGACTTAATAATTTCTGCAAATGAGGAGATTCATGTAGTGTGACTGAAAGCTCAGATTAATTCATCATGGCCACATTGACCTGGCAAATTTAGATAGTAATTGACCTCTGGCACAAGTGGTGTGTATCTATCTCAAATACAAGAGTTTATGTACACAAACTTATCTGTAACAAGAAAAAACAAAAAGCTGCTGGACAGGGTTTGGCGTCTGAAACATGTGTCATGCGTCCAACATTCACACTTGGAGATTTTTTAATAAATCAAGCAGATGAAGATTTCTTTTTCCCCTCCTCTCCTCCCAGGTTGAACTGACAGGAGAGAGTATTGGGTTTCTAAGAAATGCACCTCTAAAGCTCAACCTCAGTTACCTCACTCACATGCAACCCGCCAAAACCGTCGTCTTTGTAAGACTCTTAATTCATATTAAATTACTCTGTGCATAAATCACTCTCTCTCTCACTCCCAAACACCCAACAAAGCTCATACTTGTATTTGCTGTCAGTGGGTCATTTAGAAATAATCTTTTAGGATTTTTCCATCCCTTCCCTGGCTGTCATAACTGCATAATGCTCTGTGCCATTGCCACTTCATTTTATACTTGGCCATCTGCAGACAGCGTTGAGAGAAATTAGATCAATAGCTTGTGGATGCACAGCAGGCTGCAAATGGTGGGAGAGCAGAGGAGAGAAGTAACATGGCTCCAACTAATAGAGCTAATTAACCGGCATTTCATTTTCAATCTGTCATCAGAGTACAGCTTCGGTGATCTGTTGTGAAGAAAATAACTGTACTTTTAACCAAAACCTTTAATTTTTCAGTTACAATACAAAAAAACGACATATATGAAGTTCTCTTTAAAACAAGACCAAGAGTCTACAGCCATAGCAGCTCTGTGAGGCTGTACTTAGGCACAGCGGTGCTGTGAGCTAAATGCTAACTTTAGCTTGCTAACTTCCTCGTAATGTCAATGCTAACATGCTGATGTTTAGCAGGTATAGTGTTTACCATGTTTTCCATCTTAGCTTAGTGTGTTAGAATGCTAACATTTGCTAATTAGCACTAAACACACAGTACAGCAGAGGATGATGGGAATGTCATTAGTTTTTCAGGTATTTGGTCATAAACCAAAAAACTGGGCCAATTAATTTTGACCTGATGTTGGCGCTACAAGGAAAGTCAGGGGATCACCAAAGTTAATACAGTGGGACATGAATGTCACTACCAAATGCCAAGACAATCCATCCCATAGTTGTCAAGACATTTCACTGAAAACTCACCACAAATGTGAACCTCATGGTGGCGCTAGAGTCAGTCATTAGGATTCATCCTCTGGGGACCATGAATGTCTCTACAAATCAATCTGTCAGATAGTCGCTGACATATTTCAGTCTGAACCAAAATGGTGGACCTGCCAACCAACACTGCCGTCCCTCGAGGTGCGCTGCTAGCATGGCTAAAACCTCAAGTTCCATCATGTTGTTCTGAGCGGGCAGATACAGTCAAATTAAATGTGCCTTACAGACTGCTTGCATAGCCTAAAGGCAGTTTCAGGTTCATAAAATTGAAATCAAAGGATAAATGAATGCAGCAGAACATATCAAAGGCAATAAGCTGCTACTGTCCCAGGTCTTCAGAGGGAATCCTCTTATCTGTCCTCTTTTAGGAAAAGCAGGTGTTACCATTGCAGTTGAAAGGAGAAACCAATAACCGCCAGTGGGCAACATAAACCATCACTTCTTATCAAGTAGTATGATATGTATCAAGAGCAGATGTATTCAACGCTTCAATTTGTACGGTACCTGTGGCTCTCGCAGACACGTAAAAACACGCATACCCTTGACACATATGCATCTAAGGAGAAAGGGCGACTGTTATGTGGCTGTTGTCTTCTGCGGTTAACTGAGATAATTAGGCTTTAAATCACAAACAGAAGGCATGCGAGACGCTCTGGGTTTGGTGTCTGATGTCAAAAGCTGCTGATTTATATTCTTCCTCCCCCTGCAGGTTCATCTTGTCAGCTTTTCTCATGCGAACATGAGGATGCACTCATGCACGAGTATATTTATATATTCGAGAAGAGCTGTCTGGATGCCACTTTATTACCAGCACTGTGTTCTACTTCATGTGGATAGGTAGACAAAGAAGAAAGAGAAGAAGAAAGAAGGAGAAATAAAGAGGAAGTAGAGAAAGAGAGAGATAAAGGAAAATACTAAAAAAAGTAGATGCACTTCAGAAGCCTAAAGATTTCAAATTGAAACACCATGAGTCATTACTGTTGTCTAATCATTTTATACTCATAAATACAGCTTTGTCTTTGTTGACTTCTTAAATATGTGATATTAATAGATTCCCAAAATGGCCACTGACAAGGCTGGTAATCTTATGCATCTCTGCTTCCCCTGCACCTCCTCCTTGCTTTTCCTCCGGAGAATAAAATGGTGGCGGTGACTCGGGCTCTAACAGAGTCTGCTCCTCCATCACCGGCATAATCGGGAAGATCGATACCTCAACCCAAATAAAGCTCCACCGTCCCTGCCTCCCAGTCTGTGACTCCCCTCCTTGGGCACATTAATGGATCGTCTCCAACAAAGGCCGCTGCTCTTAAAACTTCAGCGGGCGGAGCATTTCTGGTTTTTAGATCCACAGGTGGAAGCAATCTGAGCAGTAGAGTGATAAGTAATAGTCCGACATTTCCATACTTCTGCTTTACCCCTGAAATTTTGGCCATAGGGGAGATTTTTGCTTGTTTAAGAGCAGAAGTCAATTACATTTTTTGGCATGGGTCTCGAAGGGAATTAAACTGAAGGGACAACTGCCTTTAAAATCCCCCATGCTCACAAATGTTCTGCATTACATCTGATAAACAAGGGTCCTGCCTGAGAAAGAGAGACAGAGGGCTGTAATGTAAACACGACTTTATCTCTGAGTCCTCCTTCACAGCCTCCCCACTGGCACTGAGGATTACGTATGAAGCTACAAAACTTATGGTGGACTTTTCCTGTGAGAAGATTTGTGTAAAGGGCAGTGGCATTAAAGCTACGTGGGACACAGAAATGGGAAAGAGCCTGTGTATTACACAGAGAACAAACTGAATTTCTTATGTATTAATGTGCAGGGAAGCGTGTGCAGTGCACATTCACACACACACACACACACACACACACACACACACACACACACTTTATATGTCTTGAGTGTGTATGAATGTGGTTCTTTGACATGTTGAGACTGCTAGGTGACAGTGCAGGGAAAAGTCCTAAAGTTGCTGTTTAGAGAGGTAACAGACTGGCTGGTGGTTACAGCTGCAGCAAAAATCAATACGTTAATTAGATCACCAAGTGAAATCTATGTCCCTGAATTCAGTGGCCCCATTAGTGAAATTGAAAATTAACACACATTTTACCCCCTCCCAGTTGTTTTAAATTAATAATAACGGCAGTCTGCGAGATGTTTGCTAAACTGCCTTTAAAAGACTTCTGCAGCTAGTTAATAAAATGTCACAACTGCAGAACCGCACAATCGCCAGTATTTCTATCTCCCACACACATTTGAAATTACAGTTAGACTTCTGTACAGCTCATCACCTCATTTTCAAGTCTTGGCTGAGCTACATAATACAGTACAACCACAGTTAGTTTGTCTTTAGCCACGACTGAACTGGCATCAGTGTTCTTGGTAGAATAAACTGAATAATTTAAAGTTACATGGAGGGTTGTTTTTTACCCACAAGCAATACAAAATTCAAATGATCCAAAAGCTATTATATTCACACTGACTCTTGTTGACAGCGGCCTCAAAATGAATGGATATTTTGTGTCTTTTGTATGATGAAAAAAAAAGAAGGAATCACTCCCTGGAGCAGTGCCTAGCCTAACAAAAGAGGAGACTACACAAGTGGTCAAGAGGAAATACGATAAATATATTTTGGGAGATGCAGATATGAACCAAAAACAACTGATAAGAGCAAAAGAATGTTTTTTGTAAACATTGCAGCTGATAAACGCCTGTATGCAGGCTACAGATTTCAGATACTGTAGCATCCTGTAGGATCTCCATTTTTCTATTTCAATTAACACTGACATAAGAAATTGACATTGATGCTGTACAAATGAAGAAGAAAATGTGTTTTTGCCAACAGAAACATGCTCCTAACTTCATATACTGCACAGTATGATCTGTATAATGTTACACATGCTGTATGTACGTGTGTGTGTGTGTGTGTGAGAGATGAAAGGAGACACCGAGAAGGAGAGAAAGACAAAAGGACTGAGTGAGAGTAAATGAGATAGCTCTTAATTACCGCCTGCGTTTCTGTATGATGTCAATAGGCCTGTTGACAGCGCACGGCGATCCCCATATGTTCCCACTCCGCACAGTGATACTCCGCTCCACGGAGTAACAGAACCCACAGTTCGTCGGCACACTCATCTTTCTTTAGTCTACTCTCTTTAACTCGTCCTCACCCTCCTCTTCTCGGCCGCTCCGCTGCTCTCCCTCTCTTGGTTCTCCTCAGCTTGTGGCTGCTCTCATCCCTGTAAAACCCGGCCCGCTTCCTCGTCTGTCTCGCTCTGTCGGGCTGTCCGGCTCTCCACGGCTTCCCAGGAGTTCTCATTACCTCTGGCAGGAGTGGACACCAGCTCTAGGACCAGTGGCTCCAGCTCAGGATGGCCGGAGTGATGCAATCCATGCTACTGTGCGCGGCTGAAAATCTCGGGTGATTTGAATGAATGTGTTCCTTCCTGAGCACCTGAATTCCTCTTGTGAGAGCTGCACACTCCCTGCTGCCTGTCTGTCTGCCTTGCAGGCTGTAGAAAAAGCTTTTCATCACTCTCAGCAGAGCTCCATTAATCGGTCCCCCATGTACATCTAGTCTTTGCTCCGGGTCTAAATGTGGCGCAACACTGCTGCCCTCTTCCCCCTCTCCCTTTCTGTCTGTCTGCTCTCTCTCTCTCTTTCTCTTCTTCTAGTTCTCTCTCTGCTTCCTCCTCTCCCCTCTGGCTGCTATACCTTTAATCACAGAGCAAACAGAGACCTTTCCTTTCCCTGGGCAAACTTGCTCTCCTGCTCCAGCCTGTCACAGAAGCCCTGTGCTGTATATGTGTGTGTTTTTTTTTGTCCGAGCGCCCCACAGAATGTGAACAGATCTGTGTGCAGTGTGTGTGTGTGTGTGTGTGTGTGTGTGTGTGTGAACGAGCAACCGAGCGCGCGTGTAGGCATGTGACCAAGCAAGTGTCTGTGTGTGTGTGCATCACACACAAGGGGGAACAAGTTTCAGAGTGAGGTCAGAGCTGAGAAAGGGGGCGGGATCAGAGCCAGCATGGTTCCTGCCTTCCCTAAATGTTTTAGCCATTTTAACCCCTTCCTACTCACTCACACACACTCACACACTGAATCCTAATACAATCACAAGTACCGTTATCCTTTCCAGATGGAGTGTGTATTCATGTGTGTGTGTGTGTGTGTGTGTGTGTGTGGCAGGTATGTCTTGTCCATGTTAGGTAAAGAGATTGATGACAGGATGAGTATGATAGGGTATTACAGTAAGTAGCTCTTGGGACACAGCTTGCTGAGAACGAAGAACATGTACACACACACACACACACACACACACACACACACTTACCCGTACACAGTATGTACTCACACACAGGCTTAGGCACGAGCATGCAAGGTCACCCATGGCCAGGGGCAGTGTATTTTTGAAGACCCGAAATGTGAAAAGTAAATATGAAACCTTAGCTGGTTGACCTTCTATAGGCTTCGTATGAAAACTTAAACAGGAAATATTTGACAAGAGATCAGCAAAATGAGACTGGGGCCATGAATCTACAGGCTATGTTCCCAGAGACAGATTAAGCCTAGCGCTGGATTCTTTAGACTATAGAAGAAGAGTCTGTAAAATTTCATCGGGACAAGCTGTGTGAGTGAGTTAGTGGGGGGTGAGAAGCTTTTCTGACTGCACAGCAGGTGCTTTGGTGTTGCCAAGTCCTTGTGAAATTTGTATATATTACAGCATTGGGTTTTGAATACCAATTTTGACCTATTGACCATGCACTAAACCCCTCCCATAACAGTGACTGTCCAATCACACAGTAGCTTGGCAACCACAGACCTGACAAACTTTGGATTTCTCCACATGTTGAAGCGGTGTACATGACGCTATAATACGACGAGGGATACTCTGCATTAAAGAGCTTCAAAAATACAGTGTAAGAAATGGACTAAACGCTGTGTTTATCTGCTACAATTGTTAGCATGCAGGCTAACTAGCAGTAACCTGGTGTTACTTCCAAAGCCAAGGAACACATCATTAAAGGTATAACGAGTAGGATTTGTCGGTTGCTGTTTGTAAACGCAACATCCAAAGTTGGCCCCGCCTCCCCGGCTCAAAGTGCACGTGCTTCTGGTGGTGTCACATGCTTATGATCTGGTAACTGGTTGCTATGTTTTTATAGAGTCCCGCAACTCACACCCTGTGCGCTGTTATTGGCTGGGGACTACACACCACTGCCCAAAGGTTGACGCGCAGAAACGTCCCGAACATAGCAAAATAAGAAAATCCAGGCAGAGGGCAGGGTCTCTGCAGATACAGACACCGCCACACACTTCTAGTGGGTCATAAGTGATGACTGAGAGAGGTTATTTGTTTAGGAGTCTATACATAGTTTTTTTTAGGAAAATTCTACTCATTATGCCCTAAAGTAATGTCATTAGTTTGTGGGGTTACAGGCTACAAAAATACATCACACAAAAAACATCATACTTTAAAAATTAGGACTAACTAGCTCTACACTGCAATACAAGATCAATGCTGTTTCTTTATTTTCATGTCCTGTTTATACATGGACCATCATCTAGTGAGGATGCCTGAGACATGTTCATACAACTTTAGCCTCAGTCTTATGTCTTTTAGCTTGTATGTGGCCATCAAGTTCATATTGAAAGATCCCTTTAACAAGACTGTCAGGAAACACCAAAAAGCTGGAGAGGGCGTTTTCATCTAGCTCATGGAGCTAACGTTAGCTTAATTACCTTGCTAGCTACTGTACAGCAAAGCTGCCAGTGTGCTGTCGTTTCAGCAAAAATGACAGTCGCTGGCTAAAATGAGTAACTTGTTTTGTCTACCTCTGTCTGAAATGAAGAACCCACTGTTTCAAAAAGCACTAAGAATTTGGAGCGGAAAATTTGCCACCGTTTAAAACTGCATTATGTGCCTTTGCGAGAAAGGAAAGCTTGGCAGGCGTAGCAGAGCTTGAAAAACGGTCAATTGCTATCCAGCTAGCTCCTACACACAAAAAACATCTCCATAAATGGACGTGCGCTTCAAGCTACATTCTGCGGTGTGACACGGTTCAATTAAATTGGCAAATCAATCAATAGCATCACCTCATCACCGTGGAACTCACAAATGTTAGGCAGAGAGACAACAATAGGTGAGAATGGAAAAGAAAAAGCAAGAAAATATGAGTGGTAATAGAGGCTCAATAGGTATCTTTAACATGAACCAGGCCCCTTTCTGGAGGCCAGAGAGTTTTAAATGCATCACAGGACCACTGCTCCATTACCTACATATGTGAAAAAGTTGGCTTAAATATTTTTTTTCATATGCCGTGGTTTTATTTTTCAACTTTATATTTACGTTGGTTGCGACACACAGCACAGACAGCTTACAACTGCGGTATAATCATTTAATATAATACAAAGGTTCTGTGTCTGCGGTACTCAAGAAAAACTGCCATTTAAGGAAATCTGAAGAGGTGCACACACAAAAAGGGCCAATCACAACCACAAAGTGAACAGAACTACGACACTGCTTTATATTATGGCTTTTATGGAGCCTGAATTCAACAGCAACAGTTTATAAATCCAATCACACGACTACAATGAATTAAATGGTACCTATTTGGGTTTAGCAGGATTGACTGTGCAGGAACAGAATCACGATCAGGCTCAGACTTTGGACTTGTAAAACTGAAGAATTCATCCCCATCGGGATGAACAGTGTCCTGATGCAAACCGGATGAGGGGATGTTGTGAATTAAAATGTACAGCAGCATGCACTTTTGACACATTTTCATGACAGGAAAATTGTTTTCATGTGCAGTCAGAAGAATAAAAGTGCTTAAACAACATGGTTCAAGAGTCTTACGCCTGTTATCTAGAGTGGACATGCACACACACACTTACCGACACACGCACACACTCATTGGTTGGCAGTATACCAGGGGATTTCACAGTGTTCAATGTATCTGCGTCACCGTGGTGGAAGAGAGTGGATGTTTGAAGAAAGACAGACGTTAAATGTTTGGTTCTGCTCAGTATCTTCGCATCTCGTCTTTAGACAGTCGTGCTCTCAAACGCTGAACGCCGAGGCCGAGACAATGTGGCGAGGTAATCTCTGAAACTCATAAAATAGCGAGGCATCATAAATTCTGGCCGACCCCTCAGTTGTGGGTTTAATAGTCCGTTATTTGCAAAGGGGCCTCATGACATCATGTGTTGGCTACATGGAGACATGGTGAGCATTCCTGGATAACGAGCTGTTTTGAAGTCAGCGAGGAGCGCTGTGTGTCAGAGCTGTTGCCTGTCAGTGGACAGTCTGTTTGTGGTTTGTTTGTAAAGCTAGCTCACACTGATTAATTTCCTCCGTCATATTGTCCACTGAGAACCAATTAGGTCTGAATGACAGTACCAGAAAATGTAATTCTCAATTCTCAAGTACAAAAAACTGGCTGCTTTGAGTTTTATGTGTTTTAATGAACATGTCTGCCTTTGTCATCCAAAGCAATGTCAGTCACTTTGTGTCGCTTCTTTGTCTGAAATTCATGTAGGTCAACAGTGTGATAATGATGCGATATCTGTGTTCCATTCATGTTCTCTCAAGACATAGTTTTGTTTGTTTAAAGTTACTGAGAAATTAAGGGGTTTTAAAATAAAGCTAAATGTGTTTCGAAGCTTAGTGCTCATGTTATGTCGAACGCGGTGAAAAAAGAAAATCTTGCACGGAGATCAAATTTCACTAAAAGCTGAGTTGTGATTTGGCCACCTCCTCATTGAAAAAGATTTACAACGAGGTTAAAGTATTAACAAGACAGCAAATTACACAGTATTATTTTTAAAGAAACATGTCAGTCAGTCACAACTAAGAACTTTGTAACAGTGAAGTGCATAAAACATTTTTTATCAGCTTATTTAAATATTTGTCTAACACCAGAAGCTTTGAATAAAATCCGATTCTTCTTTGAGTGAAAGCCTTACAGTATTTAACTGACTGTCCCCTTAAACTTCTCAAGCAGTTTTTTGAATACAGAAACACTTTTTTTCTCACAACTGTATGACACAGAGCTGTCTCTAATACTTTATCGAAGCTGTATCATGCCACACTGGAGGGCAGATTTACTAATCCTATCTCAAACGTCGGCTCAAGTAAATGTAGTGTATTTACTAACAGTGATGATATAAATGTGCAGATACAGTCAAGTCAAAGTAAATGCAACTCAGTCTATTCTGGGCTGTTCGGGATGTCTGGAAAGCAACAGAGTGCAGAAGAAAGTGCTCTCTGCTACTGACATTGAAATATTAAAGAAACCAATAACACATAGTATTTTAGAAATACAACCAGGCACTGTTTAGGAAGGCTATATGAGAAGAAATGGCAATTAAATGATGCAATCAAGTGAAAAAATGGTCACTGGTACGAATTGGAGGCATAATGTTCTCGCAACTTCCTCCAACGCACCAAAAAGTGATGAGCAATTTAGAAACACAGTCTCATCTCTCAACGTTGCTGATGTCTCATCATAACAAATTAAAAACAGCTGCCATGCTTACAAGAGTGTTGCAAATTTTACACCTGCTTCTCCCAGGCCTAATATTATAAAAGCAGCAGTCCTACATAGAAATGCCCTAAAACATGTACTGCATTAACGCAAACATGCAGTTGTTAGCAGTGTGTGCGGCTTTCCTTTACTAATACTATTTGACTCGCTAGTGTCTGAAGAAGCATCGCAAAGCTTTAGTAAATCAACCTCTAAATGTAACACACACATTTTCCTGAATTAAGCCTGTTTGCTATCTTTGGAAACTCTGGGATCTCCACTAGAATTTAAAATAACTCTCTGTTGGTTTAAACCACGTTCAGCCTTACAACGTGAGTTTGTAGAGGGACCCAGTGTTGAATACAGCAGAGTTCAAGAGGTTAAGAAAGCAGCTGCAGAAGAATAGTGTACACAAACACACACACAGGCATATTCACATGAGCAGGGCTGCCCATTTCCACTATAGCTTTCTACATCGGTAACAGGATCTCCAGAAAGAATTATTCCCTAAAAAGGCTGCTTCCCTTAAAAGAGAAAAAATGGACTCCTTTCTCACTTAAATAGTAACTTTTTGTATCCAGCAATGATCATGATGCAGCAATATTAAGTATCTACATTCGAAATACTAAATCTCTCAAACAGCACAGCACAGCAAAACACATTTATTCGTGGTACAAATGTCATCTAAAATACTGTGCGTGTAACAAAGCAGCAGCACCAGGTGTGAGCATGTGGCTGCTGCTAGCGGCCTATATTTAACTGAGTCTCGGTGATGTCAAACGTCATGTTACAGCGTGTACTGTAGTAAAGGCTATCAGTGTGTCGCCTCATGATTCATTAGGCTGCCATCTGCTAGCATGACGGTGGGGTTTGGGGCTCTCGTCTGATTTGGGGATTGGGCGGATGACAGACTTGTGCGCACACATGCAAACGCACACGCTCGCAGTCACACACACGCACACACACACAGCCCAAAAAGGCCAGGACGTACGCACACGGGGGCTTACTAATGCATGCACATGTACAGGGACATGGACACGCACTCAAAGGCACACATTAAACGCACAATCAGATGGTCTGTGCGCACACTCGGACGGCAGGTGGCCACTCCTTCAGCAGGGAAGTGTTTGAAGGAAAAACAACGGCCATGAAATGCTCAGTCACGGCTGTCACGTCACCATTTCACCTCTCATTAAATACAACCTAGTCTATACACTCGGACCCACTGTGTAGGCTACAGTAAATGTGTGTGCATGATTTTTTTTGCATGGGTACATAATAGTAGGTGTCAGTTAGACTAGTTGTGTCCCACAGATCTAAAAAAAAGGAGGAGGAGTTGAGGAAATAAAAACCATTAATTCTCCATTTTAGCATTTTGTGGTCATGAAGTACCAAGCTGAAAGTTAATTGTGCAAGACACAATTAAAAAAATAAAAAAATAAAATAATTATTGGAGGTGAGCTCAGCGTTTATTATATAAATATTAATTTAAAGGGACTACTTTTCATAAAATCTGTGTTTCATGCCTGTAATAATTTACAGCGTATGGGTCGTTTGGTTGTAATGGTATTTCCTCTGCACCACATTTCTGTCATACATCTCTTCTGCTGTATACTGTTAACTCAAGTGGCCGATGTACAAGCCACTCAGGTTAAATATTACGCAGCAATAAAGCAGCAGTATTGAGTGTCAAGTAAAAGTCAGCTTTATTTATATAGCCCAGAATCACAAATTTGTGACTAAAGGGTTTGACAGTATCAACAACCTTGACACCCTTTATCCCCAAAGGAAAAACAGGGATAAAGCTCAAGGAGAGCAGAATGAACAGATGTGCAATAATGTATTCAGAGTGTAGAATTACAATATGTTGTAAAAGAATGACAATATTTTGAGAATAAAGTACAAAGATACAATATTAAGTAAATATTAAGTGTACAGAATCAATCTTAAGCTACTGCACTTTGACAGAAAAAAGGTCAATAACTGTTAAGTTTGAGTACAGCACATATAACATATAGTATATCAATATAAATGTACAACTCTCCACAGCACTATGAAAATCTACCACATTGTTTTTTTTCCAACAACTGCTTGGTCTGCAGGAGGTCAGTGCACTCTCACAGTCTCTGAGTATAACTTAGTCGGTTTCCCCCTCTAGTGGCTACAGTGAACAGTCATACTGATGCTGCTATAGTACAAAGCTAACACTCAGCACCGACATCTGAAACAGAGGAGAGGATTTTTTTCTGAAATGCCTTTACTGAATAACAAAGTGAGACTAGGCAAAACTTTGTTTTCATTTTCAACCAAATAACTTCTCATACTTTAAAATCTGAGGCTACATCCCTTAATGACTTCAGTAGCAGCACATCTGATCTGTGGGGCAAAAAAATGACCTTTCGTTTGACGTATTAATCTTTTTACTCTTTTCATCGCTGTTACACTCTCTCTGAACTTTGGATGAAGGAGAGACGCCTGTGTCCTCTCACAGCGTGAGTAGGAAATACAGTAGAGTTTGCTAGTTTTGAATTTCAGCAGTGTTAGTGTTGTCTCCTGCTGCTGCTGCTGCCAACCTCAGAAATCAATGAGGCTCTGGAGGCGATTGGGGAAATCAGTCATGCTGAAAATATGGAGTACAGCAGTGACGCACACAGCAGCCAGCCCGCCACAGCCACACAGGCCCTATTGACTAATCTGGGTGTGTGTTTGAGGGTGGGGGGGGCTGCTGGCTATATTGGGACCTCTGACATTGACACTGTTGCCCTTTGGTTGGATGGCCTCACTTGACACTTTTTTTTGTTTTTCCTCATTATTCTTTCAGTCACAATCGCGTTCTCTCTTCTCTTCTTTGTCCACTTCAGAAATATCTTTTTATTCTCTTTTCACCCCTGGGTCTCTCGGTCTAGCCCTCTCCTTCCACTCATTATCTCCGCGCTAAAAGCAGCACTATCTCGACCCGCGTCCTCTCTATCGCTTCTTCACCGCCCTCTCGTCTGTGCCTTTACCCTCTTTGTCTAAATTATCTCTTTTTCCCAGTCGGTCAGCCGTTGCGTCTGTCTCTCTTGCTCTCACCTCACTCTTGTCTCTTCCCGCCGTTCTCAAACTGTCAGAAGCTGTGCGGACACAGCTATCTGCTCATGATACTGACTGAGAGCTCTCCAGCTTTGTGCAGCTTAATGCAGTGACACTGTGTTGTTTAAATGTACCAGAGAAGCCATAAAAAACATTGTTGAGAAGGTTGCCAGTAGTGTGTGTGTGAGTGTGTGAGTGTGTGTGTGTGTGTGTGTGTGTGTGTGGTAGTCAGAGGGTAGGATGAATAGTGCCTTGGTACTGTTAGTACAAGTGAGGATAAGAGCTGTCTCTATTGTGATGGACACATCTGGATTACAAGAGACTGCTTTGTCTCTCTCTCTCTCTCTGTGTTTGTGTGTGTGAGTATGTGTGTGTCTCGCACAAGGGCAGAGAAAATTACTCATTTACGAAATAATTCAACTACTGCCTTAACTAATTTAAGTTCTACTACTGCCGTAACATACCCACATCAATGGTATCGTCTCCACCACCGTGTAATAAATACATCATTGTATTTACTGGCACTGAAAATGAAAAACAAGTTTTGAACTTTGCTTTGATCTGAAGCTCCCAACAGTGACTCCACTTGAGTACTGTGTGTTTTTTTCCAGCCAGGAAGCTCGATGTACAAATCAGGTAAAGAGAACAGAGGCTCGTTCTGTTGCGCTGTGGTCTAAAATCTCCTGCTTTGATCTCCTCATATGATCCAAACAGGCTCACGGCTGGAGAAGTTCGGATGACACTCGCGAGGCACATGCCTTATGCCCAGAGTTCAGAAAAGTTTGCCGCACCGCACTGAAAAAATCCCACAACAGCTCTGAAACGTTTTTTCTTCTTTCAGTGCGAGGAAGAAGAGGCTGATTCTTTACAAATCAGTGCTGCGTTCAAAGCTTATTTTAATGCTGCATTTATAAATTGTGAGTGACTTTTCACAAAGCATATGGAGTTATGTTGGCCTCCAGATTCCTGTGTGTGTATATTCTTGTATTTCATGTGTTGAGTCTCATGTTTTTTGTCTCTGTAAACTTACATAACGACGTGTCCTGCGGGGATCTCATGACAGCTGTAGTAGATTTTATATTTTTCCTGAATCCGGCCTGGTGATTACACAGTTGTATCAAGTTACAACTACAATTAAGTCAATTGGTCTCATCAGTGTGGAGCATGTTACACTGATTTACCTCCTGGAAGTGAGTTCATTTGACACATGATTTTATTCCTCTTTGTTTTGTTTCCTAGAGGACAAGATAGAAAACAGAGATGAAATCTGCTCCGCTCTCATTGGACAATTTTCCACAGTGCGCCAATATTTCTTCAGTCCTCTTATGAAAGCCAAAAGTCCTTGAGCACATGATGGTCGCACCGTGCCTAACACGGACGCCTCGACTTGGCTCGGATCCATTCACCCCAAGGAGTGGACAGAGTCATCGATCCACCATGCCACCCCGAGGCCTGCAACGCCAACCGCAGCACCCACCGGCTTCACCACAGCACACATCGAATCATTTGGCACATTAAAGTTAATCCAGAGTTTAAAACAGGATACAGGTGCAGATTCACTAGATCTTGTTGTCACTAAAGCAAACCAAACCAGAGATTCAATCTGACAGACAGTTGCAAAGACTTTCCATGTCAAACTGTTTTCTATCTTAAATAATTTTTTATATTTTATGTCATCTAACTGGTACTCTCAGACTGGGGTTTGAAACATCACGACTACACAAAAATGCACAAAACCACCAGATAAACACAGAGACAATGCAAGACTACTGACAGAGCAGCAGTATCAAAATGAGCTGATTATAATCCATGTGCTGCAAGAGACAAAAACAGCCAGTACTTGCCAGATAGACACAAGTGAAATCAGCTTTTTTCCAATACTTCCTGAACATCTGCAAACGCACGTATTATGTTGCCTTCACTGTAATCACAATCACAAAACTCCCAACACACAACCGGATACGTACCCAATGCACGAGTGCCTGCGCGTGGAGAAGTTGCCGTGCATCTTCCTTGAAAAGCGAGAGTCTTTGTTCATCATTTTATTGGCAGGTTCAAAAAGGGTTGAGTTGAGTTCAGAGAGGCGTCAAAATAGCAGCTTTGGGAGGCGAGGGATAAACAAAGTGAACTTCTGCGGCGCGACCAAAACCTCCATGCTGTCAAGAATCGAAGAGGAAAGCTGTCCAAAATGTTGTCTGTGGTCACAAGTTATGTCACCGGGAAACAGGTCCCTTTGACAGGACGGTTCAGGAAAAACAGGTCCAAGAACGACGAATGTAAAACAACGCCAAGATGCAAAACAGCAAAACACAAGAGTGTCATCAGCTGCACCTGGTAAGAGCGAGAATGAAAGCGAACGCAACAGTACTAGAGGCCTGCTGAGCCCCTCTCTGTATTTATTAGATAAAACTTATTAGCTAGAAGCAATTCACTTCCAGGTCAGTGCAGAATCAACGGATCAAAGTGCATCAAACTGGAAATTCAATTTGCGGTTCAGCTTTTGGTCCCGGCGTGAAGGATATGTCCATTTGTTTTTGTGAAAAAGGAAGAATGAAATAGGTTCATCTCAGTTTGTGCGTATGTGTGTGTGTGTGTGTGTGTGAACAGCCTAAAAAGGCAAAGAGTCTTGGCTGTTAGAGACCAATCACAGAGTGAGTTAGCATATCATCTCACTGACAGTGGAAGTATGGGGCCGAATCAAATCAAGTGAAATTGAGGATGGTGTCAGCTGTCAGTGCTCATCTGGGACTACCTCCTCACTCGTTCTCCTTTCAGCTCACCACAGACGTGCCAAGATAAACGCTTGTCTCGTGTGTTTTTTTCTCTCCTCGTACTCCTAAATAGGAAACGGCGAGCTTGAATTCTTCCAAATGAGCTGCAAACTGACAAAATGCGAATTCCTCAACAACGGGCCCCAGGTATTTTCTGTCTTTAAAAATCAGGTCTGACAACATTGACACAAAGCTGTCCATTTGAACGTGGGGTTGCCTCTGTGATGCTACACCACCAACAGACTGAGCAGAGTTATTCTTAGTGGGGAAAAAAGTGAGCAGGAAAGAGTGTTATAATCCCATCAGATGCTCCCTGGAGTGGGCCGTCCCATGTAGTCCCTGTCAGCAGGCTATAACAGACTTCTGCTCTCTCTTCTCTTCTCTCCTGAGAGTGGTGGGACCAAACTCAGGCTTAAAACAACAAACAACAACACTATCTCCCCTGAGAGTGTGAGAGAGAAAGAGAGATACTGTGGAGGGCAGAGGGAAGGGGAGGGGTGCCGGGGCGGTTGAGAGAGAGAGAGACAGAGTGGGACCTAATTGCACAAAGAGAGAGTACAGAGAATGACAGTCATTGCATCAGAAAGTGTGAACAGTGCTGGTGTCAGACTGGGATGAGTAGAGGTGAGGTGAAAGAAGAAAAAAAGTGCTATATTAGAGTATTATTAAAAAGTCTTCAAAAAAGAAGACTATGAGAGTGTCCCTGTTTTCGTGTAACCAGCCCGCCTCCATGCCAGCAGCAACACTAGTGGTCAATCAATACTTCAATATTGTGTGTGTGGGCTTTTTTTTTTTTAAAGGTGATTCAATTTTCCTTTTTAATATTGAGTTCTCTTCTCATGCCATGAATAATCCATCTGATTCGCACAATATCCTCTTCACTGTTGAGCAAATATTTGGTGTCATCAAATACGCGACTGTGAAAATACTGCAGAGAACGCACGATGGAAACATGTCATTTTTCATAAATGCGAGGGAGGAGCTGACAGGAAGTGTCCGTTACAACACATCCGAGGTTTATCACTGTCCGGGATAACCTTCCAGTTAAACTGTCTATTCTGAAGCTGGGCCTGAAAACGCTCAGTGCTCACTTGTTCCACTGTCAAACATAACGTTAACAATTTAACATTGAAATTAGCCAGTTACTTGGAGATAGCACTTTATCAGGATAAACTTTAGGTGGTATTTGAAATACATACGTTGTAACTCATTTTTTTTTTCTCTTTTTGTTCTGTACATGTGTTGCCGGAAGATGCATGTCATATTTTTTTGATGTTGGATAAATAGCGGTGTCTTGTAATGCCATGGGGGATGGGCCAAATGTTTGGCATGACATGGATTTATGAAGTATTTGGGGATAAAATACTATTCACCAGCCACCCTCATGTTATTCTAGTTAGAAAAGTCTGAGAGAAAAGGCTGCTACCATAACTGAGACATTAACAACAGCCTCACACCAGAATACCTTCAGGACCTTTTTAAATCTCCTGAAATATCAGGGTCCCTGCGCAGTCCCACAACTGGCCAAAGGAGAATCTGTCTTTCCTCTACTCCGACCCATCACAGAAACAGAAACACATCCTCCTGATGCTTCATGCCCACATTTCACAACATAGCAGCCTCTAGTGGAGAAGAACAGGAAATGCAGTGTTAATTTTCATCTGGAGAATGTGTGAACATCCTGAACATGATCAGTTTTTTTGTTCTACTGATAGAACTGTAACATGTATCTGAGTGAGGAGTGGGAGCGCTGATCTGAGGTTATTTATTCAGGCTCATTATGACACTTTTTTAAAATCCCAAACTCCTCTAAAGTGACTCATATTGAAAAGAATAAAACTATAGTATGAATTGAGATTACCACCTTTAACCTTTAAAAGCTGGTTGAAGCAAAGTCACTGATTTATACCTGAACACCACATGATTTTCTATACATTTTATTTTATTTATACTCTGGCTTTTATAATATATAGTTGTGCGTGCAGTATATGCAGTTCTGGTATGTAGACAATATTCTGTAAGCTATGATAGCAACAGTTTAGTTACTAATTTAGTTACTAACTAGTTACTAACTTTGCTGTATTCACCTTAGAAAACAACACTCTTGATCGACTGCAGAGCCAGAGGCCCTTCAAATAAAGTGATAATTAATGTGTTTGTTTATGTTCTATCAGCCTAGAACATGTTCTACATTTATCAATGAAAGACATAATGGAAACAAAACTGGCTGTCACCTCAGAGCTGGCTTGAAAAAACAATTTTCATGAAACACTTTTCACAAAAAAATCCATTTGACACGGTGTCTCTGGAGTGGAAAAAGAGGCTTAATCAACTTAGACACTAAGTGAAAATAACTTTGCGGGTATGTTCTATATTTGAGCTGCCTGCGACATTTATTTTCCGCTCGACCCCCAGTTTGTTTAATTCCTCCTCCTTGCCAGCCATCCTGCAATAACTCATCTCCATCCATTTCTTTCAGCTCTGACATTATGGGACACTGCACATACCCTGCAGAGGGACACTTCCAATGGCCTGACCCCGGAGCTGTATAATTTAAAAGCTCTGACATGTTGAATATCTGTGTTAGACTGCGAGCGTCTGACTTTCCAGATTGAGCCATGAAATCCCCCTGACTGGACTCTTGCCCTCTAATATTTAGACTTTCAACAGACACACTGAAATTAATGAAACCGTTTGGCTGAAGAGTTTCAGTAAACCTTGGAAAAGAAACGTTTCTGCCAATCTCAAATCCAAGACCATTAAACGTCTGGGGGAAAAGCCCCCTCCCACATGTTTATAAAGGTGAATGATCTTGTAAACGCTTTTCGAGTTTTCTAGTAGGCACTGTCTTCTTTAGGAATGTTTAATACGCATTTCTTGCCAATAAAAGTAAGACAGGGCTTTACAGCAGCGGCTAGAGTTTCACCCAGGCTTTTAATTTCGTTTCAGTGAGGTGGATGTCATCTAACGTCACTACAACAAGTTGAATACACCTAGTAACGGCCCAGAATTGCTAGGTGCCTACATCTGAGTGTGTATACATTGAGGAGTGAAGAGTAAACATTGACAAAGACATAGGAGGCATGTGCGTAAAAATTGGTTATACAGTACTTTGCAATTTTCCACAACAGCCTCTTCCTTTGAAGAAACCTACAGGCATATTTAACACACCAGCGAGGAAACACACTGTCCCCTAGAAACAAAAAAGAACAAATATCCGTCTGTTTGTATATGCATCCACACGTGTGTGAGGCCCTGTTTATTCTCCCTCTCTCAAGAAATAAAGGTCAAGTATGATTTAATCGATCATACGACTCTTGCCTCGACACCTTAACCAAGTAAATGTTTAATTTGCATTTGAATCATGGGCCCGGCATGATGCAACAACGGCTCATAAAACTAAAGCAACAGGCAATCAACAGGCACCGGAGCAGAGCTGGCTGACGGCAAGACAGCTGTACTCTTTACAAACAAGAGTTATGGCCACTATAACAGATGAAAAATGACGAATAAATGACATGAGTTTTAAGCTAAACAGGATATGAGCGTGTTGATATTAAAAAAGGTTGTGCTGTCGTTGACAGATTAAAGTACGTGCTTGATAAAGAAGTGGAACAACAAACTGCTGATGGAGTGACAGCAGGGATGAGCTGTGTGTTTACTGAGATGATGCCGCTCAGTCGGAAAACAAAAGCTTTGGAAAAACACATTCACCTGTAGGAAATTAAGCACAAAACTGTGCAGTTCCTGAACTCCAACTCTTAATGTAGATGTTTGCTTTTCAGCTGAATCCATGGGGAGTACCTTGTGAATCAAATGTGTTTTGCAGCCATAAATAAATAGAAGTTCTAACCGAGCACACAGTAAAAGAAGCAAAAATCAAGCAAAGCACCAACAGCAACCATCCTGCATCTGCTGTGTGGTATTCTCAGTAAATGTCAGCCGGTCCATTTACAGAGGATGAAACAGCAACTTTTTATATCCTCCTCACATTATGAGAATTCAATTTAGTAGAATTTCCCTGAAACAATGCCTGATTTTATTCGGGTACAGTGTGTTTAACTGAAATTTGTGGTCAGGACCAATTTCATAATATAAGCTTAAGGGCAGTGTAGTGTGAAAGGCTGCTGCCTGCACAGAAATAAACCAAAAATACATCAACATCTGCAGCTGAGTGGAGTAACTCTCGGGCATGAGACAAGAACCATCTCTTACTTCGACAACATGCACAGATTCACTAAAACATTAACAAGCAATTATCAGTAAAGAACAGAAGAGAAACTGTTGTCAATAGTACTACACTCAGGGTGTTATATTTATGGAAAAAATTAATACTGAGACAGTTGCGCATATTGCAAACAGTTCATTTAAAAGTTCTGACAAAAAATACTAATTGCTCCTCACATATACTACATGTGAGGATGATGCTTGCATATTGGGATATGAATTTAAGTAAGTATATCTGTTGTGCTTTTGTGGCTCATCCACAACAACTGTTACCTGCAACTTGTGTGTTCGCCTGTGCAGTCCAGTGCAGGTGCAGAAGCAAGTGAAAATGATTTGTATTGTAAATTTTGAAAAAGAGAAAGATGCACGTTAGAGTAAAGCTACATGTTGTTCATTCAGTGGAGCAGAGAATATCACCATCTTGGCCTCAGAGTTATGGACTCTACCTGGGTGTGTGGGCCAGAGTGAAGCGGCGCCTCTGGAGGTTGATGCTGCGGTTCATCAGCAGCTTTCTGAAGAGCAGCGGGGAGTTTCGAGGAGACCCACGTGGGGAGTCCTTGGGCGAGATCTTTGGGGATCCTCCGGGGGAGCCCGCTTTGGACCTGGGCATGAGCTGAATGATGGGCAGCCTGGACACCCTTTGTTCCTGTGGCCTCTCCTCAACCTCAGCCTGCTCTTCCTCAGAGCTCTCAGAGCACAGCTCACTCATGGTGAAGAGAGGACGGTCGGGGGTCAGGAAGTTAGTCCCTTTGCTCGCTCTGGCTTTGGTAACTTTGGTCCGAGGAGCAGTCTTTGATCTGTTTCTCTCCGGCTTTTCAAATAAACTTTATAAGACTTTTTCGTGACATGACATATGGCAGTGGTCCGTTAGTTCCTGTGGCTGAAGCTAGTGCCTCTGGTCCAATCTTTGCCTCCTCACATTTGAACAAAACCTGGGCCTGCTCATGATTACGCCAAAACACTCCGTTAAAACTCTCAAATAAGCTTCTTTTAAAATCCAAAAAGGGGACTAAAACCCCTTAAAAAAGAACACAACGACCTCCCTATCAGACTTTTTATCTTTATTTGAAACCTATTAGCCCCTTTCTTGTCTCTTCCTAGGGATCATGCTGACTGCCGTGCCGGGCAATAGACTCAAACATTAGTAATGATGTACTCTCCCTGCCTCCCTCCCTCTCACAGGCTTTGTTTACATTACTGCTAGGCCTTCCCTCTCTCCAACTAAATATGGACGTCTGATTTACAGGGAGGAGAAGCATGACAGATCACCTCCTTCTGCTTCTCTCTCCCTCCTTCCAACTCTCTGCTTCCCCCATTCCTTCACTCCTAATCTTATGGATCATATTGTTCATCAACTTCAAACTGTGCTCCATAATTACTTCCTCCAGTGTATAAACATTAAGCCATCGCCTGGCTCGGCCCTCCAGCTCGCCTTTTTCTTACTCTCACTCCGACTGACTTTGCATACACAGGCTTTTCCTCTGGTCCCCGAGGTGCTATTTGTTGTGAAGTTGCCTATTTCCTCAGAGACAGCCTCTTTGCCTTTCACATGCTCCGAGAGTACCAGGAGGAGTCACATGAAGGGCCTCTGACTATAAAAAGCAGAGGTAGATAAAAGCTATAGAGAGCATGGGTGCTGTCACGATGGCGCTCTCTATCTGTGACCAGAGGCAACATCATCTTCACCCCCACCCAATCCCTTTGTTTATCGCTACAGAGTGAGGAAAGGTCCTCCTGTGATAAAGGACTCATAGCTAAACACCGGTGCTGTCTAGAGTAACTGAAATAACCTAGGGAGCTGGAACATCTGACACAGGACTGAACCTATGACCAACAGATGGTAGGGAGAACAGGGAAGAAAGATTCTTTGGTTAAAGGCTTTTTATGGATATACACTCATAGCTACTGTACTGTATGTATTTTGGAGCAAAAGTACTGTACTTGTAGACAGAGAAATTTATTCTCATCCAAATGTAGAACTGCAAATGTAAACTTGTTATTTTGGGGTCAAATGCATTTCAAGATTTTTACATCACCCATCATTGCCAAAGTATGTCTCAAAAGACTGTACAAAGTATGACTGTATAACACCGGATGTGACTTTTGATCCGTCCTTCCCAGTTGATAACTTCCATAACACTTCAGCATCACCACTACATCCATTATGGATCATATTTTCTCTGGAGTGCCATTAAGGGTTATTGACCTCCTGTACAGCTTGCTCTGAGAGTCTCCTCCGAGATTCTGCTTTGCAAATTTCACAAATGATGTGCTTTAAGGCAGAAATGACTTCAAGTGTCACGTGCACATCTTAGGCCAAAGGTATCAAACCTCTTTTAAAGCTACACTTATCAATATTTTTGTATTAACAATGGGTCAAATGACTATGTGTAATGTGAAAGGAGATGAACCCACAGAGAATTATCACCAGACTCTGCAGTTCCCCTCGGCTTTACGGAGCATTTCAGCGTCTTCCAGCTCATTGTTTTGGTTTTACGGTTCGCAGTTTTAATGTTCTGGTTCAGTGTCAGTTCTCTCATCAATCGCTTTCGGGCACCTGTTTTCAACAAAAAACCTCTGACAAACCGACTGTACACTAACTGCTCAGCACTAAACGGCAGACAGACAAAGTTAGCAACAAGCTGGTTAACATAGTGCAGCATTTAGCAGCTAAAGAGCCAGATATTTTTCTCAGGAGTTGGTGGAGACCAAATCAGAGCTAAAAGGTGAGTGAAAAATGGACTTGGCATTTGTCGGGTGGACACAAACACGATCCCAAGTGAATATTAATATTGCTCCATGTCTGCGCAATGTGTGAATAAGCAACAGTTTGCCAGTAATACGGCTTTAATCTTCTATTCTTTGCGAAGATCTTGCATTAGCAGACAGAGCAGAACATTTTTCATCAGTTTTCTAGACTTACAGTCACTACATATCAATTTGAGTCTTTTTGAACATATTTGTATCACTGTAACTTACCATGAGTATGAAGCTGTTAATCTTTTGCCAGGCCCAGTGGGCATTTTTAACCAATTTGACATTGCCTTGTTCTAATGCCCAGGCAGTAAAGATGCTCTCTTCCCCAAGTTCAACACATCTGAGGATAATCCTGGGCCCAAACCAATCCTGGCCCTGAAGCGCATCATCATTCCAGTCATGCGGACGACAGAGGCAGAGGTGAGGTCTGCCTCATTCCCGGTTTGACTTAGGGAGGCCAGAACAAAGTGTACATTCCTGTGGCTGCACTCCCACAGGTCCTGGAGCAGGGTTAATCAAGTTCATCAAGGGGTAGTTTTGGCGGGTCTGCAATGTGAGACGGCATCCATTTCATGGCTTTGGTCAAATTCACATTGATACTCCCATGAGACCACTCTTCTGACGGACTCTGACTGACCACGGATTGTGTCTCCACAGCCTTTCACGGTGCTGTATAACCCTATTCATCTTTTGATTTTAGGAGGCCCTCTGCTTCCTCCTGGGTCCATCTCCTGAGTTTCTCTGGAAAGTTTTATCCACAATCAAACAGCCAGACAGGGAAAACAAACCGGGACTTGAAGACAACATCATGCTGACCACTACCTCCAACCCATCCATCTGGTGTGGGCAGAGTAGGCTCACAACACTGAAACTGCTAATGAGAAGTTTGAGTCAGACAACTGGACACAAGCTTGCACTCCAGATTAATTACGTAAACCATCCACATAGATCCAGAATGGTTTGCCTTTTGGGGATCTTCCTTTGCTTAATGAGACCTTTCAAGGGTATTAAACAGGTCACCTGCATCTGCCTTCCTCTATGCTTATCCACCTTCTCCATTGCCTTCCCTTGCCTGCTGCTCCTGCATCATCTCTTCCTCAGAAAATCACACTTCTGACTGTTTGCTGCATCCGAGACCCTCATCTTTTATGCAACTGTGTCCATTTTCTTGTGGACGAGGAGAGTTACGAACCAGAGGGGACCTCATCAGGGAGTTCAAGCACCTGCATCCTGACCAAATGTTAGAAGTTGTTCCAAGGGAGGGGGCAACTCATTGCTGATCCTGCCGGGGCCACAGAGGCACTAACCCTAACCCTAACCCTGACTGCATGATTGCAGACGCTGCCATTCTCGAAACAAGCTTCCACTGAAGACAACACTTCTGTATCTCTGTCAGCCTGCATCACATGACTATTTTAGAGGCAGTTATTGCAAGTCAGCCATATCATAACAAACTAATTCAGATCAATTTTGATTGGATTTTCCTAACATGTGTGGCATTGTCATTTTAAAAACACCCTGTAGCTTTAAATGCTACTCCATAAACAATTCCTCTGGCGCTAAATCAAAATTGCACTACCAACTTGTAAACAGGCGAACACATGGCCCTCTTCACAGAGAAGGAACACAATGAAAGGCTTTTTAGTCCATCAGCATCATAGGAGTCACGTCTATGGCAGAGTTGTTTTACACCTGCTGGGATATAAACACCAATGGAATAAATATAGTCCCATCATCACAACATATGAACCTATTTTCCAGTGCCTCATCTGAAGAGTTTTGTCCATGGCACATAAATGTGATGAATCTGCATGCCAGTGTGTTCGCCTTGACAAATTATGTCAAGTCACAGACTGTATCTATGTACGTACTGTACTCTCTTGAACAGAGGGGCAGTGGACTGGTTTACTGCGCCTAAATAGAAGAGTGCAAGACTTATTTACTTTAAGTTAAAGACTTAAAGTTAAACTCATGTTCATCTATTTGAATAAAATTGTACTTTGATTCAAAAAAGAAAAAAAAGAAATAAAGAAATAAACTTCAGAAAATATATGCTCTCAAGCATTTATGGTCTCTGCGGTGAGCAGTTTTGGTCAAATTTAACTCCACCAATCAAACTGATTAATACCACAATGATGATGGGTTTTTTTTAGCTATAAAAGAGAAAATATCGATGATACAACTGTGTCTTTGTCTAGAGTACAACCATATCTGATCACCTCTGACATGCGCTACAACTACCTACGTAATCAAACAGGTCTGTCTGCATTCCTTCGACGTGTGAAAAAAGAGAACAAAGGTGCAGTATACGCACACACGTTCAGCGTAGAGAGATACAGATGTGTTTGCAGCGGCAGCAGCTCGAATGTTGTTGTGGAAACAATCACAAGAGCCTTGTTTGTCTGATCTTTTATAGTGATAATTGTTCAACGGTATCACAGAGGGGAGAGCAAACGCCTTGAGCAGGACACTTTGTTGGATCACATGCTCAAGAAGCTTTTTGCACCAAAATTAATAAATTCAACAACAAAGAAATCATCATCAAGCTTTGCTGAACGCTCTCTTTACTCTACAATGTTTACAGGAGACAGAGTTGGAGGATGGTGCTGCAAAGTTACCCTAAATGTGTGTTGACTCGCAAGACCGCAACACGCTGGAGTCACAGGTGTTGGTTATTGATTGGCCACATGTAATTGTAATCATTAATCTGGAAAATGTGCCCTACTGTTTGGGAACAAGGAAAAAAGCTCACTCCCTTTCACAGAGCTCCCAAATAAAAAATAAATGAAAATTGATCATAAAGTTATGTATACCAACACATTCCTTTAAATTATATAGATTTAGTTACTTTAGACACTGACAACACATTGCATCATCAACTCACAAGGCTCTGGAGATGTAGTTGGTCAGGGTCCCCAGGCTCCTGGAGGGCTTGATGCTGCCAGCCCAGGGGCCGGACTGGGGGCCATCCTCGGGTCTGTCCTGCGCAGAGGGTCTGCAGGACAGCCTGGGCAGCTGCAGGGTGCCTGAGAAGAGCCTCTTCACGGCACATTTGACGTCGCAGTTCTGGAGAAGCTCGACGCAGGAGGCCTGCTCCGAAGAGTCCCACTGTCTCTGGAGGGCCAGAAGAAACAAAGACCGGAATGTGACAGAACTGAGATGAGCGATGACAGGAAACAGTCAGTTCATGAGGTCAGTTTGACGACATTATTAGATCAGATACTTCTAATTGTCAAACTAAAGAATAAAAACTTCTTTCATAGACAAGTTGGGTGAGCTTGTACCCATCAAATTCAACATTTTCAGTTCAGCTTCCTCCACCCTACTTTCTCATCATATGCTTTGTGTTGGCTCTATCTTGTGTCAGCACAGTGTGTTTTTCATTGCTATGCGAGTGAACCTCAGTGACTCCGGTGATGTTAATGACATTAATTGCTATGTGTCAAAACATTTCACATAGAAGGCACAGCTCAATATAAGATAAAACACTGTAGCTTAACCTGATTCAGTACAACTCGGCACCCGATGAGGTAGACATTTGGGCAGACAAAATTGCAGCAAAAGCAAAAGAAAGCTACCATTGCGCGTTCATCTTTATTGGCAGTGGAAAGAGAATATTCATATTCACTTTCTTATTTATGCAATTAAATTATTCAGAAATCAGTAAATTAGAAAAGGTCAAGCTTGGCTTTTGCTGAACTTCTTGAAGGGACAGTATGAAAACAATAAATAATTTGCTGAGATCTAAAGGTAGGGCTGTTTTTGTGCTGCTGCCGAAAATATGACGAACCTCGCAAAAAAGCCCACTTGGGTGTTATTTTTGGAAGGTTTTATCTGATTTCAGGTCCTGAGACCCGCACACTGTCACCTTGGAGTTCTCACAGTGAGACAGTGTTTGGGATTTAGCTCTGAGGGCATCTCTCTTTCAGCGTCAGTGTTGAGGGGAAACAAATAAGAGTCCTTGTTTTCTACTGCATCTCGTGACCTTATCTCTCCATCTGCTTGGGAGTTCCACCTTTCCATAAATAATTATAACACTCTCTGGTTTGATTATTGACCATCTCTGACCAAGTTGAGCAACATACAGAGCAGTGTTCATTTCCTTCACTCATAATAAAACATTGACTTTCTCTTGTCATTAATTGATTTCTCTTCTCAGTGACAAAAATACTATATTACTGATAGATTATGTATGTAAATTCAAAAGGACCTTTGAATGGGCTCCTCATTTATTTAATCTAATAAACATAACAAATTATTACTATTAACCCGAACTTATAATTAGATTGGGCTTATTTTAACATACAAGGTCCCATTAATCTTCTCCACAACTGTTTGGCAATGAAAAAAGCATAGAACAATACATGAGCATTATTACATTATCCAAAAGTACAAGAGATCAATCGCACAAGTAACCTGCCATCTTGTTTTTTTTTGGTATAATAGCTAACGTGAAAGCGGTCAACGTTTTGTTTTGAGTTCTGAAAACATTTATTAATCATAAATATGAGCCCCAAACACAGACTCTTAATTTAGTAACATTTAAGGTTTCTTTAAAGATTCATTAATTAGCTTACCTCAGTGAAGTTGAAAAACTTCGATGAGTTATTTCTCCTCATACCTTCAGCTACTGTATCATGGGAACAAGACAACTGGGAAGGAAATACCATAGAGGAGGATACAGATACCACATTTAAGATCAGATATGAAGTACTCTGTGGTACCAATACTTCCTCGGACTCAGTAAAGAACAACTGTTTCCCCGCCTCTTCATAAACCCTCAGCTGTCATTAGTTCAGTGATAAACGGCTAACTTTCTGAACACACTTTGTATCTTTTTATCTTCTACCTTCTACTGTGGCCTTTTTTAGACTGTAACCTCACTAAACCCAAACGAGAGAATATTTTAAAAAAAAAGAAAAAGTGAGAATTAGTGTGTGGAGCAGAAATGAGAAAGGATACGCAGCCTGCAGATGTTAACTGGTAGTGAGATTGAGGTGGTGGAGCTGCCTGCATGACAGGCCATTATTCATGTGTGTCTATCGGACTGTAGAATCAGTGGACCTTGTGGATCCAGACCTTCTGGTTAGGTAAGACTCTGGCTTTAATCAGGCTGCTGCCTATAATCTGTCCATGTAACTTTTTTACAACATAAACACGGCTTTGGATGGATTTGCTATTTCTGATTGGATTTGAGTCCATGTTACACATCCAGTATGATCCTCAGGAGACACTGTGAACTTTAATGACGTCAGCTGTGACTCATGAAATCACTCATTTGCTTTCAGTGCCTTTAGTTATAATCTCTGGCTTGCTTATTTAAATATTTATAATGTATTATTTGGTATACTCTCTTTTTTGTATAACATGTTAATGAACATTAAATCAACTGTATAAAACCTTTCTCAGGGTGATTATGCAGACTATACCGGGTTCAGGAATCTGCTAAATAAAAAGAACGTAACCATTTATGATATGATTTAGTTCTTTCTGTAACCACTGTGTACATGCAGCTATTTCTTTCTCTTTCATTACCTCTGGTAACAGGGGACTGAAGATGAGGTTATGAGAAATGGCACCATCTAAAGGACAGTGAGAACACTGTCTTTGACTAGACCTTGCAAAGGACACTGCAATTACCAGAATGCTATGATTGAGTCAAAATGCTACAAAAAGCATTTATGGTTTCAGTAGATAACATTTCAATGATGACACATTTTTTTTTAGAAAGTCAATTGTATTTATATTGTGTGAAATATAAAGTGAGGCCTTTTCCCTTTGTAGAAACATAGTAAAATCACAGATTAAAAAAATATTTGATGACAATCCTCAGTGTTCCTTGTTTAGTGGCCACACCTGGAACAGAGCAAGAGGAGGAGGGAGTGTGCAGTGCTGCTCCTTCACTCATTGTGGCAATAGCTTCTGTAGTGTCTCTTGCCCCCTCCACAGGCCTCAGGCTTGGGGCCCTGAATAAAAATGAAGAGCTTGTTAGAGGTTGAAGGTTCAAGTCTAAGCAAATAACAAGTTATGAGCTGCTTTTATAAACACACACAGTACAATTATACTAAAAAAGGCAGAAGTGAAGAACGAGTTAATGACTGGCTCAGATTTGATTGACATGAACTGTACCTTGTACATGCTGCAGACCAGAGTGAAGAGAGAAGACATGGCCTTGTCCTGTAAGTCTTCTGTGTGCTCCTGCAAATGAAATAAAAGTGAGTATCCCAAAGGCTATGGAAACAAGTAGCACTTAGGCAAAAGATGCAGGCACACAGTTGACTTTTTCCACAGCAGATCTACAGGGGTGGACTGAAATGACAGGTCACAACATGAAAAAAGGGATAGTCTTTGAAATAACCAAGTCAGGCTGTGTCACTTACACAACATAAATGTGTCAGCAAAAGCAGAACGGAAATATGACAATTACTAACTTTATGACATATAAAGATTAAAAATTAGCATTCATTGGCTGTCATTGACTGACTGATACAGTTTAAAAGAGGTCAAAATCGTTAGTAATTGACTCGTAGGTTCCACTGGTCACAACAACCGCATGTTATGTATAATGGTAAAGGAGATGCGTTTGTAAAACTGTACCAAACACAGCAGCTGCAAAGGCAAAGAGGAACAGTGGTTGCAAGTACAAGCTTACCAGCTGGGTCATGTGAATTCAACAGGACTGTTGCTCAACATCACAAAACTATGGCTTCAAAAATAATTCAACACCTCTGTTAGAGAAGTGAATTTTGATTGACTGATTGAGCTTTACAACGCTGGTATTTAACACACAGCTGTCTCTCATCTCTCACGCTGCTTGGATAGAGCCAAAGTATGATTTCATAACAGTGTTTTGTAGCAGATACAGTCTTGGTATGGAGAAATATCTTATCAGAGTCATTGGATATGAAGATTTTTCTGGATGGTGATGTAATGGTCAAGAAATCTGAGGCCACTTATCATCAGGGCCACCCCTTGGTGCCAAGACTGCTGCTTGTGACTTTCCCACAGTCCCAACATGATAATTCCCTTCATACGGGCTTGTAAGCAAATGTGGGAATATTTTCATGAATGCCAGAGAGAAATTAAGTACGGTTCAGGGACTATAGAACAAAATCCCAATTCAAATGTGTTAAAATATTAAATTTTTCCTCTAATTAAGTGAATTAAGTGTAGAATATTAAAAGGTTTTGTAATGTTATTTGGCCCTGCACACCCATAAACTGTACATACAGACATACAAATATCTGCTTTTTACATGAGATAATATTGATACATTTATGTGCTTTAACTTGCTTTTAATCTTCTGTTGACAAACCAAGTTAAAAATAAAGCTCTTCTCTGGTGCCTGATGCTTGATGAAGACAGGACGTGTTTTTTCTCTTTGTTCCTTGTGGAGTGGCTATAGGGCAAACTCCAGTTTCAAGATGTTCTCATGCTACTGGTCTCAGGTTGCTTGGCAGAGAGACAGTAGTATCTGTTGTGCTGCACTTTGGAGTTGCATCAAGATGTACACATCAGTCACAGCTCTCTTTCACTTACTGATAGAAGCTTTGGGGCAGATTAAGTGTCAAAATAATCACAAGATCATATCATCTCTGTAGATGTAACATCGCTTATTTAAAAGGGGAGCATCAACGATGGTGGCAGAATGGGGTCATTGCAGGGAAAGTGGCTTCATGTATTCTACCTCCAAGTCAGGTTGGTGTTCTCTATTCAGGTCTGAAGCTTTAAAGTCTCTAGCGATCTTCTAGTTATGTTTTTTCCACAGAATGCCACAGAGGTCGTAGGTTTTTTGCTGCTAAATGGAGCCTTACCCCATTAATGGTCACCCAGGGCACATATTGGTGTGGAGGTTTCAGGGCTGAGGTCTTCAAGGCATTCTGATGCATGAGCTGGTTTCCCAGGTCCCCTTTCACACAGTTCATGACACTGTCCCAGCTCAACTCAGGGCTGTAGATTTCCACGCACTGCAAACAACAATGGAAGGAAATAATAATTAAGATGTTGGGAAAGTGGTAGTGACCGAACAGATGGTGCAAAGAAGGACAGAGACAAACAGACACCAGCCAAATGACTGGGGAAATGCGCGTGCACACACACAC
>NTHP01000099.1:1482038-1493074 GCA_003416845.1 Oplegnathus fasciatus
CACGCCACCCACCCCCGGCTCCAGTGACTACACCCCCCCTGGTCCACGGTTTCTCAGCCGCCTTTAGGTGTGAAGCGAGCAGCCTGGTTTAGCCAAGCCAGTCCTTTCAGTGGATGACAGCTCAGGCTTTTGTCGACGGAGAGTTTGCAGGCAGTCTGGGGATGACAGATCGGGCCTTTGTCTATGGACAGTTCACGTGTTCAAGGCAAAAAAAACAAAAGTGCCTCCTATAAAATCTCCCATCATCCCACCATCTGGTTTCTCTCCTCTTCTCCACGATCTTGAAAACATTTTTGTGTGCTTATTTTGTCTTCTTTTAACACATTTAGTCAGTTTTTTTCTCTGTATCAAAGGTATTTTCTTTGTGAATTTCTCACACTTTTTTTCCATAACTGACACTGTAGAGTCATGGCTGGCTAATGCGACACTCTCCTCAAGTTAAAACTCACTGCGTCAGCCAGGCTAACTGTACAGTGCTTCATTACTGGTAGTAGTGTGCTTATTTTGAAGCCATGCTGTTAGCAAGGAGTGCTCTTTGCTGGACTGGGGTCAGTGTAGGAAATTAGCACCAGTCTCCAGCCAAAAACGTATGAATCTTAAACTGTGGCTGTCGAGTCTATTTTTTATCGCCACTTAAAAAAGAAGAAGCATTGTTCAGAGGTTTATTCTTTCCCAATGCATATGAGTGAAAATTCTGTTTCCCCACCCTGGTTGGCGTCCTAAACTGCTGGTGGATAATTCATCTGGGGTGCTGGTTCTGGTTCTGAGAGCGGGCCAGGACTGGGTAGGCTAGATTTACATTCAGCTGGTCGTTGTGTTGGACCAAGGAGACATTTTTGTAGTGGAGCACCAGGTCTTTGAGGGACGAGTACAGATTGTAGGGCTCGGCAAATCCATAACCTGTGGCCGTCTTGTAGATGACGCAGTGCTTGGTGTCACCCTCCACACTGGAAAGAAGGACAGAGATTATTTTTACAGATGTTCTACATTGTCCTAAAAGTTAAATGTTGTCAATATATACATTACTTATTGTTTATATCTACTTAAAGTACTGATTTCCTGCATTTCCCAGGATGAGTTTTGAAAACCCATGAATGAGTGCTAACGTCACCATTTTCTGCTATGACAAGTCAAAATATCTGCTGTGAAAATCTTGAACTTTTGCAATCATGTCCGCTTCAGTCGTGCCCCACTCATGAAATGTAATGCGTTCTGGAGCTCCTTTGCATTCTGGTCGACAGGAATTTGTGTGTGACTTCTAAATGTCAGTAAAAAATAGCAAATCACCCAAAAAAAAACCTTGCTCTTAGTTTCTTAAACCTGCAATGTCTGATTTTTTGTTTTTTGTCCACTTGGGGGCAGCGGAAACAAGCTGTGAACACAACATTGACATATCATCACCTTTTAAGTTGATATGGTGAACTTGTTAGCAAACAGTTGCTTATTTACACATCCAGCTGTTACGGAGCAACATTTAGAGTCGCGTTTCTTGACACCCGATGACTGTAAGTCCGAGAGGAGCTTCAGATTCAGGTGATAATTCTGTGCAGGTTCATAACTACTAGAAACCCCTTTTACATTGTCACATTGTTTTCACATTGTTATTTGATACATTGTTATTATAAAAATATCGAAACTTACACTACAGAACAGGCGTAGGAGCCCTTCTGTGATTGGCTCTCACGGATGAGGAAGGTTCCGTCACATTTGCCTCTCAGCATCTCCTCAGCCTGGGTGCGTTTGATGTCACCCACGTACCAGGTACACTCATCATGGTGGGGTGAGCCCTCGTCCTCCTCCAGCGAGTAGGAGCTGGAAACACAGAAAGAAGTCATATCATCAACAAAACACTGAGCTCCAACCACTCCCTAAATTACAGGTGGAGATACGACAGCACCCAGTCATCACAGCACAAGTTGCTGAGCTGTTAACTTCATCTCAAACACTCACTCATCAGCGTCATTCTTTATGCCCAGCCATTCATTGATCTTCTTCTGCCTTGTCCCCTTCTGTGTCAGCCATCTGCAAAGCCAGAAAACCACAGATTTAATGCTGACAATTTACCAATATATATCCTGTATATATTCTCTAAAGTGAAATCAAAACACAGAGAAAAGTTTTTTTGTATATTTGAGGCATGGAGTAAATCTTTATTGATCCTCCTTACATCAAGTACTGGTCTCTGATCTTGCGGAGCTGCATGAGATCCGGCTTGAGGCTGTTCATCTTCTTGTCAATCTCTCTGTTATCAGAGACCTGGTCTCTCAGGTCCTGCTCCAACTTACGCTTGCTGTCGTGGATCTCCTTCACACGAGACTTCAAACGCTCAGAGTTGCTCTGGATCCTGATTTGGGGGAATGACAAAGTTACGCCTGTGAACGTGTTCTTCAAATGCTAAATAAAGCTTAGTTCAGTTTCTAAAGTCAGTAAAACAAATAGTATTCATCTGCTGCATCTGCCTGCTTTTAATTTATGCTGTCTTGCTTTTGCAGTTGAATTAAACCAGGACTGTTAAGAATCCCGTGCACACAAACATAAATTTACTTTTGAATCTCTTTTTCGTTGCCCTCGCGTTGGAATCGCTCCAACGACTCTCTGCTGTAGCGCTCCTGAGTCTCACACTGCTCCTCAAAGATCTTGATGGTCTCATTGAAGGCCTCGATGGCAGTGCGCTTCATCTGCAGCTCCTGTGCAAGAGAAGGACAGAGAGACAGACCATGGCAGTCCATTTGATGTTTAATTGTATTTAATTTTGTTTGCTGCTGCTATCACAGATATCAGGTCTTCTACCTGCTTGTGTTAAAACTCTGGTTGAGATACTTTACTGTTGTGTAATATAAAAGGTAACAGAGAGGCGGATACATACTGTCTTAACCTTAATATTTGGGTAACATAATCTAGACTTCATATATATATCAAAATTTGCAGGTATATTCATATTTTTCTACTTTTTCACTTCCTTAATGCTTCATGTATTTTAATTTGTTTTATGTATGTGTATATTGTACATGCTTTCACACTGATTTTACCTTTGTCTTTGTTAGTTCTACTGGTGTTTCGCACACATTCGTAATGTAATCTGGTCTTTTTCCTAACATTTCATGTACTGTTTTGGATATTTTTGAATAAAAACTTTTACATATGCAGGGCTATATAACTCAAATTAACTATATTCTCATTCATATTAAAATATTCTATTTTTACTGCATTTGCTATAACCAGATTTCCAATGTAGAATAATGATTGTTTCATCTTATCTTCTGGATATACTGTATGTGTTTTCTAGATATGTAAAGAACAAACAGGATACAAAGTATGATTTAGTATGCTGTGTAGGGACAGAGTGTACGTGTGTATGTGTGTGTTATACTCATACCTGTGAGGTGCGTGTGTACTCCTCGTACAGAGAGTCGTACTCGCGGCTCTTCTCCTGGTACTGCTCATGATAGACCTTCAACTGCTCTCCCACCTCCTCTATACTGTTCTCCTTCACCAACTGAGCCATGCAAAATGCAGATGAAAGCAAAATCACCACTTTGATGAATTAAACAATGACACACATTTCAAGCAGGCCGTGCTTATTGCCATTCATAAAAATATGAGACCAACTTTTGCTTGTAATTTAATTTGATGATGCAAAGTTTGTGAAGTGAAGTGAACCTGTTGGTATTTGGAGACGGGGTACAGAAGCTTGGTGTCCAGTTTGGCGTTGTATTGAGCCAGGGACTCGTGGCGGTAGTGATTGATGAGCTCCACTACAGACAGGAAGGTAAGTGGCTCAGAGAAGCCATACCTCCCGTCTCTGTGGTAAATCTTTATAAGCTTGTTGTTCCCCCCTTTCCTGCAGGGGGAGACAAATGGGAGAAAAAAGAAAATAACGTATGGCTGTACATGTTGATTGTTAACTTTTATCAAAGGCCTGGTTTGTCTACATTGAATGTCACATTTTTTTATTTCTATGGTAACTACTCAACTGATTCAAATGTGGTTCAAACTGCTGTGGGAGACATTATGTGAAAACTGTAGATGTTTAACAAAAAACTTCAAAGTGTTGCTTTACCTGAGGGTGAGAGTGTACTCGCCCTCCAGTTTACTGGAAGCATCTCGGACCAGAAAGGTGCCATCTGGAGTGTCTCGCAGCTTCTCATTCACCTCCTCTCTGCAAACACGATGACATGCAATATTTACTTCATGAACACTAAATGTAATCAGCTGCATATTTAACAGCAAAATAATAACATAATTTTCACAATCATAAATAGGTACATTAAGGGCCAATGATTTCCAGAAGTTGTTTCATGTATAGTGGACTGGTATTGCACAGAATAATCCCTGGTTCCACCATTCACCAAACTGAGAATCTAAAGGTTATCACACATGGTAACTCTGATCAAATTCAACAGCAACAATCTATTTTCATAATTTACCTGGAGATTTCTCCCCAGTACCACTCAGCATCGGTCAGCAGGCTGCTTGTGTCTGTCATGGCTGATGGTGCCATTTTTGACTTGACTGGCTTTGCTGGAAGAACTGGAAACACAGACACACACAAAACACACAGAGATCACCATTAAAAACATTTTATACTAAAGGAATAGAACTGCACACTTAACACATTAACTGGTATAAAGTATAAAGTTGTCTGTAAGAAACTTTTTGGAAGTATGACAGAAATAGCTTGTAGCGTATTAAAACTAACAATCAATATTTTACTGCATGCAAATGAAAATGTCTTGGTGCTGTACTAAAACATAAACATGTGCAGCCTTACTAAAAACAACATACCTGGAGGAGTGAGGTCTTGCTCGGTAGTTCTCTCTATCAGCAGCCTCTCCACCACAAGGGCAGGGAAGTCCTCATCCAATGACACCCTGCAAATTAATCAATCAACCATTGGACAGTCTAACAATTCAAATTCTGCATTTGCTTATTTGCATCAGTAGCCTGATGCTTCACAGATCACAGAACAAATCAAAGATGTACAATTCCTCAACTTCACACACTCTATTGCATGTGTTTCTGCATAAAATATCAATCAACTTACCAAGGGGTAGAGGGGCCTGTCTGGATCAGCAGCGGTCCGAAGATCTGCCCCAGCGTGTGTGTGTCCAGGCCATTGCTGGCCTGCGCCTGGGTGACCTTGGCCAAGTGTGTGAGGAGGTACTGCAGGGTGAGACGGTGATGGAGAGGGACGGTGGCGGAGCTCTCCAGGACCAGGCTTACCTCTCTGTCATGGCTTCCAGCGACCGCACCATCTGGAAGAGGTATTCAAATAACCATGAAGAAGATCTATACGTAAAACTATTGTAACAATTTCATCAGGTTTTACCACGTGAGGAGAAAATGAGGAGAGTCGGGATATTAAACACAAGACAATTAAGCTAAATTAGGCATTCGTTCATACTGTTTAGCCAGCTTGTATCTTCATCAAGTCCATTTCATAAGTAATTAAAATGCACAGAGAAAGGGGGTCAATGCATGTTTCTGTAAATAGGTCTAGTATATATCTGAAATTAAATCATGGTGTCCTTTGTGCAGGGGAGAATGAGCTGGAGCATTTCTAGCATACCTCAGTGAGCTCATCCTCTCCCGACACTTGACTCTATTTTCTCAACGCTGACATGCAACTGACCTCGATCAGCTGCATATAAGGCTCAGTTTAGGCCTCATGCAATTCTTTTACTTAAATTACAGTTATTGAAGCAATAAAAGGTTCCTTTCTATCCACTGAAACAACATCAGCAGCACGTAGCTCATTTTTTAGGCTCGTGCTATTCTACTACACCGCACTAAATCTCCTTTCTGTCTACACTGCATAAAACTCCCACAGATCAACTTAATTCAAGAAATTTCGAGAATGAAGAGTTAATTAAGTGTTTCTTAATACTAGATCTAGAGAAGTCAGGCACCCATAGAGATTTAGAACGATAAAACTTGAGTTGGTCTTTTGAAGAACCATACTGGTGGCTTTGCATGTTTAAGCCCATTAACTGCAAATTGTGTGTGCTTCGCATTACTGTAGACCATTTTCCAAAGCATACCATGGGTTTCTAGATTGATAAATGCATATTTTCCAAAGTTCCAGGCGCCACTGGTTTCAGTTTGTGCTAGAAATGTATGAATATCAACTTGCAGAGACTTGAATCTCGCTTGAGATGCATAATGCATCCCAGAGAATACGTATCAGTTTTACTTTTTTTGCAAAATTTATGTTACGGTCGTAATGTAATGTAGTTGGTGTGTCCATGTTCCTGTGAGACACTCCAACATCCAACTCCATGTTTGTTTACTGTTTGTCTTCTGGGTGTGATTTTCCAACAGTATAGATAATCGGTTCAATACTTTATGGCAGCTTACAGATCTCACAAGCAGCTCCAGCTCTCAACTGTGACAATAATGTACCAATCACCAATCAACAAAAAAAAGGAAAGAAAGAAAGAAAGAAAGCAAGTTTAAGGCCCCCTGAAGTTGCTTTTCATACTGTACCGGAATAAACTTAAATCCCCTTGGAAGGTGGCAAGTTAATTTAAAAAGGAAAAATGGGTGTTTATTCAATACAAGTATCAACTTTAAGCATTTCTTCATGAGATGAGAGCTACCTGCTGACTGCTGTAGGACCTGCTGCTGCAGTGTGACAGCAGTTTGAAGGTGAGGGTAGATACAGGCAGGGATGATGGGGCACGGGAGGTCTCTCAGGTAGCGCAGGACACACTCAGACAGGTGACCCACATCTTTCTGACCCATTTCACTCTCTGGAGTGCAAAGACATATACGAAGACATTTAGGGACAACTTATGACAAGACAAATTCCACCAAACTCAATCAAAGCACTGACACTGTTGGTAAATGATCAGACCTAGTTTTTTCACTGACATACAGATCAATACAATATATCTGCAATAAGTTAATATGAGCCGATATATTGGTCTCGCTTTAATGCTATGTGAAATGCAGATTATTACACACACTATGCAAAAATGAACAAAATTAAGTTAAAAAACTGTATATCTCTGACTAACTCACCAGAGCTCAGGCTGTACACTGGGCTGTCTGAACCTGAGGAATCAGTTGTCCTGTACAACGTCCTGCAGTCCAGACCTGAGAAAGACAAAAAGACCAGGTGAGTAGAAGTTCACACAACTGAGCTGATAAAAATCTAATCAAGTACACATAACAGAACACAGTTAAGTAGAGCAAAGTAGAAAAGAGAAGGGGAATTAAATCAGCAATACTACGTTCTACCAATAGAAAACAAGTATTCATAAAATCAAATGCACATGCGAGCCCTACGCTGCAGCCAGAAGCTCACTCTAATGTAGGGGATGACTCTATGGCTGCCTGACTTCACTAGATAATCTACTGCAATGTAAAAGACATGTAAGACAGGTATAAGATGCTCAATACAGACATTTTATCACCGGCTGGACAATGTTAGTGTGTAAGCAACAACTTGTACGTGACAAAGCACATGGCCAGATATTTCCTGGAGACACTGAAATAAATTTCGGCTGTGAGTTGTTTTCATTCCAGTTTCACATCCAACAACAGAGAGAAGGTGATCAATCAGTTGGGGGGGGAGTTGGTCCTTCAAATGTTTTTTGTACAAGCAATATTTACAAGAGCAGAGCCAACACATGTTCCCGTGTTAAGTGTTTCATTTTTGTTTGTTCTTTTCTGGGAGGAAAATGTGTGATTCATTTAGTGAGTCTGAATGCCAGACACAGCTCAGAAAATTCAAACTCTGGATCATGAAATTCTTTTAAGAAGATTGTTCAGGCAGTCTAACTGTTCTGCCAATTTAATGATACTCAGGAAACTCAGGGAAAAAAAAGGTTTAGAGTTTTTTATGTTGTGGTCAAGAAGAAACCTTCCAGCATAGTAACATACTAGCCTAAACTTTGTTAGAAAGACTGTTCCGAGAGAGAGAGAGAGAAAGACTTTACACACCCTGTCAAAATGTCCCTGAAGAAAACATTTTAACTCTGAATGACTACATTTCTCTTTTGGGTCCCAGGCTTAAAAAACATCTAGGACCACTGAGTCTAGACAGCTTGCATCTAGGAGGCGATTCTTCGAGACGAGCCAGTCTCTCAGATAGTTGTGAAAACCACACTATGCAGTCAGAGTGCGTGTGCATCCAACACTGGGAAGTAACTCAATATTACTGCTACATTATATTATTTATATTCAGAGACAGACCTTCTGTCGCCCTTCTAGTGGATTCAATATTGAAATCTTTTCCAGTGCCTAGCATGAGAAGAATCTCTCTCAGGTGGAAAGCCAGTAGATTCACATCTAAAATGTTTCAAATCTAAAACTTGTCTGCTTCTCTTTGACTCAATTTATTCCTTTGTGATCAACAGATTTTATTGGCAACATCAATGAGGTATAATGGCTTTTACCTGGATTCACTTTATCACTGCACTTAATGAACAGACTAAAGCTGTGTCCCAACTACAAAGTACAAACCAATTCTCATCAGTTTTTGAGTATTAAGTGTGTGCTGGAAAAGTGAGAAATTTAATATACTTAAAAAACTCAGTATGCACACTAAAAAAGCTTGTTTTTTTTTACAATGCAATGCAAATGATGGTGAGAGCTACAGGAGAATCTTGGAAATCAAGAAAATAAATGTTCTAATTTTAGAACTACATTTTTCTTTGTCTTTATGTTCAAGTTTAATTAGCAGTGACTAAGGTCAGCACATGTATTGCATGAGTTTCTGAATAAAATGATATCGTATGTTGATTTCTTGTATACTAACTGCAAAACCAGTACGCAGTAGGCAAATGCAAATGTGTGCATATGTGTAGAGCTGAAACAATTAGTCAAGTAATCAATTAGTTGATGAATAGAAAATTAATCAGCAACTATTTTGATAATTGTTTCAGTCATTTTTCAAGCAAAAATTCCAAAAGTTCACTAGTTCCTGCTCTTCCATTGTGATGATTTGCTGCTTTTTTCTGTTTTTCATCACTGTAAACTGAATATCTTTCGGTTTTAAGCCAGGCACACACCATACGATATCACAGCCGATTCAGGCATCCCAGACGGTCCAAGACAACTTTTCAAGATCGGAGTAAAAACAGCACGTCTTTGCTCGCATAGTGTGAGAAGGTCAGCACGTCACATCCCGATCTCCTGATGCATTCTGGGATCGTCTGGGATGTCCAGATAATTTTCCAACACACTGGAAATTTTTGTCCTTGCTCTTGTAGTGTGAGAGGGCATAGCGAGCCGATTTGTCACTCTGGCTTTCCGTATGGCAGGCTATAGTTCCGTGAGACCTGACCTAAGAGACTTCAACGTGTCATTAACTTCTGTTTGATGTCGGGCGCACTCAAGACTTTGCCGTCTCTTGTCGTTGAGTCTTGTAATGTGCGTACTCCCATTGTTCCTCATCCTTAAGTGTGTGCACTGTTACGATGTAAGATGGAATTCGGTAGCTCAGTAGCTCGGATAATGTGAGATGTACTGCAACATTTGGTTGTGTAACGTGCGCCTGGCCTTAGACGATTGGTTGGACAAAACAAGACATTTGAAGCCGTTACATTGGGCTCCGACAACTTTCTGACATTTTGACGTTAAATGATTGATTATCCAAGAATATAATCTGCAGATAAATCAATAGTGAAAATAATTATTAGCTACAGGCCTGCATGTGTGTGTGTGTGAGTGAGAGACAGACAGAGAGAAAATAAAAAAGGAAGACAGAAAAAAAATGCGCAAAACTGTGAATGGAATCCCACTGAGCGCTATTTGTTAATAACATAGTGTGAATCAAACCCACTGTGCAGGACTCTCAGTGGGGCCAATGAGAACAGTTCTGACTTAAACCACATTGAACTTCAATATAGAAAATCTGTATAGAGTCACCAACCAACCTGTGAGTGTGTATGAACTTGTGTGTGCACTTCTACATCTGTGTAACTGCCTGACTGGATCCACATGTCTATATGTCTACACTTGTGCAAATGCTGGCATGAGAGCAAGAGGCAGATGGCGAGAGGGAGACAGTCGCACGTAGACGGAAAGACGGGGAGGCGAGACAGACAACAGACGAATACGTTGGCCGGTTGACATGGATATACCTCTCTTCTCAATGGCTTGGATCAGGCTGACGAGGGCTGGGGGAGCCGTCTCTGGTGGTGTGAACTGCTCGCTCAGGTCCGGCACAGAAACAGCTGAAACAACAACACAAATCACTGTTACACTTCTGGCACAGAGCCTCTGAAAGGCCACGGGGGTGCTGCAGCACTGACAAGGGCACAGTTAACTAGGAGCAGTTGGAGATATAGAGCGTGTATAATGTTGTGAGTACATATAAAATCTGTGAGGAACACAATAAAACATGATAAGGTGGATTTTAGTATCCATTTCGCAAGAAGCACACCTGTTTTGCAGAAAGCACAGCAGCAGTTAGTCTGTGCAGTTAGTATTCTAATAAAAATAAAAACTTCTACCACTAAAACACAGAGAAAACTTGAATCTTGTGATGCATGTCACTGTGAGAGTTTGTAGTCTGGAAGTCTAGCTGATGAGATATATGATAATAAAACCAGAACAATTTACTAAATGTACAAAAGAATGAAAAGAGGCTTTATTCAGAGGAGTGAAAATAAAAAAGGCCAAAAAGAAAAGAAAAAACAGACTGCTGATGGTGAGCAAAAACTTTATCTACTTTACAACTCCCCATAGACTAAATCAAACATCTTTTCAGTCCGAGAGAAAGAGAAAAGGAGAAAGCTAGAGGGAAAAAAAGAGAGATCCCATTTCCCTCCCCCCCTCCCCTCCCTCTCTTTTTTTCCCTTTTCTTTTCTCCCCTCTCGCTTTCTCTCCTCCCCTCCGTTTCGTCCTGCTCGGTGTTTCGCCTTAGCTCTTTGCGTGAGTGGAACACAATAAAGGATTTAATCAAAACTCCTGAACAAGCAAAAGCCCTGTGGCAGTGTGCCAGGCCCAGCCCGGCCCGGACAAGCAGGCAGGCAGGCAGCGCCTCCTATTCGGCCCCAGAGCATGGCTGTGAGCTGGGGTGTTGG
>NTHP01000100.1:7994-23332 GCA_003416845.1 Oplegnathus fasciatus
AGCAGGTTTGGGTTTGGCTAGCTGGCTGTTGAGCTCTATCGGGTGTCTTACTGAAACATGTTCAAGTTTTCATAAAGTTGATGCACTCGTCAATGTCACTTCATGAACCAACCAATCACAGCCTGGTTGGGGCGGGACATTAAAAAAACCTGACGTGCTGCTGCAAACTTTAGAAATGTTGAACTTGAATTGTTCTGCATGAATGATTATTGATTATTGACAAGTTAGTACTTAGCATTAACACATTAGAGACTAACTACCAATGGAGACCATTTTTCTTCCACAAGGATTTAATGAAGGAACAAAACTGATATTATACGTTTATACTAACATTATACTTCTTATTTAATGTTATAATATTATACTAATATACTAATTTATACTAATTAGTCATCCAGGTTGAGGATAGTGCATCTGACCTCCTCCTCAGAGCAACTCGTTCCCATTGTTCTATTTTACATCTATTTTACATCAAGTTATTGTTATAAATATTGTTCAGTAATCTTGTTTACATAAACTGTGGCGTGGGTCGTGTGGGTGGTGGTGTATCGCTGAGGGGTTTGGGGGGCTGGTCTGAGTCAAAGAGTCCAGGGCCATTTTTCATTCCCAGTCCGTCCCTGGTGGTCAGGCAGTTTTTGGTGATCAGTTCCTTTCACCTGTGTCACCACCTGTGACTGAAATCCAACTGTAGTGAGTCTAAAATAGATCCTGTGTAGACACCAGAGACAAGGAGACTCCAGGATATGAAAAGGCTGTTTTGCAAAAGAGACAACGTAAAGGGCAGAGGTGGACATTGAAATAAACTACAGTTGGGCTGATCTGAGAGCTCAACTAAAACAATGTGGAATGGACATCAACTGGGCTGATGTGCAAACTGCAGATCTGCACTGATCATCGGGAGCACCAGGAGAATTCCCGGTGGCCTGGCCAGCTGATTGGCCAGAGTGTCAGGCCAGTATTAAAAATGCTAAATAAAATGTGTGAATCAAAGCGAAACCAACACAGGGCAGCTACAATCTCTCAGACCGTCAGCCCCCCTCCTATTGAGTTTAACGTGATGGTATGATCTCTGCCTCTCATCACAACAGGTCGCACGCACGCATCAAAACAACGTTTAGTCCGTGCGTGGAGTGCTCGTGGCTGAGCAGTGTGGAGAAAAAATGGACAGCGCAGATGGAAGAGAGAATGAGAGAAAAAGTGGAGCTAAGAGGGAGCACATTGAAAGGAGAAGTGCAACTAAAATGCCGCAAAATTACAGTTATTATTTATAGGGACACACGGTTACAGTATAGTATGTAGTCTGTTGTGAAAGTGTGGTCACTGGCTTGGGCTGACATTAGATTTCCAGCCTGAAATATTATCACTCCAGCCCTGGCATACTGTGATGAATTGTGGGAGTCACTTAGCTCTGAATACCACTCCAAAGCTTTGTTAAGATAAGTGTGCATGAAGTGTGGAATAAGTGAGTGGGCATTTTTCCGACGTGGAACACACTTCCTGAAGTTGCATGAACACTCCCTTAAGTGTAAGAGTTGGGACAGACCATGAGACGGGCAACAAATACAGGCAGGAGCAGCAGACGCCTTAAATAATCATACACACCGTGCTAAATAGCACAGTATTTTCTTTTTTATTGAATAAGTACAATCGTGGGAAATGTGAAGGTGTATATTTGAAGCTTGTCAGAGAATTAAGTCAGATTTAATATTCTGTCATCTTGTCGAACTAGCAAAGCAGTGTAAAGATGGAACTTAATCTCTGAGCATTCTCAGTGATGTGTGAGCAACACAGAGCTCCCTTGAAATAAAATAGGCTTTGTCTGCATAGTCAGTACTTGTCAGAAAGATCAATTCATTGTGTTTTAAGGAGAACTGTTAATAATAAAAGGAGAAAGTGACCCCACCGTTACCCTTTAAGGTTGCCTGTGCGAAGCCACAGCTGATTCACTGTGTTACAAAGGCACTTTAATGATAAGCTACATACAAAGAGGCTGTGCCTTTCCTCCCTTATTTTAAACCCAGTCTACTTAGGGATATGTTCATATTGGACAAATCTGCGGCACAAGGATTACATCCACTGTTAATGTTCAGCGCCAAAGCAGGAATTAATGTGATGTTTCAGCGGCAAGCCCGAAAGTAAAGGGCAACACACACCAGCAGCCACCAATACAGTCAATTTACTCCATTATTAGTGTTTCCGCATGCATTTGGGTTTGTTGTATTAAGTCCATCCGTATGGCACACAATTAATGAAATGCAGCATTGGTTATTACGCTCTCACTCACATACATATACACACCCATTGTTTTCTATGTTAGCTCAAACACTGTCAGTGTCTTGATATTGCAGGTTGATGCAACTCTCCAGCAATCTGATCTCATTCGCTCATCAGATTGGGGACATCCCAGCTACTGTACCATGACTCTTCTGTCTGTATGAGATCATTTTAGGCAGCTTATGCCTTTATTAGAGAGCTGACAGGAAATGAGTGGAGCAACAAAGGTCCATGGTTCAAGGTTGGTGCCTTAAATCCCCTGGCCACCAGAGCACCCCCAGTTGCCTCGTCTTTACCATACCTTAAAGCAGCTATAATGGATATTTTGATATTTTTAATGTATCAAATGACAATGTGAAAACAATGTAACAATGTGAAAATGGTCACTTGTAGTCATGAAACTACAGAGAATTATCCCCCTCAGCTTTCCCTCAGAGTTTCAGCTCATTGTTTAGCTGTCTGGCCCACAATTTTACTTTTTTGGTTCACTCTCACCACTCTCAAAGCGTCGTTTATAGTTGCAGCAGGCAGCTGTTTTCAGTGAAAAAACTCTAAAAGTCCACTGTACACTATCTGCTCAGTACCAAACAGAAGACAGACACAGTTAGAGACTATCTGGCTATCCAGACTATCTATTGTGGAGCATTTAGTAGTTGGTGGAGCCAAAAATAGAGCTAAAGAGTGAATATTGGACTTAGATTTATCAAGTGGACACTAACATTACTCCAAATGAATGATAATGTTGTTCTGTAACTGCTGGATGTGTAAATAATCAACTGTTTGCTAACAAGTTTGCTTAACTTAAACTTAATATGTGATGATGCAGTATATCAATGTTGAGTTCACAACTTGTTTCTGCTGCCCCAGGTGGCCAAGATAGTTAACAAAGTAAAATATAGTTTTTGTTGTCAAACTTTGATCATGCTATAGTTCCTGTGCAAAGATGTTGTAGAAGTAATTCATGAAATGATAGCACTGAACATTGAAAAATACAGTCATTGATACAATTCTGGAAAACCCTACATTGCATTCATTAAGTTCAATATTATGATTTTAAATTGTTAATATCTGCGATCATTATACAGTGTCTGTAAAATGTATTGTAAAGTTGACCTGAGGGTGTCCAAAGTAGAAAAGGTTTGCTCTCTCGTTAGCATAAATGTGCTCAGTAAATTTGATCATAATCTGCCCATAAATCTTGGTATGTGAAGTTAAAAAAAATTACCTGTGGACAAAAGGTCAGAGGACCACCAAAATCATTATGGGGACATGAATAACCATAGCAAATTTCATGGTAATCTGGTCAGGAGTTTGAGTGATATTTTACTCTGAACCAAAGTGTCGAGTGCACTAACAAACCAATAGATCATCACCTCAGGCCCTTGGGCCCAGTGTAAGCATTCAAGCTGCTGTTTTCATCAGCCCTTCACTATACACCCTCATGTCCCTGCCTTACCCCATGTTGGGTTTTTCCAGTTGCTATTTGATAGTGGTGATCCTAATTGATTTTGAATTATCCCCAGTCATCCCTTACTCTCTCCTGTCGACCATCTCACCGTCAGTCACTCACTTCTTGTCAGGCCCTCAGCTGAAGAACAACCTGTCCTCTATTTGCCTCATATTTTCAATTCCCCTTAATGAGAATGGCTGGACAATGGGAGGAAATTACATTTGAGCGATGGATGACCGGCTCTTTAGCCCTACCCTCCCTCCCCTGACTCCCCCCTACCCCCTCCCACCACTGCCAACCCTCCACAAAGTCTCTGATGGAACATCTGTAAAGATGGATTTAGCTTCAGTGATAATTTTCCTAATTAAACCACACAATATTTAATTAACAGCCAGTGTAGCTTAATTACAGAGATTTTTCTTTTCCTCCTTCCTTTCTCTCTATTCCTTCTCTCTCTCTCTCTCTTTTTCTTGATAAGGTAGGAGTTGGGAGTACTGTAGCCCAGAAAAGACTCATTTATTGAAATAAGGGAATATCTTTGTAATGAATGTTGACCTAATGTCTTCACATCTCAGTCCTGGTACAGAGGGCTGTCATCTCTTCTTTCCTCCTCTGATCTCTCCATCACCACTGCAGGATGAAAAACTTTTATCTCAGAAATTGGGCACATCAGAAACTGCTTGAACTTGAGGAAAAACAGGTTAACAACCAGGCTGGTCTTTTTATTTAAAAAAAACAAACAAACAATATAAGTTTGTATTTCTGTGACTTCACAGCATAGGCCAGCATATTACAAGCTACCAGAAAGCAAATAACCATCTCAGTTACTGCACACTAGTTTCCTGAGGCCATCTGACTATTTGTCAATGAGTTCATGGAGCTATCGATGGTAATTACATGCTGTTGCTGAGAGATATTGATCTTGGCCAGAGTCTTAGACCTGAGAGCAGAGAGCATTGTTGTCACCACTGTCCATCATGACAGGTTTAAGGGGAAGTGTTGTTGTTTTTTTAAGTGTTTTCAGCTTCAGTTACGATTTTAGTAACAATGTGGCTTAAAATGTAAAATCTGGTGGTAGGGTTATTAGATAAAACCAATCAGGTTTATTTCCCCGGGGGCATGAATGTGCTCAGAAAAGTTCATGGCCATTTGATCATTATATTACAGGTAGGTATCTATTGCTCAAATGTAAAAAAAAAAAAAAAAATGCCTCAGAGGGTGCAAACCAAACACATTAGGACTCATCACCTCAAACATTATAATTCACAGCAAATTTCATAGAAATCCAGCCACAAATTTTTTTTAGAGAAAGTTGAAAATACACCAGAAAGGTGGTACAAAGAAGAAAGCATATGAAGTGTTGAAAGTAAAGTTTTATCCTGTGGGAAGCATATATGTTCACAGTGAATGTAATGCTGTCTACCCATTGAATTTTGATATTCTTTTTGTAAAGGTGCACATTTTGATCTGATGGCTAAAATGCTACTAGAGTGAAGCACAAAGCCACATATTTTTTTGGCCATTGGGGACAGTGGATCATGCTGAAAACACAACAACAACACATATTATCAAAGCTGTGATGGCGAATATGTAAGCATGTCTTTTACTGATCCAGTAGACACAGTACAACATTACATTCAGTTGGAGTCCTGTTGCTGTAGGAATTAAAGCTTTAATTCTTTGTATACAAAGTTATGGGACACATTAAAAAAATTAGAAGTCAGAATTAATGCAACTGAGATTGAGATATCCTGACTTTTAGTCTATAGTATGGCTCAAGCTTGAAAAATACTGGATCCTACACTTCCCATAATGCAACTGAATATCATCTTTCATTAGACCCTCCCTGCTTGGTAAATGTCAACATATTTGAAACTTCATGCCCTGAGTTTTTAGGAAGATTTTCTGTTATAAATTTGAAGTTTCCAAGCCCAAGCCATCATAAGCCTAATGACATCACTATGACAACATCATGTCATGTTTTTTTTCTCAGTCTGTAGGAAGCTCCTCCAGAGCCACAGAAAATATATAATTGTTGTGACAGGTAGTCACAAGTACTTCTCCTATTAATTAATAAACTGTCCTTTATGTATAAAATCATTGTATATAAATATGTCTAATATTCACTGTCCTTTTAGCTGTTTTGGCCTCCTGAGAAAAAAATATGTCTCTTTAGCTACTAAATGCTCCATGATGTTCAGCAGATAGTCTCTAACTGTGTCTGTCTGCTGTTTGGTGCTGACCAGATAGTGCAGGTAGTGTACAGTAGGTTTTTAGAGCTCTTTCAGAGCTTTTTTTAGAGCTTGTTTCCAGCAACAGCAGACGGCTGTTGCAAGGCTGATATAAGCGGAGATTTTGGGCTGAAAAACTGAAACAATTAGCTACAATAGGCTAAAAGGCTGAAGGGACCTGCAGAGTTGGGTGGTAATTCTCTGTGAGCTAGTCAGTACAAGTGACCCTGTGCACATTTAACAAAATGTCAGTGATCAGTCCAACAGTTCTGGACTACCGCTGCTAACATAACTGAGTAATATGTCCTACATGATGCAATTTTTTTAAAACCAGCATAGAAGTTGGGTATTGCCATATATTGATTTCAGTACTTGATCATCAACTGCAAACTGCACTTACATTTAACTAACTCAGCACAGAAGTATGGTGACCGTCTGAACCTAGAACTCTCGATCTTTTGGATCTCAGTGTGACTCTGTGTTGGTACATTAAACTAACACAGTTTAGGAGGTATTCATGTAACAGAAGTTGCGATCACAGCTCCCACACATGCATCCTCTTGTGCAGAGAGAAGTAGCTGCTCCAGCAGCAACACAGAGATATGAAGTTAATTAAACTGCCAATCCCCGTGAGGACCATGACAGCCAGACCTGTGCCTGAGCAGAGGAGCGGTGTGGTGGGGGTAGGGGTGAAGCAATCTGCAGTGTGTCTTCAGGTTTCTGCAGGAATATGTGAATCACAGGTTGTGTATTTATGTAAGAGCATCAGCTAAATTTGCTTCAGTGGTGAGAAAAAAGTCCCTTTACAGTGTATGTGAATAAGATGGAAACATGGAATAGTCATCCATCAGCCTGGCAGGGCAGGAATTGTGGGAGGAAGAAGAAGCTTTAGTTCTGATATCCTGACTGAAGCCTGTTAAACCTGCTCTTTTTACTTACACTTTACTTTTATTACCGTGTTCATTTGCACCTAACAGTCATCCTTTTTATCAGCCGTGAACAGCTGCATCATTCAGACAGATAAGACACAGTGCTTTCCTCTTTGACCCTTGACCCCATGGGAGCTGAGGGAGTCGGCCAAGGGGGTGGAAAAATCAATGCTGATAAAAGAAAATGATGAGTGAAACCTAGCAAGCAAATAACATCAGTCTATCAAAATGTCATTGTAGAAACAATGAAACTGTGACTGCCTCCACTGCACATATTGACAAATGCAGTCGGTCGTGTGGACAAAAACGTGATAGAGCAGCGCTGGTATTAGCTGGGGAAATGTTCTCTGGTGGCTCGTTCAGTAACTGTTTTTCAAAGGCTCCCTCTCATTGGAGCACACTGAATGAGACAAGGAGGGAAATATGTGAGAGCACTAGGCAACAGGGAATATTCATTTTCCCACTCAAATGTGATCTCCTTTTGTTGAAATGAAATCAATGTGATCGCTCTATTTCTCAACATAAATGAATGATTTCTTGCTGTGTTGGAGCACGGAGGATTCTACAGCTTCAGTCTTGTCACTGCTCTGTGTTTTCCATATCTAGCATGATAAAAACATGACTCTGTTCTCAGTTTCTCTGCCTTTTATCAAGAAAAGAGATGTGGACAAAATTCCCAGAGGGCCATGACTATACAGATGGAAGACAGGAAACTACTCATCATCATTCTGTCTTTGAAGAATACAATCTTAATCATACATGACTAATACTAACTGGGGCCGTCCTGTGATTTTTAGTAATTGCAGAAGTCATCTGTTTTTTTAATCCCATATGAATGGGCCGTGTCCAAAATCTGTAAAGTAAAAATTCCACCACAAATTACTCACCAAATATCAATAGATTTCATATACAGCTAATAGCAATGGCAATGTCGTCCGATCAGTCAGTTGGGCGGTCCACCACTTTGGTCCAGATTGAAAACAACTGTTGGATGGATTGCTGTAATTTTTTTAACAGACGTTCAAGGTTCCGAGAGGATGGATCCAATTGACTTTGGTGATCTCCCGACTTTCCTCTATAGCACCACCATGAGGTTGACATATGTGGTTCAAAGTGAAATATCTATTGGACGGATTGCCATGAAATTTGCTGCAGATATTCAAGGCCCCTAGAGGATAAATTCTAATGGTGGTCCTCTGACTTCTCCTCTAGACCCACCAGCATATCAAAGTCTTCACTTGTTCAATGACATATCTCAACATCCATTTGATGAGTGGGCACAGTCCGTTTCTGTGGTTCGCTTTCCAGGAACAGGCCTATCAGTTTAAAGCCCTCCCATTTGGCCTCTCCCTCTCATCAAGAGTGTTCACCAGGGAGGATGCAGCTGCTATATCCCCCCTTCAAATGTGTGACTTGAAGATCCTACTTTATCTGGGCAACTCCCCCACTGTGTACCACATAAATCACCAGGGGGAAACCAGATCCCTTTGCTGTCTCTAGGTGGCCAAGAAGCTCTTGCTGTGCTTTCCCTATCTGGCATCCCTTAGAGCAGTGTATGTTCCAGTGGTGGTGACTTGGGTAGCAGATCTCCTATCCCTCAGAGCAGTGTATGTTCCAGTGGTGGTGAAACAGGCAGCAGATCTCCTGTCCAAGACAGGCCCCAGACAAATGGAGGCTACATCCGGAGGTTGTAGCTCTACTGTGGTCCCGATTTGTCAGAGCTGGGATCAATCTGTTTGCATCAGCAGAGATGACTCATCGTGCAAACTGGTTTTCCCTGAGGGCTCAGGGAGCTCCCACAGATGCTCTGTCTCAAGAGTGGACGGAAGGCTTGTTGTACGCCTTTCCACCACTGCCTCTGATTCCCCATGTACTCAACAGGGTTGCCACAGGCTATTACAAGGTGTTGCTAATATCCCCTTGGTGCTTCTAGTGTGAACAGCCAGGCTACTGCTCAAGGAAGAATCATCATATCGTGGCGTTTCGCGGCACCGCCTCCTGTGTGTCCCAGGCATTATGAGCCCATTGAGCATGCAGACCTGAAGTCCCTCTCTCATAAAACAGTGTTCCTCTTGGCTATATGTTCAGCCAAGAGGGTTAGAGAATTACACGCTTTGTCCATAAGTGAGGAGTGTTTGAGGTGGAAGGCTGATAACACTGGTGTGTCGCTGTGGCCGAATCCCTCTTTCCTCACTGGGGTAGTGAACTCCCAGACAGTGAACCAAGTGACTGAGATCAAGTAACTTCAACCAGAGTCAGCCCCTTCTTTGGGGGAAGTAAACATACAGACATTGTGTTCACTAAAGGTGTTAAGGGCTTACTGGACACGCACTTAGTCTCCGAGACGCTCACAAACACAGCTGTATTCTATAGTGAAAAGAAATTAGGGCTGCTCAACCCTATTTCTTAAAGCCTACCACAGGCAAAACCTTCCTGTCCCTGGTAATCCTGTAGCACACTCCACTAGAAGTATGGTTACTTCCTGAGCTGCTTTAAGGGGAGTACCTCTGGCAGAGATCAGTGCATCATGGAGTGCTCCATGTACATTTTCTCGATTTTACAGAGTCAACATGGCAGACCCGGCACTACTGGGTTCAGATGTTCTCTCAGTGGCTGGACGTGATCGGGATGGCATGGTGTCCTCCGTTCCTCGTGACTCTGATGGTACGAATCATCCAAGGTGAAGACCGTGGTGACGATCTGAGTGAGGTCGAAATTGATCGTAATGTTATGACTGAACTATGGATCTATGAGCCTGAACAATAACTGTCACCATCTCTTGTCACTCAGAACGGACTGAGGCATTCCAGGCAAGGGGAGGACGTATGTTCACCTAGATGCTCTTATAGGCAGCGAGCCAAGCCTCCTAAGGTCAGTCACATGACTTTGTTGATATAATGTCTAGAGGATAGGTAGAAGGATGGCATTATTCAAAGAGAAGACAATGCAAGGAGAAGAAATTTAAAATTTTATTTTTTAATAATAGTATGATAATACACGATGTACAGTCAACTTAATTGTAAAGATGACTTTCAGCTTAATTGTCAGGAATTTTACTTTGTCTTTCACTTTTGGAAAAATTCGCTCACTCATCTGCAGAAGTGTAGATCCATCTACGTAATTGTCTGTGGCACAGAAACACAATTTAAAAAAACGTTAGAAGTCAGCACATGCTGAACATGAGGAACAGATACATCCTAAAATATTATAAAAAATAATACTATTATTTTATTGGTCTCTTTGCATGATTTTGCTAAGCTGTGGAACAACAAAAAAGGACATGGAATTGTGAGCACTGACACAGAGACAGACCATTCAATACCATATGATTGAGATGTAACGACAGAGAGCAGAAACAACTTCCAAATTTCATTGTCAAATTTCTTCTTCCTCTGCTGGTCGACAGACAACAGAATTGTGCATTATAGCTAAAACCTGAGAAGAAATAGGACATACAGAAATCACTAGTCTGCTGCACACCAGAGGGGGAAACCTGTTCTGTCACCTTTAGGGATCACTTTTATTGTTTCAGTACACAGATAAAGTGACTGGACAGCAGGTCATAAATGCTGCAGTCTGACACTATAAACATAAATACAGACAAATCACAACTATCGTACTACAACAATGTATAAGACATAACACCAACTGTGAATGTTATGAGGTTCTAATTAGATGATTAAGTTCGCGTTTTAAGGCTGCCATCACTGCTTGAACTGGCAAAACGTATTAGATCACCCTACCCCGAATATTGTGCATCATCTCCAAATGTTTAGGATGCATCATTCTTAGCTTAATTAGGGCTGAAATACCTTAAAAGGCTGATGGATCAGTGAAATGAGGTCTTTACCATCACATCTGTATGCATCCGAAGCATGAACGTCCACCTCATTCCCAGGCTTGAACGTCAACAGCTTAGCAGTCTCTCTGATGTGGTATGAATGCAGGTGGCTTAGAAACTCCAATGTTGTGAAAAGTTTTCCAACAATAATCAAGTGTGTCTGAATATGCACAATCAGGGAATCTAGATCGAAAATGAAGAAATCCCCAATTGTCTCTAAATTCTGCAAACAAGCCTGCAAGTTCACTGGACCTTCTTGAAGGGACAACTCCTTGACTGCTGCTTGTGTTTGATAATCTTTGATGAGACTTTCGGGCTGCCACTCCCAACACTGACAAAACTGATTTCTCTTTGCTAGAGTCTGACAAATCTTAACATAGTTGTTGGTGATTCTCTCAACTCTGTTGAAATATAGATGTCTGGCTTCAAACATCATGCACCTGTGAGACCGAGGTGACGCATACTAGAGGATAAGCCGAAGATAATGCAAGAGAAAATGCAGCTTAGGTGTGAAGGAACCAGGAAACAGATGATTAAAATCTGTCAAAAACAGAGTAATCTGTGCATGTAGATGACTAATTCAATGAGTACTAATGGTTGGTGCAAGAATAATCTCTCCTACAAGATAGAGCTGCCAAAAAGTATTGCTCTTTTCAATCTTGGCTCCTATGAGGAAACGGAGGGTCCTAAATAATGTCCATTTCTCAACAGCAGTTCCAGAGATATTTCCATCCAGTACAACGTTCTCATGTATCAGAACAGTTCTGGAAGGACAATCATTCTGTCCCAAACAAAACTTCCTTAAACCATCATTAACTTCTTGGATGCTAAGAGTTTTGTCCTTGTGCAAGGCTCTTAAAACAGACCTCAAAACAAGAGGAACAATCTCCTCAAGAAAATAATGCATTACATCTGGTAGGAATGCAGTATGAAAACACGACAGCTTATTAACACCACAGTTAACACCATAGACTGACTTACAGCGTGGGTCATTCTTAACACACGGTATGCATTAATTGCCTTAGTCCTGTAGAACACAATTTTCATCACTAACTGTCTTAGACAGATCCTCATAATGACACATACAAAATCTGAATATTCTACCTTTACTGAATGAGCTGCTAAAACCTGCAAGTGCATGAGATGTAAGGTTGTCTGCAGATGCAGATACAGTAGTCAGACCACCTTTGACACAATAGTTTCTCTTCACAAAGTCTAGTTGTAATCCATCCTCTTGCTATCTGTAGGTTCTAAAATAGTATCCTATATATTTTCACCAATCTGTGATACTTTATATCATGTTCACAATCTTATAATATACAGTATACATAATATATATATATATATATACACACACACATACATACATATATATACATTCTGTCCTCTGTTGCACTGACATTGACACTGACCATTCTTTTCTTAATATGTCAGTAATCTATGTCTATGTCTCAAAGTTTATGTGAGAGCAATAAGATGTTGCTGAAGTAACCCTTTTGGGGGTTCTGTGCTGCTAAGATGCCATTTGTCCCCACACCAGTCAGTAATACCACCACCACCTCCAAGGGGCCCACAGGTATGCTGGGACATTGGGGTAGAGCATAATATTTAGCCATGCCTAGTTCTTTGGTTCATAGTGCAGTTCAAACAGAGTTTCTGTGATTAATATTTTTTCTTCAATATAACATTTCCCAACACTGCCAATCTTGTCTTTATGTAAATACTCAGTTATTAGGGCTGTGCACTAACCCACATTAGGTTTAATTTATACAGCTATAAAGAAGTGGCAAGGAATATAATATTGATTTTTATCAGTGAAACCTGTACTGGAGCTGAGTTTATTAAAATGTTTTAAACTGTAGGCCCTGGCCTGTTAGTGTTTTCTAAAAGCCTTCCTCATACAGAGCACAACCTGGAGCACATATCCATGACCATACACTGTTACTGCTAATATTTATTTTTTTTAAACTCCACATTAAAGCGTGTTCCCTGAACCAAACTTATGAATAAAAAAGCATGCATGCTCTTTGTAAAGTGTAACCACAACACAGTCCCTGTAGCAATATGCTAATCATCTCCCACTGCTGTAACCTTCTCCCCTCCATCCTCCATCATGTCCCTGCTTTGTCTGACTATCGCTGTCTGTCTCTCTTGATCTCTCTCTCCCCCTCTGTCTCCAAGTCTTCAAGGCTTTGTGAAAAGGGAGGCACATAGCTGATCCCTCTTCAACTTCCTACATATTCAATGCCTCTTCCCACTTCCTTCCTAAAACATAATAGGATTTATGGGGACAGGGTATTTGTAGGTAAGCAGTTTGTTTGAGGGAGATGTATGCAGCCACTGAGGTTTGAGGGAAACTACATGCTGAACCAGTCCCTGTGGCAGCATACCTAACTCAGCTGCATGGGGACGTTGTCCACACAACAAATGATCACAGATACTGGTTAATTAATTGTGTTGCATATAATATTGTATTGTATTAGAATGTAAAAACAAAAAGAATAAATTTGAGAAAAATGGTTTCAAAGGGTTAGTCTGGTTATATTCTATTCTTTTCTTATTGTCAGCAAATCCAATGAAAATACCAAGACCAACAATGAATATCCTACTAACTACACACGAGTATTGTGTGTGTATCCAAAGCCTGATATATCTTATTCCTCTGTGCCATAGAGCTCCATTGTTGTCCAAAAACTATTTACGGCATAGAGAGTCTGCAACTACTGTAGTTAGTGGTTCTGTAATAATGTTTAGCAGGTATAATGTTTTCCATGTTTATCACTGCTATGCACGCTAACAGATGAAAAGTGAGAGAATCACTAAAGCTATTACACTTCACTGTGTGAGGAACATGAATGTCTGAACCAAAGTTCACGACAATCCATCCAACAGTTGTCAAGACATTTCACTCAAAGCCACAAATGTCAACTTCTTGGTTGGTGCTTCTTGGTTGTGTTCAGTACTGTTACTCTGTTAAGCTACTAAAAAGTGACACAATACATTGTTGGTCAATGCCCTCCTGAAAGACACAGTCCACAGTCAACAAGATGACTGCTTGCAAGTGACACATTGCTACTGCCTCATCTGTTATCTTCATGGTTAGTAGCCACTTGAGCAAGCTTGGTTTCAGAGGTAGGAAAAAGTGAAAAAGTGAAATGGCATGTTCAAAACTAGCCATGCAAAGAAAAGAGGTTAAAGGAAAAGAAGAAAAGGTTAAAGGTGAAAACATGCACTTAAGGATGAATAGACTGAGAAATACTTAGTCATTCTATCTGAAAAAACCAATAGACCAGTGTGCATAATTTTCAATGAAACAGCTAGTCATTGTGAAGAGTGGTAACAGCTAACCATTTTGAACCAAAGTGTTGTCAGAGTATGGAGGTAAGAACCACAAAACTGATCCATCTGAAATCACCATATCAAGCTTCCAGCAGAATATTTGTAAAATCAATTCCCACATGACTGGGATGTGGATCAGCATTTTCAACTACAGTATAAATACAGTGAAGAAGTCCAGCACAGCAAATTTATACTAATGTCCGCCTGACCATAATACTTTCTGTTTGCCCATGTTTAAGGGCTAAAGGTTACACAACAAAGGTTAATACAGAAATACGTTTTGTGTACACAGTTCCTGAGTTTTTAGAACTTGTGTGTAGGATTTAGTGGCATCAAGCGGTGAGATTGCAGATTGCAACCAACCGAATACCCCTGCCCTCACCCCTCTCCAAGCGTGTAGGAGAACCTACAGTGGCCTTCAGGTTAATCCGATTGCCAATTGGCGTATTGGATTGTATATCAACGATTGGTTTTTCCCATGCTGATATTAACATGATTTTAACTAACTTACTATCAGAACTAAGATGTTATAAAAATAACCTCTAGAATCTGCACCCTACTGTGCATTTAGAGATGTTCCTGGTGGAGCGGCATGTTCGTCCACTGAGCCCCGTTAATCAGCATGAGTGATAAGTGAATTTTAAATCCTTCATTACAAACCAGTTTGCTCTCTCTTTTCCATGGATCTGACACCCTGCATCAGAGTCCTGCACCAGGTCGGGTATCCGCGGCTAACCCAGAAAAAAGTTGTGAAACGGTTAAAAAAATTATATAAATTCACAGGTACGGGCATGGGTGAAAATGAACTAAAGGCAGGCAGCGGGTGAGAACAAAAAAATGTTTTTGTTTTTTCTGGAGATATCAGAAATGAAAATGGTTGTGCAGCATTTTTAACATCTAGCCTAAATCAGCTAATATTATCAAATCTAATCAGCCGCCAGGATTTTTTTACAACACAACCTTTGACCCCTAAATTCACATCCGGCCAAATAATGACACGTCATAACAGCAATGTAGGCTAGCTGCTTGCTAGTAGGCTATATCAAAATGGATGACATAAAGGCAAACATAGCCAGTGGTGAATACCAATACATCGTCAAAGGCCAAGTCGGACGTTTGGGAGAAATTTGGTGTGATTAGAGACTGTGAGAATAACGTTGTCAGTAGCTTTGCTGCTTGCAAAAAGTGCTTTTGATAACCGCAAGCTAGGCACATCTAGGCAAATGTTTACATTATGTTCTATTGTATCTATTTTTTATGTTAATAAGCTGTAT
>NTHP01000100.1:23444-98717 GCA_003416845.1 Oplegnathus fasciatus
TATCGATATTGATCAATATGGAAAAAATTATCGTGATAATATTTTTTGCCATATTGTCCAGCCCTGGGAACGAACATACTAAAATGTTTCCGAAACTGGCACTGGCTGCGCTCGATGCCGGGATGGCAAGCACATTCTGCGTAGTCAGTGCCAGGTTAGGAAACATTTTTGCATGTTCGTTCCCAGGGCTGGACGATGTGTCAAAAAATATGTGTATGTGAATGTGAATAATAGTGAAAGAGACTTTTACTCAGCTGGATTTGTGATTCAAGAACGGAGAACCCAGCTTAAACCAGGGACTGTGGACGATATTCTTTTTCTGCACAGCGACATCCAGGGCAATTAAATGTCAGCGTAGCAAGTAGCAACATAGTTGGTGATTAATTCTGCCAAATAAGCTACGGTTAATTATGATTTGATTCATGTTTCTACATGTTCCAATTGCGCAAGTAAAAATAAAGCACTTGAAAGTGAGTGACTGTGTGGCCTGTGTGTGTTTAATCACGAGTCGGGTTGCGGGTCTTATATTAACGGGTCAGGTCGGTTCGGGTACTCAGATAGAGAGTCTGCAACTACTGTAGTTAGTGGTTCTGTAATAATGTTTAGCAGGTATAATGTTTTCCATGTTTATCATTGCTATGCATGCTAACATTTGCTAATTAGCACTAAACTCAAGGTACAGCTGAGGCTGATGGAGTGTCATTAGTTTACAAGTGTTTGGTCAAGTATTGGACAAATTAAAATTCTGACCTAAGATGGTACCAGATGAAAAGTGAGAGAATCACCAATAAAGCACTTTGTTGTGTGAGAAACATGAATGTCTGAACCAAATTTCACGACAGTCCATCTAATTGTTGTCCATACATTTCACTCAAAGCCACAAATGTCAACTTCTTGGTTGGCGCTTCTTGGTTGTGTTCAGTACTGCTACTCTGTTACGCTAGTTACCATTTAGCAGGACTAGCTTAGCTGGTTTTATTTTCCCACATCATGGATTTAGCTACATGCCTGATTTATGTGGGATAACTACATCTGCTGCCTGCTTTAGTTAATGAAAGCTCTTTAGATCCAGTTTGTCCATTCTAGGCTACTGTAGAAACATGGCAGTGCAACATGGCGGGCTCCATGGAAGAGGACCAGCTCCCTATGTAGATATGAAGGGCTCATTCTAAGCTAACGAAAACACAACAATTCTTAGTTTCAGGTCAGTATACACTAATGAAAACATAATTATGAATATTATATTCCATTTTGGCCAATAGATCCCCCTAAATCCTACTCACTGCACCTTTAAATATGACCTGCTTAATCCAATCTGCCTGGACCCGAGACACCATGTTATGTAATTACTGCAAATTTTAGGCTACACACTCTGTTCAAATTATACATTTCTGAGGCATTATATGGTAAAACGAATGTCAGAAAGTCAGATTCTGGTCTTAACACAATTTTAACCAAGTATATTTGTTGGCTTTTTAGGTCAGTGCAGTACATGTAACAACATTTGGTGTCATTTAGCTTTAAAAAAATAAGACTTCTGTGCTTTAGAATAATTCATAAAGATTCTGGATTAGTGGGAAGTTGCATAACAGTTGATTTAAATTCATAATTTACAAATGCAAATGCAAATACAAATTTAATGGTCCACTCTTCAAGCTTATCCAATTATTAGTACACTGAGAGGGTGTGACTCAATCAACGTGCTCAGCAACACCCACTTCTTGTTAGTCATTATATCTGAATGGACAAATGCTCAATGGCATTTGCAGAGAGGAGATGTAGCTATTAACTGATGACACGACAAACTTTGCTATAAAAGCAAGGCTTTTCTACGGCCTCGAATTGTAAAAGCTATAGTGTGTGTGTGTGTGTGTGTGTGTGTGTGTGCGCTTTCTAACTCTAGCCTTGTGCACCACATTGCCACTATCAACATTTATGAGTCATGTTTTGGTGTTTGTGTAAGGGCTGTATTAGCTAAAAGAGATAACATCACAGTCTTATCTTCCCAAAAGTGCCACAAATCAACAATGTAGGGAGCATTTTAGGAACATCTGAATAATAAACACAAAGGTGCTGAAAACTAAACATGTTCATGTATGCATCAACATGTTTAGTTTGAGGACAACTTGTGTCAAATATGTCACCGTTGGGAGCTCCAGAAAAAGCCAGTAAGGGAACCTTGAGTTAAGGTATTTTTTTGTCAAACTACCTATTTATTGCTGAAATGATCCATAGCTACTTCAGGATGCTAACCAACTTGGACAGCATCCTCTTCTCCATCACCTCCTCCAGAGTGTTAAGTTCAAGTCCTCCTCCAATCACTGAGCCGGCCTTTCTAACTAGTGTGTTAAGCTTGGCATCTCTCACCCTCATGCTCCGTCCCCAGCACACAGCAGCAGAAAAGATAACGCTGGCCACCACAGACTGGTAGAACATCTGCAGAATCCTGTTGCAGACGTTTCAGCCTCTGAGACTCTGCAGGAAGTAGCGTCGGCTCTGGCCCTTCTTGTAGAGGGCTCCACGTCCCCAGCCCTTCTAGCCTCGTCCAGGTGCACTCCAAGGTATTTATAGGAGTGAACCACCTCGACATCCCCCCCCCGTGGATGGTAAGACGAGGGAGCTGATTTCTCTTCTGACCCCTGTAGAAGAGAAATCAGCTCCCTCGTCTTGCTCATGTTCAGCTGCAGGTGGTTCAGCCTGCACCACCCAACAAAGTCATCCACCAGGCCTCCGTATTCCTCCTCCTGTTATCCACTGATACACTCCACAATCGCATACACCACAGTCATCAGAGAACTTCTGCAGGTGGCATGACTCTGAGTTGTAGCTGAAGTCAGAGGTGTAAAGAGTAAACAGGAAGGGGAAGAGGACGGTCCCCTGGGGGGCCCCCGTGTTGCTCATCACGGTTTTTGACACGCAGTTCCTAAGTCTTACAAACTGTGGCCTGCCGGTCATGTAATCCATTTTCCAGGACACCGGTGGAGTGTTCACCTGCATGACCCTGAACTTGTCTTCCAACAGCAGAGGCTGTATGGTGTTAAAAGCACAACACATGATCCTCACTGTGCTCCCAGCCTTGTCCAGCTGGGAATAAGTCTGGTGTAGCAGGTAAATGATGGTGTCGTCCACTCCAGTGTTCTCCTGTTAGGCAAACTGCAGGGGGTCCAGTGCCATATTATTATAGGGCGACAAAGTCTGCATAGGGAGGTGGTTTGGGTGGATGGACGGGTCAACAAATCATCGGGATACTGCTGTTTGTTTCCTGTTTCAAACTGACCAATTGTTCCCTAAACCTAACCACGTGTTATTACTGAACCATGACAATGAAGCTCCCCTACTCTTAACTAAGTTTTAAGGTTTTTAACCCAAACCTTGATCTTTCCCTAAAACTAACCAAGTTGTATTATGTGTCATTCTAGAGGGCATGGACAAATATATTTTATTGTTTAATTTGGATGACATGTTAAGAAACATATAATTACACCTACCTTAGCAGGCAAAGTCAATATATCAGGGCCAGTAGAAAGCAAGCACTCTCAAATGTATGCAAGCACTAACCAAGATGTCTTACTGAAAACCTTCCATGCAGAAGCAAGCAATCAAATCAATATAATGTTTTCATGTCACTCTATTATCACTGCAAAAGAATCCACTGAAAAGTGTAACATCTTACTGAGGAGAGATATAAATATGGCTTCAGTATGTGATGTGACTGAGCACCAATGTAAGTGACATATGGACACTGGCTGCCATCCAGCTGACTCCTTCAGCTCTTTCACGCCTCACTGACGTTTGTCAATAACATAACTCCCCCACATGAATTCTGCCAATGATTTCATCTGCCTTAGGCAAGCTTGGAAATTTAAATTTCAGTTTAAATACAAAGCATAACAGCTTCACAACTGCAAAACCGCTAATCTTGTGGAGTAAAAGCAACCATGGCTAAAGACAAAAGTGTAAACTGGGGCCAAAAGGCTTCTGTCGTAGTCTTCTTTCATAATTGTAGTTACATTTTCTCCTTACGTTTTTATGGACACAGTCTTGTATCTAACCAGATATTTTGTAACAAGGTTGTTCATCTGATGATTCAGCTGGGAGAGGCATATCCAAATCTTGAAGAGCTCCATCTGTCACCTAATATTGTCCCACTTGCAACTCTACATCACATAGCCAGGGATCTTGAACTCACAGTCCTGTTCAACAATGCAACAACAAATTATACTGAAGATGTCGTCACTATCAACTCTGATTTGACAGGTCATAGCAGGAGCTGAAGCTAAAGGATAGTGGAGCATGAAATGCCATTCAATACACAAGCTTTAACAGAAACCAACTTGACACATACTGTATATAACTGATTACTAACATATAAGTAATATATAACATAAACAGGGGTTAACATTTTAGTCTCCAATCATCGGCATGCTACTTAAGAGTCCTAAAGCTCAACATGTTGACTTATGTTCATTTGAACTCACCATGTCTAATGAAATGGTTGTGCTTGTACGTCGCGTTGCACTCTTAAGTCAGGGGATGTAGTCCAGATTGCGCATCTCATCTCATCTCATTTTCTCATTTTTTAACCAGGACAAGTTGCAAAGGGAACCATAAGTTTTAAAGTGTGCAGTGTCATCTCTGGGTAATTTCCTTTTGCTCCAAAACAAAACTCTTAGCACCGCTCTTAGCGTCATCCTCCTCTGCACTGTAGCATTGTAATCACATTGAACTATTCTACTGTAATTACAGTGGAATCTGGATCACCCAGTCAAGCTTTCTGCTAACTTCACAGCTTACAGCAAATACAGCTTGCCTTCGTCCTAACAGATACAATAGCACTGAATGGCAGGTTGCGCGTCTACAAAGTTCAAAGGTTATGTGACAGAATTGAAGCAATTATTAAAATTATTTTTTGGGTATCATTATGCCCTTGTTTGATAGTTGAAAGTAAAGAAATGAGAGGAAATGAGGGGAGAGAGAGATGTGGGGATCAACATGCAAGGATGAGGAGGATGAGGTTCATCTTAGCTTAAAGCCAGGGCACCCCAGCAATGTATTTTTATGTTTTCTTATTTGTGTTTAATTGCTTTTAAAAAAAATCTATTTAAATGAACCTACTAACCACTTCTGTTTCTAGCTGCATAAGGCACGTGGTGTTCTGACCTCTAGATCAGGAAATAATGCTAGAGCATCATTAAATATTCAGGAGAATCCTGCGTTTCTCTGTTGAGGGACATTATTTTTAGTAAATTTCAAGTGAATTTGCAAGACTTAAGAATTAGTGGCCACTTTGCTACCCTAAGATACGTGGGGAAAAGAATATAGTCAATGCAACCGAGAGATTTGAGAGCGGCCTCTCTGACAGATGAGGTGAATGATCGAATTTCAGGGGCAGCTTGATATAATGGATACCAAAGGAACTGTCTAAGACTGTCAAAGATTTATCGTAGTCTAAAAAGGTAGTAAACTTGTTTTTTCAAATAAAAAGGTGCATCTGCTCGTCACACCTTCATTATCCTACATATTGACGTTTCAGTATTCGTGGCTGTGCTGTGAGACATGAATGTGTCCTTTCTGTGTAGGAGCAGAGTGGACATAAAAACACGTTGTTAGGAGCGGCTTTATCGTTTCGAGGGGATCTTTCCGGTAAACCTCCAAGCGCTTGGAGGGTGAAGCTGGAACACAGGGGGTTAAGGAGAATACCCTCCCGACCTCCTCCTCCCAATTGGAACCAATCTTCCTCCCTCAATGAGCCTTGTGTCCATCTCTTTGCCCACAATCCTCTAAATCTCTGCAGTGTCACGGATGCTTGGATACAGCCAGCTGGAGAGGCCGGGGCCTTGGCAAAGAATCAGACGCGTCAGGGAAAGTTGGGTTAAAAAGAAACTCTGTACAACCACACAGGATGATGATCTGCATGCGAGTCTCAGTGCTACTTGCTGTGTTAATGTACGTGGGTTGGGACATTTGTACATGCATGTATGTGTATGCATGCATTTGTGTTTAAGTGTATGCGTCGGTGCGTGGGCTGCCTCTGTATGTATGTGCATGTATGCGTGTGGAGCTGTAGGAGGATGTTGGGATGCTTCATTGCTGTATATTCATATGACAGCCTGCTCATGCAGCTCCAGAAGCACATGACTGCCACCAGTTGTCAGTGAGTTGCTACTACAGAGAGGGAGATCACTCTGTACATCCTGCAGATGCACCACACAGGGCTTTATCCCCAGCTGTCCTTATAACTCATCTTGGGTTCAAGTGTGGTATTGAATAATGTAAATATTTGTATCATAGTAATGAAAACTTGCGTACATGTGTAGGATGCAACATGACATTAAACAGCTTTTGAAGTGGAATACAGAACCCTGGAAAGATCATGTATTTTTTCTAGCAGAATAATTAGAAAAGTATAGAAAACAGAGTTCTCAAAAAGTCAGATAATGCTACTTGTTACATAATGGTCTCCATACTGTGTAACACGTCTGCTTACCTTATATTTTTAACAAAGGGATCATTTCTTCTCTGGTGTTTTTCATTTCCGTAATTTTATTTACATGACTTTCAAAATGTAATCAAATGGTGAGCATTCTACTTCCTCTTTGATGCTACATGTACAGCCACAGGTACAAATATATTAGATTTATTTAAATAAAGTAGTCAATATCCTAAAGCGTGAACATGTATTTCTCTAGTGTATTAAGAAGCACATGTAGTCTGAAACAGCGTGCAGCTACTTTAGATTGATAAATGCCTGAGCTCTACATTTTAAGTAGGTAATAACTACAGCCTGTGTTGTATTGTGATAAATTTGACATGTGCTGCAGTTTGACTCTGACTTATGTTCACAGTATGGCAGCACTGAGAGGCTCCCCTCATTTGGAGAAAACACTGTTTTAGTGTGGCTGATGAATTGTAACACTGGTTAAACCTGAGGTTAAACTAAGCCTGAAAACTAGCCTAACTGGAACCAGTTAAGTCTGAAAGGATACATTTATTGTAACCTGGGTCAAACTGAAACTTGCTTCATGAATTATTGATTGCTGCAAATGAGGCTGCTTTTCTGAAGTGATCCTGGTTTAAGTGGCAATCTTGCTCTCTGAAACACTCATCACACCTTTGTTCTTCATGCACAGTAAAAGACTGCCCCCTACCACAGAGTGTTCTGTGCTTGCCCACAGTATCATCGTGCTCTGTGATTATCAGTTCAGACTTGTGTGTTATGACTCATAAACTCCAAAAAAGAAATACAGGAACATTATAATAATGTTCTGTTTCTTTAACTTTCCCTCCCTCTTACATAAGGTACAAGAATACTGGTGCTTTTACTAATATCCAGTTCACATCATGTGAAGGTTACCCAGTTAATTCAGATCTTTTACTTACTCTATTACATCAGCATTCAAGTGGCAGTTGTAAGTATGAAATAGGTATTTCCTTGAAAGTTCTGGTATGTCTGAGTGGCAGTTTATCGCATGTGTAAATAAAGCAGAGAAACGTTGTTGGACAAAGTTCATAGCTAGTTCAGTAGGTTAAACCCTAATTTAATAATCTTTGGATAAAGCACACTTTCATGTGACCAGCTCTTCCACTCATCACAGCTACGGTCCATTAACTTTACAATAACTATTCTTTCTTCCAGCTTTAATATTTGTATGAAATGTTTTCTGAACAAGACTAAAAGAGTCTACAGCCACACTAGCAACTCTAATCAACTCTGGGATCAAAGTCGTTACAGTTCATCCTCTGGGGACCATGAATGTCCAAAAATTCATGGCAATCCGTCCATTACTTGTTGACATATTTCAGTCTGGACCAAAGCGGTGGACCGACTCACCAACTGACATTGCCATTCTTAGAGCCATGCTGCTAGCATAGCTGGAATCTCAACAGCAATGTGCCTTTCCAGAAACACTTTCTTGGTTACTCAGGATATCCCACAGACCTCTCTGTGAAAAATTTTCAGTAATTTCCACCTTTGATGAAACTAATGAATGATGTTTCACAGTGCTTTAAGCACCACACAAATGAAATTCTATTTCCTCCATTACATTGTGTTTGCAGCAGAAATGTTGAGCGAGATTTTAAAACCTCGACCTATAAAACAAGACCATGTGCATTAAGAGATACCAATTCTGAACTTGTGAAATTGAGACTTTTTGTCTGCATCTCCTTTTCTCTCTCTCTCTCTTTCTTCTAATATCACTCATTGCCCCTAATATAGTAGAGAAATAATTAAAAAAATAAAAATATAATGTTGCGACAATAAAAGTGGCAAAATATCTTATTTGTTCAATGTGACAAAGTTACATACAGTACTGTATAATACAATACATGTTTTTTGCTAGACCTGTCACGGCTGGTGTGACGACAGGGATAGGACCAAATGCAGACAGTTGCAGGCAATGTTGAACTGGAGGTACGTAGGCTTAAGGAATAATGAGGCTGGCAAGGGTCAAAACCATAAAGGCAGTCCAAACAAGCAAACAAATCCAAAAGGGCAGGCAGGAAATCCACAGTCCAAAATGATCAGGAAGAGGTTCAAAACCAGCAGGTAACAAGTTTCAGGTCCCAGGTTCCAGGTCTCAGGTCTTAGGTTCCAGGAATCAGGTCTCAGGCCTCAGATAACAGAATACATATAACAGAGGCTAGAAAGCAACGACAATACGCAACTAAGCAACTTTGACGTTCTGGCAACTGTCTGGGGAAAAGGGGTTGGTTGGTATATGTACTGCCGGGCTGATGAGGGAAAGTGGAAGCGTGAGAGAGTAGGTGGGGAGGGTCAGGTAACTGCAGGGAAGGAGGGAGTGGCTAGATGTGAGAGTCAGGCAACTGGGACAGGTGGAAAAGTCCAAAGGCACCTGGTGGATGGAAGGAGAATGGCAATGATGGCGAGGAAATGCATGGGCAAGGGGGACGAGGGGGGTGACTGAAGGGAGGGACAGAAAGGAAGAATGAGCAAAAGCAGGACTGAGGCAGACGTTGTGACACAACCCAATTGCTGCCCACTTGATGTTGAAGTGAAAAGTGTATGAAGTGTATGTGTGTGTTGCACGCAGCAGACAGTGTTGGCGTAATGTATGCGCTGCTCCCCTTCTGTCTATCTGCGTGACGTACCTGTCTGTCTGCGTAAAGCTCTGACTGACTGATCTCAGCTCCTGGAAGCACACGTTGCTTTGATCATATGTATTAGAGCTGAAGATTCAACCCTCGACAGCCTGTTTGTTTCTCTAAGCTGAGGATGAAACTCAAAGGAAAAAAGAGCACTTATCAAAGAACATGAACACAGAGGCAGAGAGAGAAAAGAAGATGAGAGACTGACGATGCTAAAAGTTAAACCTTTACACTCCCACAGGGGTAAGAAATGGCTGTGCTGTATTTTGCTACAGTATATCTGATCTTTTACACAAACAAAGCATTTATATGATTAAAATGTACTTATTTACTTCTTGATTCAAGAAATATACTGAGATGAGTTTAGAATAGCTCATGATGCCATTACGAAATACGGGCTTTTACTACATTAAAACAAGACAATATAAGAGCTTGTGAGCTTGATGAGACTGGCAATGTGAATAAATACACATTTGAACAATAAAAAAAAACAGTGACAGGCTGCATTCTTACAATCTTCTCAAATACATATAATGTTGCATTTACTTAAAGGGTAAGGCTGGCATTATTCTATATTTCTCTTTTTGTCAACAAATACCATGAAAAGACCACAACCAACAAAGTGTTAGTCCGTTAGTCCTACCCTGTCTGTGGTACTCAGCCCTGAGTCCATTGGTTTCTACTGAAGATGCAAGTATATACAAATACAAATATATATTTAAATAAAGAAAATGTCTCAGTGTTTTCCTAAAACAGCTGGTCACTGTAGTTAACGTTACTCAAACAGGAGAAAATAGTGCATTTCTTGGGGACTATTTTCAGCAGAGGATTAATCCACATTTGGTGCTCTAGTGAGTATTTGGGGCAGCAGGATGATGTATGTGGGACTGAGTCCAAATGAACTACAGTGTGTGTGTGTTCATGGTGATGAGGAAACATGTCACCCAGTGCAACAGTGTATCATTGTCATTTATGTGTTTTTGGACAACAATGGAGCTCTATGGCACAGAATAAGACAAAAAGAAATATATGGAATATCACCAGTCTTATCCTCTAAAACCATGTGCACACTAATGCGGATTAAGATTCCATATTCAAAGACTTACAATGAGTAGGTAACAAATAAATCTTTTGAACCTTTTAAAATTTTTCGATGTAAAAATCCATCTTGGTATCCTTTTGTTGGTCCACTGTCTTCACCAAGTTGCCTTATTTCACCAACAAACCCGAGATTTGTACTGCAGCAATAAAACAGTAATATTGTAAAAAGAAAAAAAAATTATAATAATAAGGAAAGTGTAAGATAATATACACTGACAACTGCAACATATGACTTTTTCACTCATACAGTCATCTGACAAGAGAAATAGAAAACAATGTCAGTTGCAACACCTGTTCTGACATCCAAAATAATCTTACAGAGTGCGTACAAGAACCGCCCAGTCCTGTTCCAAGTAATCCGTTAGTGCCCTCACAGCCACAACAGGAGTGAAATGTTTGTTGTTCATCAAACATCGTTTGCAGAAAACTGCTGTCTTGTGCTATTCTAGTAGTAGTACTGTAGTATAAATTCTATCAAAATTACAGGTCATGGGTTCTGGGTCAGGTCAATGTTTTACGCAAAACAAAGACACAAACCAATAAAGCTCAATTTCCATAACAGCAATGACCTAATTAGACATATAGTTGCTATGAAATGATTGTTATATTATTGTTTGGAATTCAGCTAAAGTGTACTGAAATCATGCCAACAAAACAAGTGTTGGAGGAGTTTCTCTTCAACAGAATGTCAATGCTGTGACTCATACACTTACTGAATATGTCCATTTAAACCAGAGCTCTGGGAAAACACTCATGCTGTTCTGTTCTGTTCTGGTAATAATGACATGAAAATCAGTGATCTGTGGTACATTTATGGCTCAAATTCACCACCAAATGAGTGACAAGTCAACAAACAGTTCGGTTGCTGACAGGACAATGAGTTGACACAACACCTTCAGTTCATACCTGTGTTGAAACTTCCAATGTCTTCACTCTTTCTAATGTAAACCATGAAATTGTTACAGTTGCTCTTAAGCCCACAGTTTTCTTCATACTTCAACACTATACATCCTTTACACAATTTGCCTACAGTTTACACCTGCTTATTGTAACTTTATGCACCAAAATAGAGCTCTTTGTCCATCAGCCCTTATCTTATCACTAGCCCACTGTGTAACAGTTGCCTCTGGCTGTGGTTCAAAGTGTCCTCGACTTCAATTCAGACAGAGCAAGCTCAGTGTATTTCAGTGTTTTGATGGCTCTCCAGGGTCAGGGCACTTGTCTGCTCCTTTGTCTCTTCATCTTCAACCAGCAGTGGGTGGTATGACTCACACTAAAACACATTCACTGTCATCAGTGCTAGCTTTTTCTGCCCCTCTCAAAAAAGAAAAAAAAAACTATTCACACAGATTCATACCTTTGGCACGCAAGGCTTCCAGCACACTCTATTCAAATGCAAATATATTATTTGTTTGAAGAAGATTTCGACAACAGTATCACACTACAATTACATTCAGAGAAGCTCATTAACCATGTGGCTTAATACACCCTGGGGCACAGAGTGCACAGCCTCCCACAGGAGTTTGTTTTGCATAACAGATCTCTGCTTGTCACTTACAATATTCTGTATTTCATATTATGAAGGTTATAGACAGGTTATCTTACCCATGGTGACTTCAATTAACAAGCCACACAGTGAAAATGTATTTGGAAATAGTGGAAATGTATTTGCTAATGTTATGGTATTGCTGCAGGCTACCAACTCTTACAAAAATACATTTTCAGGGGTGAATGGATATATCAGTCCTATCCAGGCATTAGTGAGCTTGCTATTTCAAGAAGTAAGACAAGTTTGAATGGAAATTATGACCAGTATTTTCACAAAGAACAGTGAAACTGGATTTTATTGTTGCTAATGTTGCAAATAACCACTATTTACTGCATGAAATATAGAATTTTCAAACCAGTGTTATGAGACCAGGTAACATCAAATTTAACCCCAGCCTTAATTCAGGATTATATGCACCACAAGCATATTCATTTCTGGACATCAGGACAGGAAAGAGATTACACAAATCCGCTAAACCACAAGATGAAGATGGGATGGGATCTTGTGTAAAAGCATGCATATAACAAGTAAGTTGATCATAGCTTGTAATAACGTAAAATGTAAGTTTAAATGATACAATTACCCAGGGAGAGTGTGGGGGCTGGCTGTGAGGGGCTCTGCGAGGGGCCCCTCATTTGTATGTTTAGTAGTTGTTGGGTGTGTGTGAAGTTCAGTCGTTAATGAAAGTAATTTTAATCAACATTTCATTTATAAAGAACTTGATCATGTGGTTTGTGTGTATGTATTATAGTCACTGTAGACAAGTCAAGAACTCCGTACCAACCTTTAGACTGAAACTGAATTACGTAATTGGCCATCTTTTTCCATTTTTCAAGGGTGGTTCCCCGAAGTGAATCTAATGTGATTTACATTCTGTTATTATGTCATTCTTATTATTCCCGTTAGCCGAAGTTGAGTGCAATCATTCCACTTCATCTTTTGTACTAATTGTTAATCATCATAATTATTTTTATTTTATATTGTAATATCCTTTAAATGATCATGATCGATAATTATTTAGAGAGGATCAAGCTGTGGTTTCTTAAGTAGAGTGCCAGTCATAGTCGTATGTGACAAATTAACAATATACAGCATTGTAGGTCCCAGAAATGACTAGAGATCTTTAAAAGGTTTAGCTGTTTAGAGTTTAGAGTTCGAGTAGGCAGGTGGTTGGTTTAGGAGTTAACTACACAATGTTTCAAGAGAGATCCCAGAGACTTATGCCTGGTGCACACAAGAGGATTTTTAAATCTTAACTGATTTTAAAAACGTGGGAGACCACAGACATAACGTCAGATTTAACCCATTTTTAATATTTTAATTGTAAGAACGCGATCCAGACAAGACGCAGAACCACACACTTGGTGTTTATACTAAACAATTTCACATCACAAATAAATCTATGATTGTGTTTACTGTTAACAGTGGCAGGAGAAACAGGCTGCTTTGGCAGCAGACGGAGTACACTTGTAATTTAAGACACACTCATGCCATCAGAGGTAGACAACATCCAGTTTTAATTTACGCCAATCTCCTGCAGGCCTGCTTAAGAGCACGTATTTCTTCGGTAAACCAAGGTGTAGACCTCTTTGACCATCTTGTTTTGGTAGAAATCCAGGAGACCAGAAAGGGCTATGTTTAAGTCACTGGTACAGTTTTCAACTGGTCCTGCTGCTGCTGTGAAAGGAGGCTCACCAATCGTAGCTTAAGGTGATGGACCAATGTGGCGAGTGGTAAATACATCGGCACCAACAGGCTAGAGTTGCTTCAAATTAAATAAGAAAGTCATCTGACATTACGGGTGTGACAGGACAGACAGTCAGGGCAGAAACCTCTATCCTGTGTGATAGAATCAAGTCAAGGGTATTACCACTGGAGGGAGTAGGTTCATGTGCAAACTGGGTGAAACCAAGTGTCAAGAAGAAAATGCTATACTTAGATGATCGAAGGCCTTATTCAGGTGAATATTGAAATCACCAATAATTAAAATCTCAAAATTCTTCTAAAAATTGGGAATAAGGACCAAGTGCTCTACATAGTACCACAAGGTGGACTGATTGAAGTCTTGTTCTGCAGTTTGCATTAGTGGGCCAATCTGTGGAGCTAGCAGTAGATGACGTATTAATTGGAACAGGATGCATTATATTATTATTTTTTGAAAATTTTATTGGCCTGCACATGCCATGGTGTGGGGATATAATTATCCGTATTCATTCTGCAGTCTGTATTCCTAGAGAAAATAGCAGCGCCTATTCCAGTAGGGTGAAGGCCATCCACTTTCAGCAGGTTGGGGCGGTCCCAGAAAGAAGGCCAGTTATCGACAAAACCAAATCCCTGCTCAGTAATGAGCCAGCCAGTGGTTCAGTGAAGTAAGCCTACTGTACATCTCATCATTACCCCTCAAGGGTAAGGGACCAGAGATGATGCCGACTCATCTTTTGGGCAAACTCCAATGTCCTGGCTTTCTTTTGTGATCTCTGACTGCTTCATCCTTACACTATTGGTGCCGACATGGATTACATGCCAGCTAGTGCTGGTGTGTCCCTGGGTTCCCTGATTCTCCCTACATGATGCCAGCACCCTCAGATTAAACTCTATGTTGGAAACAGTGGCTGGGGATTCTATTCTAATGTTGCGGCTAATGGAGTCCCCCTATTACTAGAATGCGTTGGCAGAGGTAGAACAGGCATGTAGGCCAACAGGACTACCAACAGGGCTAGTGGGGTTCGAAAACTGATTTGCATTCATGAAAGGTGACTGCAGAGCGGGCCACAACTCCAGTTGCCGAACAGGGATAAACTCTGAATCAACTGCTGACGACGTTATGCTAATGCTATCACTAACAGGCTTGATATCGAGCCTGTGGCTGAAGCTATCTGGGGTGCCTGTGACATCTAAAGTAATGATGAGGAGCAGAGATGAGCTGTTCTAACTGACAGATATGGCTCTCCAAAAGAGACACAATATCCTATCTGCAACAGCGGAACAGTCATCACAAACCATCGTAACACAGTTAGCCTATTCACCCACAGCTAACGCAACCTTGCTAAGCTAGAGGGCTAGGCTTGGAGCTAAGCTAAAAGGGCAGCAACAACGGCTTCCCTACAAATGCAAAGATCGAGTTTGAAAATAGGGTAAACATTCCTATTAAGCCCACATACCATACAAGCCCACTTGCAACTTCTGAGTCAAATAAAAAAAAACCTACATCATCATTTTTTGCTGTGTGATATTTCTTCCAATGAAGCTGCTTGTTACCTAAAAGACACATTTTATTGTAAGCCAATCAGATTTGTTGATATTGAGTTATCGAAGCACATGTCTGACATGTGCCTGCTGAGCCCAGAAGAAGTTGCAAAAAACCTTTGGTGATTTTGGTAAGCTCAGAAGATAACAGTTTTGCACATTTCTACTCCTGTTTTTGTTAAATACTCATTTGTTATCAAAATTTAAGTGATTAGTGCTTTGAATAAGACATATGTTAGAATATTACTTGAATTAGAAATATTGTTTCTTTTGAAATCGAAATATGAGTTTCAGCATGTGAGCAAACAGACCACATGCTGCATTAATACAGTAGCTGCATAGTATGGTTCACTGCAATGACATAAAGCATGATAAGCATGTATAGTTTACATTTTTGTACGCAGTTTATAGTATTATACTGTTAAATATATAATAAATGTGTATGTTTATCTTTATTTTTTAATTAACATTTTTACCTGGTGGGCTTAAAAGGGGACGCTAGCAAAAAAATCACACTGTCTGGGGTGGATGTAAATGAGAATAGCTAATTACTTCTCTGCATGATCAATTTATACTTCTCATGTTGTGTTAGTGCATCATATATAGATTTATTTCATATAGTTGTTTTTTTTAATGTTTTGCGCTTAGAATAAAATATTCCGTCTTTTAACCATAAATTCACTGATGTTCCCTTTAAGCCCACCTACTCCCATTAAGCCCACTTGACCGTGTGTCAATGGGAATTTCCTCCCGTTTGACCTCTGAACCATTTTCCTCCCTAATTTTGACCTCACCTGATGAATCGGCTCCATAATTCAGATAATTAATACCCATATTTAAATATCAGTCATATTGCACAGGTCAGTTCATTCGGGATAAACCTTTATTCTATCCTAACATTAGTAATAATTTTTTTAATCTTTACTTTTCAGATAAGCTTTAGTTTGAGATGACTAAAACACAAAAGAACTACAGTTCATGCCCATGCATGATAGAAGGGAACAATGCAAAATCGCTCATTTCTGGCAAAAAGTAAAGGAGTAGACAGGAAGTCGTAGGCTAAATGTGATTTAAAAGCGTCACACGAAGCTGTAGCCAGTAAGAATAATGCCAGTGATTGTTGGTTTCAGCCCTACATAACAGTTTAAAATAATACTCTATTTCAAGGTTGCCAAAGATAAATGTAGGGCCGAAGTTTTCATTTAAGAGTTTCATTATGTCCCAAAATATGAAAACAACGTGTTTTGACTGCTTACAAGCGTGATATAAGCAGGATGCTACTCTGACCCATATACTTTCAAAAGTATGGAACTACTATTAACCTCTGCATCATGTGTGACTTATTTATGAATGGCCTGTCATAACAGATTTTTTATAACACAATACCCTACGTAACACAATATCCTTTACATAACACAAAAAAGGTTCTGAAGTGTATTAACGTTTCATAGAAAGCTTTTGTTAATTAAATCATTTTAATCAATATGATCACTTACACAAACAACTCACCACGATCCTGGTGGGACTGATAGTGTGGGAGAGACTTACAGAATATGCTATAGGGCACAAAGCTACAGCAGATTTTTTTGAGTCAGAATCTGAATGAAAAACATCCGTATCAGCTGCAGGTAGAAAAGAAGATGAACTGATCTAATGAGTTCAACTGAATGAAGGTACAGCAGCACGTAATGACTTTGCCCTCTACATGGCAGAGGCACATTTTTAGCTGGTCAAATAGAAGCAGCATATTTTACACACGACACCATGTTGTGATAAATAGTAATGAAAGGAAAAAGGTCTCTAATTCTCGATGCTTTTATTTGCAGAGTTGGAAAATGGCAGCCAGTAGCAATGAGCAGAGGGGAAGGGTAGGAGAGATGACAGAAGGCAAGAGAGAGTAGGTGCACATGAGTCAATAGGGAATGGCAGACTGGAGAGGAGAAAAGGAGGGATGGAAAGAGGCAGAGAGGAGAGGGGAAAGGAAAATCAATAAAGTCATCAAACATGAATTGCGCTCTGAAATGACTTCTTAAGTCCCATCAGGAAAGCGAGTGGGAGGTGAAATGCAGTGGAGAACCTGGACGGCGACTTCCATGTGTCCTTCAACAGCACTGACTCTATCACTCAGCTAACTTCTGCTCCACGCTCACAGCAAAGCAGAGCACACTGCAGGGATGCCTCTGCTCTCATATAAAGATATTCATCCCCATGGTCTTTAGGTTGGTCTCCTTTCGTCTATGAGTCTTTTAACTTTAATCGTACGTTGCCAGCATGCTTGGTCATTCACACTAGTAATCTTAAAGCTGAACTCCACCGATTTTACACATCAAGATTAGTTTATGAGTCATTAGAAATACCACTCATCCTGTGGTACAAAAAACATGTTTCACAAACTTCGGAGCATGGAGTTTGGAAGACTTAAGCATTGACTGTGCTGACACCGTCTAACAGAACATGCAGTCCAGTGTTTTTGGAGTTTGACTAATACTTGGGAAACATTTTTTTTTTGCTATACCACTTTTTTCACTTTTTTTTTTAGCCACCGTAGTGATGTGGCTCTATTGATGGCAGATGGCCGGTCCACCACTTTGGTCCGGACTGAAATATGTCAACAACTATGGGATGGACTGCCATGAAACTCATACATCTCATAGAGACATTCATGGTCCCCAGGGGAGTAATTCCTACTGACTGCGTCACCATTTTGAGTGACATATCTGGACAACTATTGGATGAGTTGTCATGACATTTTATACATTCATGGTCCGCAAAAGATGGTGCATGATGGGTGATGATAGCTTTTAGCTCAAAACACACTGTGACAAAGCACAGCCTCAGAGCGCTGCTAGCATGGCTGTAAACTAGCCGTAGTCCTGTTTAATGTGTCTCTTGCAAGCCCTCCAACTTTATGGAAGTGCCATACTAAAGTACCGGTACTCCTTTCATCCTGTATTTTTGGGAATAAGCGGTCCTCTAAGTGGGCCAGTACTCACCGGTACACAGTATTGGCACTTCTACATTTTACTCTTTGGTGTACCGTGACCTTTCCCTTCGCACCGGCACTTCTCACAACCTGCCAGTAGCCTACTCTTTTCTGCCCTCTCCATATCAGGTTCTTTGGGCATTTCATAATGGCCCTAAATAAACTGCATTACCCTAACCTACCCTTACTACGTGACGCTCACTTCCTGCTTTTCTCTGTCGGCAGCTAGTCTAAGTAACGTTACATTAACCTTACAATAATGTTGTCCTGGCTCCAAAAGGGCACAAAGAGAACACGAACAGAGTCAGACGCTGAAATCTATGTTGTGACAATCAGCAATATCTACTACCATCTTTTATTCACTGTAGACATTCACAATGTAATACTTAATGATTTGCTGATACTGGCCAATACAAACAAGTGAATGAGGGGAGTATTGGCACTTATTTTTTCCACTTCAAGCACTGGGGATATGGATGGAGATGTCCCACATTCCAAGTTGTACAGTAAGTGTGAAATTACTGTTAGCCCTGGAGTAATTGGGTTCTTAGACCAGGGCTCCTTTTGGTCACTCTGGGAGTACAAATGGCTAAGATCTGTGATAAAATCTAAATCTAAAATTATTTTCAGTATTATCAGTGTAGCTGATTTATGTGACGGTTTGAGGGGATTTTGTGTTATAGTTCATGTTTGAGCTAGCTGATGTATATGCTTTCTGTTTTCAGTTTACTGGCTCATTCTCTCATTTCCTTTCCTTCCTCTCCATCACGTTTCAATCTCTCCATAGCTCTTCTCTCGGGTTAGTGTATTGCTTTGAGTGTCCAGAGGGCTGTGTGTTTGCTTGAGGGCCAAAGTCATCATTTCTGTTGGAACTGGGTCCATGCCTTTGGGGTTGAGGGGCTGGTGGTGGTGATGGGCAAGTAGATGCTGCTTCACACAAGTGCTGAATACTGACAGGAATGGGCCGTTCAAGGGTTCACACTACAAATGAGGTCACAGCGCTTCAGCCGTTCAGCTGGCATTCAGACAGCCCCGCTCTCATTCTTATTCAGCCCTCAGCTTTCAGTACAGGCTGCCATTGTTGACCAGCCTAATAGCTTTCTCACAGAGCCTGGGATACTTCTTTGATGAGTCAATAAAAACACTTTGCATTGCCAAACAAACCAAGCCAAAATCTCATCAGGGAAGTATTGTATTGCATTGTATCTTTTCTGCGTTATGCTGCATATTCACCTTTCTCTCTACATTATCTCCATGACATATCAAGGTCTGAATACCATACTGTGAATAACACGGAGGAGGTTCACACTGATAACTGCTTAATCTCCACGAGATGGCTACATTTACATAATGTTCATTGTCTCCATCATACAAATATGTCACCAATATGTTTAATTATTTTGCTTTTTGCAGAGTTTTCACCAGTAATAGGGTCAGAACTGTGAAATTGGTCCTGAGGGTGGTGCCAGAGGACAGACCATGTGGCCTATAAAAATCAAAAGGGTTCATACTCTTGGGAACATGAACGTGCTCTGCAAATTTCATTGCAGTCTTTAGATGATAAGATCACATGTGCAAAGTTGACGTGGAGTACCCAAAGTAGGGGTTATGGTTATGGTAATAGTTCTAGGGATGGCAATGTTGGTCTGTCAGTTGGTCCACCCCTTTGGTCCAGACTGAAATATTTCATCAACTATTGGATGATTGCATCGAAATTTTGTGCAGACATTCATAGTTCCCAGATGATGAATCCTATTGACTTTGGTGATCCCCTGACTTTTCATCCAGCGCCACCATCAGGTCTAAATTCTAAATTGCTCCCAAGTTGTGTGCAAACAGAATTGCCCTTTAAAGTGTCCTGTGCACATTAGGAAATTTTGGCCTTAGGGTGGTGCTGGAAGAAGGTTCAGGATGTCACCGAAATCAAAACAATTGGGAACATTGAATGAGCTGTTGTGGCAGGAGATGAAGGAACAGGAAATAACAGGAAGAAATGTATTTTGCTCTTACAACCACACCAGTGTGAATATATAAACAAGCATACAGGCATGTCCCATCTGTTACTCAGAGTAATTATGTGCATCCACAAACTTGCTTGGTAAAAAAACAAGCATTGTCAAGAAAAGTAAACTAGGACATTTGTGTGAATTGATTGAGGTTGTGGGACCTTGGGTGAAAGAGAGCCATATCAATATGAATAGGTTCAGTGTGAGTGAGGCCAATGTTAAAAGAGGGGTGGGTCAATTGGAAGTAGTCTATCACACATGAATTAGGAGGGGCGGCAAGCACAGAGCATAGTGACAGATTGACAATGGTGAGAAAGTTCAAGAGGCAGGAAGGCCTGATTAACTGTTAGGTTGGTCTATTATGAGACAGAACAGATACAATGATGTCAGTTCATAAAGAAGGAAGAAGAAGGAAGAAGAGACTGTTTATGAGGATGCAAAAACATCAAGAATGAGGTCAGACTAGTCAGAATGAGTTTGCCAAGATGTAAACAAGTAATTGATGGTGTCAGAAATGGTTCTCTGGCAAAGTACATATCCAGTTTAAATAGAGCTAGATCATCAAATGCACTGTAATATCATGGCCAATAGAGGAAGCTCAGAGGAGCTAAATAGATTTAGCCCAAACCCAGCAGCGCAAGCATATTTTCTACTGCTCTCACCAGAAGCAAGTGAGGCTTTTTACAGCTGTCTTTATCAGGGATTTTACGCTTACAAAATGACCAGCTCAGCAAAGGACAGAGATGGGAGACAGGGACAAAAAAAAAGTGAGGAGAAAAATAACATAGGAAAGGCTGACTGAGAATGGTACAGTACAGTTTGAATGTCTGAACCATACAGATGGATGTGACGATAAATGGACATGAAGAAACAGTTTGGTTGTACATTCTGGTACTTAGATTCAACTACTGTGTTTGACTGTATTCTTCAGACAAAGCATGTTGCTGGTTGGATCATTTAAGAAATAAACCTATATTACCCCTGAGATTATACATACATACACATACATGTATGTATACAGTATATGAACCAGAATTTCCCAAATTTCCCCTCTGGCCCGAATTTCTTATCTTAACTTACTGTACATATGTATATGTGACCCTAAATAGGAATAGAAAAAACAGGGTCACATCTAAATCATGTCCTACTTAAGGAAAGAAAGCAGCATTGACTGTGTTATCATTAGCCTATGTATCAAATACTGTCAAACTGCATTGGCAAAGAGTAGCACTGGTGGAAAGTCAAACCTTACTGACAGGCACAGACAGAAACTTAAAGCGATAGTTCAACGTTTTAAAAAAACACTTACTGGCTTTCTTGCCAAGAGTTAAATGAGAAAATCGATAAAACCTGTACACTAAATATGAAGCTACAACCAGCAACTGGCAATATTAGCTTAGCATAAAGACTGAAAACAGGGGGAAATAGCTAGCCTGGCTCTGTCCAAAGGTTATTAGCATTAAGCAGAACAGCACTACTAACACAACCAATTAAGCAAATAACACAATATATCTTCTTTGTTTCATTCGTATACGAACCTAAGTGTAAAAACAACACGTTGTGATCTTACAGGGATTTATGCGCCAGGCAACAAAGAACACCCTCATATTTAGTATGATTTCTATGTAACACAGGACACACCAGAAGGAGGAACAGCAAAATTCACTTGTGCATCCTTTGAAATAAGTACTGCTACTACTACTACTTTGAGGTGAAAGCGGCTCGCGCTGCTTCTTCAGTTTGCAGTTATCTATCCACTGAGGGCCAGCCAACTCATCCTTTATATTTTTCTTTTATTCTTTCAGGTAAAAGTCACAAAGCACTTCACATCTTATTAGTAGTGTACCCTTACTAATGTGGTTGTAGTGTCTGTGTAGAACTGCACCGTATTTAGTTACATTGTTGTAGTTAGACTACGTTAACTAAGATATGACAAGTGACTGCACCCTGGTTAAGGTCTTTGATAGTATGACTGTTGGTGCTGATAGTTGTTTTTGTTTAGAAAGGTCGTATTGTAACTCCTAACTTGATAATAAAAACACCGCACTCAGCAGTTTGTGTATTGGATGCCTAAAAAGAATGCCTTGGTACTTAATGTGTTAATGTTAACGTTACACATCTTATTTTAACTTACGAGGGCAGTTGGACTGGCTCGTGGGCGGATATTAGGATGGACGGAAAAAAAACATGAGTTGTCCCCCCTCAATATATCACTGTAAACATAACTGTGTAATTTTAAATAATATGACAGTATGCATTATTGTGCTAATTACAGACGCAAAACCATGCCCGTGTCGTGCCACACCATCACACGCAGCGCCATCACACGCATCACAAGTAAATTCTCAACCTGTGGGAAACACTGAGTCTACAATTCTAATCCAAAAGAGTTTTTGTCAAATTCAGTGAATATCTCCTCACGGTCCGCTAGCTTTCCATTCTGTGTGTGCGCTGAAAAAAAAGCCTGGTGTTCATACACAGCCCTGCCTCTGTAAACAGGAAACAAACAAAGCGTCAAATACTGACGCTTTAGCCACGTTTCCACCAAACACTTCGCTATAATATGTCACAACTTGTGCTCTTGCACAGTTTGAGGGAGCACTGAAGGGAGGGGTGTATTTGTGTGGATCTTGAGTTCACATATATCAACAAGCTTTCTCCAGAATCACAGACTACACCTTTAAGTGTTTGGTCTGCAGTAATCAGTCGTTTCCAGGAGCTGTTTTTAGGGGAAAGGTTCTGATAAACCTACAGTAGGACTGTCACAATCATGATCTGTAAATGATCTCCAGCATAATTTTCCCCAGAGCTGTCAAACAAACTGCTGTACCCGTAGGGGAGACTCTCCGCTATTAATCAAGAGACTCGTTATTGGCACCTCTCTGTCATCATCTTGCTTCGGAAATCAAGACATATGGTCTCATAAGCTGATACAAAAGAACCCGCCTGTCACGGAGCAACCCTGGGCCCTAAAGTAGGCACATACTCACATCTCGCCATTTGGTTGAATATTTTATCTGACAGTTTATTTTAATTAACATATAGTTGTTTGCTAATATTTACGTGCACAAACATTTAATACATTTTACTGTTACGAAAAACAAGACAGTGTAATTAACATAAACATTGTATTTACTGAACAGTTAATATAGGTTTAACACACATGACAGAGATATTGGTTCTCATTTAACTCTTGGCAAGAAAGCCATTAGGCGTATTTCCCAAATGTCACGGTTGTACGGGAGAGTGGCAAGAGGGGAAGGACCCAAATGCAGACAGTCGGCAGGTACAGGTAAGCACATGGGTTCACGTCCAGTTTAAGGTTCAGGTTCGGGTGACGGAAGCTCGAAAGTGAGGACAGCAACAAAGCAACTAGGAGGAACAGATAAGGGGTGAAAGAAAATGGGCTGGTTAAATATCTGGAGGACTGATGAGGGAAGTGGGTGGGGAAGGTCAGGTAACTGCAGGGCTGATTAGAGAAGTGGGAACAGGTGAGTAGATGGGTGGGGCAGCCAGGTGGTGGCGAATGGAGAGAAAGTCCGAGGGCATCTAGTGGATGGACAGAGAGCGAGACTGTGACACAAAAATGTCAAGCCATTCCTTTAATCTAAAGCTCTGCAGGCTAAAAGGGTATTAAAATGTAGATACAAATTTTAAGACTAGATTGCAGGCGTTAAATGAAGAACTAAAGCTGTTCTGAAGGGAAAGGAGATTTTAGTGTGGAATTATGGTGATCGTTAACTCGCAGCACTCACAGAACTGTGTGTTCCCAAGTTACTATCTAGAGAATTGTTAAACATCCTGAATATAAAAACCGGTGGCCACCTTGTTCTTAAACCGTCCTGGTCTGCTTGCAGGAGTTTTTTCTGCTGAGATCCAGGAACAACTTCAGATGCACATTGCAGTGCACTGAGGAAATTTCTTTACCGTTTTAAATTTTTTTCTCCATTCTGTATTCCCTGGCTGGCCACTTTCCCCATCTTTCTAGTGGATGTGATGGTTTCATCAAAATGCGTACTGACTTTGTCTGTCCATCTATCACCTGTTTGTCAAATGTGACACTGCAGGTGATACCTCAGATACCACCGGTCTGATTTAGATGACAAGTGCTCTCACTGTGTTCCAACTTTGAAAAGTTACACTGATGAAAGAACTACAGAATATATAAAGGGCAAAATTTGAATGCCAAACATGATGTCACAGATGACACTGGAGATGAGACCTGGAGGAATTTTGTTTTTTGGCTCTGTATTCTGGCCTTTAAAAGAAAATCCACTGATTGGGCTGATAGAAGTACTGTAAGTAAAGGTCAAACTTTTTACATAACACCTGACTTATACCTTAGAGTTTTTGTTGTTATCATTCAATTTCAATTATAATTTTGAAAAGGTTGGGGTATAAAGTTGTGCCCTTTGTGCCAGTCACAGATAGATGTATCTTTCTGAAAGGTTCCGTCCGAAGCAAATGATAAATATTGGCTAACATGTTAGCAATATATAAGACCCATTAAGGACAGAGCACATTGGCTGAGTCTGAAATCACTCACTCACTCATCGACCATTCTCTATATAGTAAATATGCAGTGGCTAACTCTAACTCAGCAGCGCTCAGTTGATATTGTGAATGCCCATTGCTGTGTGTCTCCCATATGTTATATTCTTCAGCCCACAATGGAGAAGGATAGACAGATAAAGAGGAATGTGTTGCCAGGTGATGAATGCTGAAAACCTCCTCTGATGGGAACACTGTGGGAGAAACCAAAGAAACAAACTGGAGCGAGAAGACAGAGGAATGTGTGGAACAAAAAGAGACGAGTCTGGGGAGAGAATCCCAAAAGCCTGAGATCTGCTGCCTCATTGGCAACTTAATGGTGTGTGTCATAGTGTCACCACCTCATCTCCACTTCCCCCCCAAGCCTTCATCTCTACACACCCTCCACCACCCGCCTCATCCTCATCTGTCTCGACACAATTCCCTCCTCCACTGCTGCCTCGCTCTTTATCCGGAGCCTGGCAGATAATATTTCCAGTCCCACAGCAGAAGATCCTATCTCCCTCCGCTCAGCACCTGTGAGCGTTAGCCAAGATGTACACTTTTTGTTTGGGAGGAAAACGGAAAATACGTATATCCTCAAGCCACTCAAGTCAACAATTTCTCAGATGTCAAAAAATACTGACCACTGTACAGGCACACTAACACGCATGAAAACGACAATGTGAGGTAGCACTTTAAAGCAGAGTAAAGTGTATAAAGGTAAAGAAGACTGAAATACATGTGAAGTGCACTGTCAAGAGAAAAAAACATATTGAAAGGAAAGAAACCACTCAAGATGAAGTGTACAAATGGACTTTCACGAGGACCTGCGCACTAGTTCTTTATAAACTTTATTCTCAAACAAAACCCCTCTCTCATTTCTGTGGTGATGGACACAGCTGTAACAAATGAGTCACACCTGCAGAGCACTGCCTCCTGTGGGCGGGAGCGTGAATCACCAATCAACCTGCTGCCAGACAGGGAGACAACTGTCGCGATCTGACTGGAAGATATTTGGTTTCCAGCCAGAGGTGGAGAGTGTTAATGTGTTAATGATGTGAGGTTTTGAAGGCCAATACCGATATATTTTGGATTTTAATAGCCAACGCTGTGGATATGCAGTATGTATAAATTAAGTTTTAAAATTACTCTGAAATTGGAAGCATTCAGAGCTCTGGTCAGATGCAGGCCGTAGTGACTCTGAGTTTTAAAGTTGCAAAAAACTTTAAATATTTAGTTTCTTATTATTTATGTTGTTTAGGAAGTAAAGGTCCTGTTCTGTTCTCTCTGCAGACAATGTTAGGAAACTGGCAGTTAGAGCACTTCCAACACTGAGTCACGAATTCGCCCCTTTGTTTGACAGGTTGAAGTGGGTTTGTAGTTTATGAAAAATGATTCCAGAACAGTGCTGTTGAATCGCTGACCCATCACTACACCAGCCACTTTTCCTGTAAAAACAGATATCTCCACCTTTCGTTTTGCCTAAAAGTTCTGTGTTGCAGTCTGCTCGGAAAAGCTGTGAAAAGCGGATAAAGCAGAAGATGAAGAAAAGTCTCTGTTTTCCCCCACCAGCAGCTGAAGTTCGTCCAGTTTGTTGCACACTGAACGCACGCTGGAAAGAAACATTGCCCGGTAACGGTGTGCGAAGTCCGCGCTGGCATGTTTCCCTCTCCCCCAGCGTTTCACTGCATGGACAAAGGTGACATCCTGTGACATCCTGTGACCAGAATGTCCAATAATTCCACTGATGACGTGCGAAAAGTGGGAAATAAATCCGCTGGTGTTGTTCCCCTGATGTTCATGAGCTCATCTCTGGTGAAAGAGCTCTGGGTACCACAGCAAAAAACTGAATTTACAAACAAGACAAAATAACATGCACCAATACATCGAGGCAGCCATCCACGGTGCCATCTTGAAGGAATTTCTGTGGAATTGCTGCAATCTGCAGATTCGCTGATGGAAAAAGTTAATTTATGGGGTTATTTTGAGTTAACTTTGGTAAACTTTGACATACAAATTTATGGTATTGATCATCTTGACATTGCTGATCTTTGAGGGAGCAGAGAACGGAAAAGTCCAAAATGAAAGAGTCTGTCATATTAGCTGTGTTGCATCGTCCAATTTTATTTAACCCTGTAGGCTACTGCTGGAGTACAAACTGCTCCACAATAGAGATATAGAATGGTTTGCAGTCAGTAGTCGATAGTATACATTCCCTAAAAATGTTTGTGTGTGGTCAGCGACATCTGTTATGTGAGGAATTGTACCATTGTTTCATTTTCTATAAGTGCAGAAGTCTGACAACAAGGAGGAGAGAGTGCAGTGTTTTGGGAGTAATCAATGGATGACTGACTTGTTTGTGTTGAGGCATTGCAGGGATGAAGGAGGGAGGTGCCACAGGTGACGGCAGTGAAACGGGACATCCACAGGGACAGGAAGTTTGCCTGTAAATTGAAGCCAATCAGAGGATTATTACTCATCCAGAAAAAAGGTGCTAAGAGCTCAGGGAGGTTTAATGGTTGGGGGAAGAGTGAGAGTGAGATCACCATGCAAAGCCTTAGACGAGATTTTATTCTTGAATGTTTCACTGGATTCCTCTCTTGATGATGGAATCATGGAAGAGATGGAAAGCACAGGCTAAAATGTCACAGCAATGGTGCAGAAATTAGACGGATACATTACTAAAACAGGTAGGAAATAAGAGCCTGTACCTTTCAACTCCTGACAGGAAGTTATGTACTTTCTAAAATTTTCAGAAAAGAAATCTCGTTACTCGCACTCCGTAGGACGTGATGTGACACACACGAGGCCGAACGTGATTGACAGGCATCATGTTGATAGCTTGCTTTTGAATAAAGTTGTTAAAAAAACTGTTGATAGTTTGCTAACCAGCTTTATCAACCACTGTTTGTCTAACTTTCACTGAGAGGCTCAGCAACGTCAGCATAGCTACATTAGCTGGATGAAAACGCTAACGGTGAGTAAACTAGACAGAATATTATAACTAAGATGTGTTGCCTGTGTCGAGTTATGAGTCTGTGTTGTGGTGGTTGCCGGTCGTTTGTTCACGTGAACTTAGAGGACTCCACTTACTACAGTGGTATGATCCCAAAATAAACAGATTTTGCTGTGATTTAATTGCAATAAACGGATCAAAAGGATGCTGAAATAACTACGTCATGATGCTGATTTGTAAAAAGTCTGAATTCATGCTTTGTCAGGTCTGTCCGCAAGATGACAAAATAACAACTTCAAACAACTATTTTAAAATGCTTGTTTTCTGAATAGAGTTCGGATCGATCAGGGCTATGCTAACATTGTAGCTGCTCCATCAACACTCAAAATAAACCCATCTAAATTAGGCATAAATACGGCAGCGACGTTTATACACATTGATATCTACATATTGTGTAACTTTATATCTGTATAAATATGAAGTAGTATCACTGATATGGTGACGATATTTTCAAACTCCCAAACAGGGACCCTTAAGTATAACGCGCGTTCATGCAAGCACCATAGCCGTTTTCATCAGGATGAGGGACAATTTGCACACCTACCGAGCGCACCTTTCAACACCATGGACGCCATGAGCGCAGCATTTTTGTTGCCTTGACAACGACACAGTGATTGATTGACAGGCATACAGACAAATCAATGTTGAATTCTGACGCGGTGCAGTGTTAACGTTTTTATATTGGATTAGGTAATAATGAGTGGGACAGAACATGATAACGTCTATGTAAGCGCTGAAAACAAGTATAATATTATAATTATTATTTTAATTGTGTTGAAAACCGGGACATATTAGTGTTTTACAGATATCTGTCAGGACTCTGGACACCCAGCTTGAAACGCAGGGCAATCCCGGACAAACCGGGACGTCTGGTCACCGTAATCATAGAGCTAACATTAGCTAGTGTTGCTCACTGTTAGCGCTGTAGCGGAGCTGAAGAGAGGAAAGGCACTCGGGAGCGCGCAAAACCGCCCCAGTCCTTTACATAGAAATCAGTCTACAGGGTGTTACAGGCAACAGAGAAAGTCGGGGAAGGTCTCATTTTTTGTAAGTTATGTTACAGTCTGTCACACATTGGCAACAAAAAAACATTAAAAAAAACATTAAAAAAACATTAATATATGTAAATTGTTACATATAGCCCCTTTAAGTAAAAGTATTAGCCAAATGCAACACTGCAAGTAAAAGTCCTGCATTCAAAACCTTATTAAAGCAAAAGTATGTATGATCAACAAAATGTACTCAATATGCAGAACAATGTTCCCTGTCAGTGTTTTAACATTATATATGATGTTTTTGGATTAATATTACTTCTGCATTAATGCGTACGTTGTATTGTACTGCTGTAATAACTACTTTATATAGTGTTGGGTAGTTTAATCTGCAGCAATGCATCATATTTTATGAGATAAAAATGTCTCTGTGGTGCCGTGGTCCTGTGAGAACCATGTATCTCTAAAAAGTCAACTTTTCATGAGATCAGAAAAACAGCCCTGTTTTCAGCTTTGTGACAATGCATTTTCCAGCTAATCCAAGGAGGCTTTGAAAATTGTTTATTTAGCTCAACCCATACGAACACTGAATCCTTCAGTTTATCAGAACAATCTAATTCAGTATCACCAAATTTGGAGATACATGGTTTTCATTGGATAGGAAGAAAATTTGTAATCTGAAAAGTAACTAGTAACTAAATCTGTCAGACAAATGTAGTGGAGTAAAAAGTACAATATTTCCCCCTAAAATGTAGTGGAGTAGAAGTATAAAGTAGCATAAAATGGAAATGCTCAGGTGAAGTACAAGTACCTTGAATTTGTACTTAAGTACAGTACTTGAGTAAATGTACTTGTACATGTTACATTACGCTACTGCTGATATCTACAGCATACATGTGATAGTTCAGCGTTGGATTTTACCCATTGATGGCACCACCATGACACTAAACTGATGTATTGTGCATGATTATGATTAGGCCCTGTTTTGATTGTATTGTTACTGTTTACATTCTTTCATTCACTTTATGATACAGACAAACAATGGGACAGTTTGTTTTGTCTCATTCCTAAATAGGGGAATTTTGCCGTGCGGGCGTTTATTTTCAGTCATTCACTGTGAGAGAGAGTGTTGACTGTGCTGAACAAAGGGTTTGCAGTGGAGATGTCTTTGCTATATGTGTCTCTGAAAAGGGGAAGATTGCTGAACAATCTTCACCAGCATCAGAAACTTGTAGAAAAACAACAAAAGCAGCTCGAGCTGACCTATCACAGTTTTTGCTCTCTCCGTGTGGTCTCTGTAGCCCAGGCATGTAGATATATAGTTACATTTTAGAAAGGTGCGTGCTTTAAGCTCACTAGACCTTGCTATTCCAGATCCTGGTTGGTGAGACGCCAACGTCCCTCCACTCCAGTCAGTTCTGCCTCATTTAAGAGAGCTGTCTAGTTAGTTCAGTTGCCTAACGTCTGTGGAAAGCTCAGTTTGTTGCCTATCCTGGCAGTAGCTTTTCTTCATTCATGTGAGCTTCAGCAATGGACTTTACTACGTTAGGTTAGGAAGTACTACTGTAATGTGAATAAAGTTGTATAAAGTCTTATGTGTCTCCAGAGGGAGNNAGACCTCTGTAGCCCGCTTCTCATCTCTACTGGAGGCTGGCGACTTGAGGCTACTTTAGCTGCTACTAGCATAACACACTTGAATGTCCGACTGAACTGTCAGTAGTCGAGTTGCATTGTGGGTAATGTATGCACCAAGTTTTGACAAGGAAGAACAATACTGCAGAACTGCCCATTCTGAGTCCAACAGTGTTACGGGAGTGCAGTGCTAAAAAGGTGGAGTACTCAAGCAACAATGTACACCCATGTAGATTTAGTCTGCCAGTCCAGGGATCGAACTAGTGACTTTCTGATCAGAATCCTGACCTAACCTTTAGGCCACCAGTGCTAGGCAAGGAAAGGCAAGGCAAGTGTGTATACACAAAGGCTTTTCCGGTTGCTTCACATAACACAGTAAAAACGTTAAAGAGGAGCTCAGTACAATACAATGACATACAGAGAAATAAATACAAGGTAGGTCAAGGTGTAAATGCAAGGTAGGTTATGGTGGGTGTTAAAGGTTCTGTCAAAGGCAGTGGAGAAGATGCACGGTTTTAAAGGTAGTCAAAGCCAAGCATATATCTTCTGGGTTTGCTCCAGCTCTGCAGTGCAAAGTAACCAAATTACAGTAACCAAGAAATGAGGGAGATGGACACATCCGTGATTCTCAAAGTGCCAGTTCAACTGTAAACATTCAGTTAAAATAATTCAGCTCTTGTGATCTCACATAATCCTTGCATGAATTGATGTCTGTAATCTTCACAATGTTCATGTCCACAATGAATAATCTGTGTTTCCGTGTTCATTTTACAAAACTGTATGTGTGAATGTTGGGAGTATTAGAAAAACCTCTGTGCTTCATCAGATGTCTCAATCAATAAGGCAAAAATAAAGACAGGCTTTTGACCCACTTCACCCATCCAGTCAGATTCAGTCTGCATTGAACTGCATAAGGCAGGCCTGAACCACCTTCATCAGCTGTTTCATTTTCGCTGGCCTGAGGCACTGCCACAGCCAGGCTGAAAACAATGACAGACTGACTCAGAATGACGAGGAAACTCAACACTGCATCAAAAGATATTGATTGCTAATGATTAATCAATCCAGATATGCAATGCTCTACGTTTGTTCTCAGTAAGATCCGCTTATGGATTTTCTACCAGCTTCAGTTACGTTCTGGTTGATAAGGTTTTCACAATGCTACCACTCAGTCATTCTGGATACGCTTCATACAGCGTCATTACAACGTTGTGCAACAACAATAAGAACCCGATCAATACTTCCAATCAAATGTAACCGTACATGCATTTATAGAGAGGACCTTGAGGTCAGTGAGAGACAACAGGACTCGTTGCAGGAGCTGTGAGAGAAAAATGGACTCATATAAAGATCCCGTAAATGCTCAATAGAACTGCAGTCTCTGGGAATGGCACAAAATAATGAGCTTCTGTGCAGTTTCACAGGTGTTAATGGATTGAGGCCGCCGTCGGATAATGGTAATTTGCATGAATATGCAGCACAGACAAAACATGAGCGGTGACATTGTCAATCATCTGATGTAAATGTTTCTAATTTTATAACATCCTCACTTGTTCACGGCTGAGCTGATGACTAATGACTCTGCTCTGAGTGCAATCGCAGAGCTTTGGTGATGGTGTATTGATCAGACAAATAATGCCACATCTGTAGCACAGGATATCCATATGCTCAGAACACAAACACGCAAGAAACAAATACAGGCTTTATATGCAAACACGTGCAGCTCTCATCTTTCACAACCATAAACTGTCCAGTCAGATTTTATTAGCAGCAGAGTCATCAGAGATGCCGTACGTACAGTATGTGAGGGCGAGAGAGACAACGGATATACAGCAGAGAGGGAGGGAGACATAATCCTGCGTCTGCTGTTGCCCACTGAGCATGTTTTACAACCACTGCCTCAATCACATTTTAATAGGCTTGATCCCACACAGTAGCTACGACTGGGGGAAAGTGTTTGGACTGTTTTTATCAGCTCATGGGCTACTCTCAAAGAAATATAGAGAACCAATCAAAATGCTCATGTCCTATAAATGTTTCCCTCATCGCACGATCAAGCAAGAGAGGGGAGTACAGTGTTATCACAGTGAAACACATTAGTTTGTATGAAAGAGAAAACTGCAGTCAAATCACTCATACTAGGTCAAATTGATAATATTGATTCTAGCCAATAAATATGTGTGTATAAAGATAATGGCGCTGTAGGATGCAGAGGCAGACTTCATATGGATCCTCTTCACAGAGGTGTGTGTGTGTGTGTGTGTGGTTGAGATAAAGGTTGTGACTTTGTCTGGTGGATAATGACAGGCTCTGAGAGCAGTCATTTCTCCCTTTTACAGGCTATAGTAATCTGACCTCACTGTTTCTGAGCCTGTTTAGAGCCATTATACAGTCGTAGTTTGTATCAGAAGGGCCAACAACTGCCACTGCTACAGACTGGTTCTGAGATTGGGTCTGGGAGTTATTTTGATTTTGGTTTAGGTGGATCAGATTCTGCTTAGGTCAGCCCTGGGTGTATATAACACCTCATTACTGGAGTGGACTTCACTTGATTTTCTTTGAATCCCCACAAATGTACCAGAAAATAGGGTGCCTCCGCTACATGTTACTACTGACAGGCTCAGTCTGTTGGGTATTTACTGGACCTCATCTTTACATCTATAGGGATCCTGATATGGCAGCACAGTGTGACACACTGACACTCATATGCAAAATCCAGTGGTTTCACCAAAACAAGACACCTGAGAAATTATAAAAGACCTTGTGTTTCCATGAAATGAGCTGCTGTTAAGACAAAATTAACATTGGCAAACAAAAACTGTGACTATCTCTTCATAAGGGCAAAGTCAGACAAACTGTTTTGGATCAAAATCAGCTTTTCTGAACTTTTGTGAACTTGAACATGAAACGCTTCCTGTTGAAAAGCCTCTCGACACTGCTGTCTTTTGGGGGAATGGAGACACAGTATCCAAAATGGAGGATGCTATCATATTAGTTGCGCTGCACCTTCACCTTTATATAAGCTTGCTTTGCCACAAAAGAGGTGTGGCAAGATCTTCAGTCAGTCGTGAAGACGTTCATGGTACAAATCTGTACTGTGACTGTCCAGTCAGCAACTGAGCTTGCTAGCTTGGTAAGCTTTTTTGGCTGGCTAGCGCTAGTATGTTGCTGCATTCATCAGTTTTTGGTGTCTTCGTTGTCTTCCACAAGCATTCAACATCAGTGGGGGACACATTTTTCTCCACCCAAATGAACAAGGCTGCCATATGGTGGCACTTGTCTCTGCCGATTGGGCACTCACAGGTGCTGTACCTGACTGACTGATTCTCAACGTGCACCTGTATTGAAAACAATTTAACCCTGACACATCTAAAAGACACTGCCAGTGCTGTGTTTAAATTAGCCTAACGATACTTCTGTAGCTATCCAGGGGGTGGCAGATCATTAGATGTCAACTAGCCTAACTTCACTAACCCTCCAGAACCTAACTGATACATATTGAGAATTTCATCTTTATTTATGTCCCAAAATCATACAGGACTGCTATAAGTCCTGTATGATTCCCCCGTATGGGCAGTCCACTGAGGGCCCCTGTTAGGGCACTTCTGAGCTCTACACTAAACAGAGTGGGCCCACAGCATGCCCACTGGATGCCCACTTGGGGTCACACTGGGAATACTGTGGGCATCCTAGGCACACTGTGGCACATGGTCACACTGTTCCACTGTCCCAGTGGGCATCCTCTGTGGGTCCAAATAACAAAATTACTTTGTACCTGCAGCATGCTTGCCAAAACTGGACCCACAACATTACTATTAATGCAGCCTCCACTTCTGATTCCATGGCCCGGCTACTTTTTGTCACAGCATCTAAGTGAGAAAGAAAACAACAATTACAATGTAAAAAACAAAACAAAGGTTGTCCATGTGCAAAGTATAGTACCATGATGGCTTCATTATAACCACAGCCCTCAGGACAAAGTAGATTATTTAAACTAAATTATAATTATTTCTAGTATGTTGTTGTCACTGCTGCTGCTGTCAATCTTATAAGCTCGCCAAGCTCCTGTTGTTCTAGAATCATCACCTAAGAGCATTCCAAAGTGTTTTTCTTGCTGCTCATTCAGCGTTGTACTCTGCTGTTAAGACACACAAATAGACCACAAAACTCTACACTGTCTCATTTGTTTATGAAAGCATCAAAGCAAATTCAAGAGATATGAATTCAGATTCAGATTCAGATGATGCTTCATTTCTTTGGACTTGCTGGTGTAAAACACATCATCTTATTTTTAAAAATGATCAGCTATAGGCTGAAAAGGACACATTCCAACAGTATGCCTCAATAAGGGGCAAGTTTTGTTTGAAATAATTTTGTAAACAAAAACGAAATGTTAGCAAACAACAAACTACCTAATAATTTATTAATAGGACCCTGTTAGAAATTTTCATGCTTTTACCTCACCTGAATGGGTTTTATTAACACACTCTTGCTATAAGACCACTTCTCGTCCTTGGAGTTCTGTCTGCACCCATCCAGCTGTGGCATACATATAGACTCAAGGGACAGGACAGTATCTTCAAAGTCTAGTTTAAAAGAATTTGTTGGTTACTCTGACACACAGGAGGTATACAATATAAGAGAGGCACCGTCCAATATGCCTTTGAAGAAAGTACTCCTACTTCGTGTTCAAATTTTGCTCAGACCATGTCAGAGAGGGATTGACTCAACTCTACAGTCATTTTTGTCGCTACAGTCTGTGTGAGGCCATCAACTTATGACTTTGTATGTTTAACAGTAAAACTATTTTTTTAATGTTGCATTCTAGAAGAGTTAAACACAAATATTTTAACCACAAAAAAATTCATTTTCATTCATTTTCATAAGAATGACTCCATAAATAACTTTTCAGTATCTTACCACTTCAACAAAAAACGAACACTGAGTACTGGCTTGGGAGCTGCTGGCCTAAATGTCTTCTTCACCAGCTAGTACAAGCTGCCAAAATAAAACACACATGCAGTTTGTACTCACAAGTCCATGGGATGTTACCTGAGGCTTGAGGGGAAAGAAGATCTCAGGTTGGACACTGCAACAGTCCAACATAGTGGTCTGGCTGGCGGCAACATTTCAAATGAAGCTATAACGTTAGCAGGTGGGGGACACCTCCTTACAGAGTCCAAGGTCCTGGTCCTCTCTGTCTGTTGAGTACAAATGTCCGCCTCTTCAGTCACTTTAATCAACCAAAAGCTCATATACTAAGCTTATATCATACCGAGGTAGTTTCAGCTTCAGGTCTTAGCTAACAACACCAAACACACTACCAGTACACAGTAACATGGACTGCTACTACACTGAGAGCTGTACTAATGTCTAGCTATACTAACGTGCTAATCGCAATTATCATCATAACTTCATCAAATTAGTGTAGTATTAAAAATACACACATTATTTACCTTAAGCAGATTGTAATAAGTCCTAAACCAGGTGGTATAACTCAACATTAACCAAAGTTATAGGGACATATTCATTTTGTGTTCACAAAGCTGTGTCTGCTTTACCTCTGTCTAGCCTGCAGCTCACCCTGTGGTATTATCTCTACAATTTGTACTTACATGTTTAATGTAGAGTAAAATTCCTGGCAGACTCCATGTCCATGGCCACTCCATGGCCCCAACAAACTGCACTTTAAGCGCTTTCATGGAGTTCTGTGAACTCAATTTATTCCAGTTTTAGAAAAATAATGAGTTGTTGAAATCTTTAAAGGCATAACGAGTAGGATTTTCCTAAAAAACAATGAATAGACTCATACAAAAATAATCCCTCTCAATCATCACTTATGACCCACTAGAAGTGTGTGGTGGTGTCTGTATCCGCAGAGACCCTGCCCTCTGTATTTTCTTATTTTGCTGTGCTCGGGACGTTTCTGGGCATCAACCTTTGGGCAGTAGTGTGCAGCCCCCAGCCAAGCGGCCAGTTGCCAGATTGTAAGCACTTGGGACCACCAGAAGCACGGGGAGGAGGGGCCAATTTTAAACGTTTTAAACGTCAAAATCAAAATCAAATCCTACTCGTTATACCTTTAAACATTCAACATCATGTTACAAATTAAACAACTTGGCTGATATCATGAACCTTCCTGTTGAATTGGACTTGACATCTGGAACAAAGTGAACAAACCATGAAAAAGACTTATTAAAGATTTATGGACAATATACAAAAAACAAAAATAATTGATCAAAGTAAATACTGAAGCATTCTTCTTAAAGCAGCATTTGTCATCAGCAGATATAAAGCTAGAACAGTTGTCCGAAAGCCTCTGAAGAACTGAAGTTGTTTACATGACACTGATACGTATTGATATGTATTGATATCTATCTTACAAACACTGCAGGCCTGCGACATCATCATCCTAATTGATGCAACTGAACAATCAGTTGACACACCTGGTATTTATTAGCTATTCCTAATAAGGTCAAATTTGTCTGGCAAATTCTATCATCTGAACATGCTGATGAAACATCTATTGATTTATTTTGTCAGTGTAAAATAACAATGAAATTTAGATCTGATTTGAATTATGTTTTGAATGCCACCAATTTAAAATGGCAAAATGGGATTTCTTTAATTGAGTTGAGCTCACTTCTTAATTCTTTTGCTCTTATATTTGAAGAAATCCCCAGAAACTGCTTTTGCTTTTCCTTATTATCTATTATCTTAACTTTTATGTACGTGTTTGACTTAAATATAAATTAATTATATTTATTTATATATTTTCAGGGACAATGGACATTGATCACTGTAAATGTGCCCGTGTTAGCCAAAAAATTTCAACAGTCAATTTGCCAATTTCATTAATGTATTTAACCTTAATTTATAATTTATTCTATATATTATATTAATATATTAATATTATTATGAATATTTTATATTATATTTTATGAATATGTATCAGCACTCCTGTATCTTGTATTATGTACTTGTTGGGTACCTGACATGCTATGTATCTTTACTTGTTGAATAGTTTTGTAACAGAGAAGTAAAGCTGTTGCCTCTCTTATCTTCTACCTTATCCTGCGGATGGTTTTCCTCTGTCCTTTTTTAAAGTAACTTCACTTCTGCTCTAAATATGAGTGGATATTAATACACAAACATAAAAGCTATAAAGATGTATAGTGAGTATACGCATCAAGTGTTTTGGTTATTTTGTGTTTATCAGAACATCACTTCCCATCACATATTTGTTTGAAGGTCAGAGCACTTCAAAGGCAACAACTCTTGAAATTCTGCACAGTAAGAAATGGAGTCCCTTAAAAACACAGGATTCTTCGAACTGTATTACGATACAACTGGCTTGCTTTCTTTCAGATTACATTTGAATCAGTACTTTGAAGAACAAAAGAAAACACAAGGCTGTGTAAAGACCTAAGCCAGTTTGTTATGCTCTGTCTCTATCAAAGAGAATTATTTAAGACTATAACATGAAAGTTCTCACTTGTCTTCCTTTTTTTACGTTTTTTAAGACATTCAGCTCTCAGTGGATTGCACACCCTACTTTGCACTACAGATTTAGCTCACTGGAAGAAGAATGTCTGTTCCGGTGGACGATTTGAATCCACAGAGCAGTAATTCGCCACCCATCTTCAAGTGACCAAACACATCATTAGTATCACTTGTAATTCAGCTTATTGTATAATTGGGTAATTACACAGCACATCAAGACAGATAAACATTTCTCTTTGCATTTGTTATGCATGAAGTGCATTTAATTGTAGCCAAGTAATCCATATAATTGTAGATCAAAAAGGTTGAACGCTATTAGAGACTCATTTGTTTGGTTTGTTTGTTGGATAAAAATAATTATATATAATGATTTATGTAACATAATGTCATGTAATATTAAAAATAATTCAGTGAATAATAATAAAAAAAACCCTGTTCATATCAGTGACACAACAGCAGGGAGGTATTGCTTACCTCTTTTATATCCTGCAGAGAGCGAAAAAAATGTCCTGTTCTACCACTGCTGATATGATAATCAATTGCACACATTGTGGGCTACTTTTCATGTGCTAAATGTACTTGTATCTGCAAATGCACAGCCGCCATGTTAGTTTTTTTCTTCAGATGATAATGACTCCAGATAACAGCTTATACGATTGTATTTACATGTAAAACAGTTTTGTGATTCTTTTCTGTTGCATACACCTAACATCTGTGCCATAATGATAAATGGGTTTATTTTACAGTCTGGGAAGGCAGTAAAAAGAAGTACTATGTATGTATCATGCAAGGTGTAAATGACACAGACAGATACAACGATATTGTAAAATTAGCGGTAAGAAAAACTCTGTTGCATGAAAGTCTCAGAACACAGAATTATAAATCATACTGGGTCCTTAAGCAGTGTGACAAATTGTGGATAATGTGCTGATGCTAAGCATGGGAATATAAGAATCTGAGAGCAGAGAGCTATTCATGATGTAACTTCCCCAAATGCCTGGAAGATAAGTCTTTGATGAGGACACCAAAGCCGAGAGCTCGCACCTAGACAAAAACATGACAGATCATTACCTATGCAGCCTCCGCATTTATCTGCAAGTGGGCTCATGATGAGGTGAGTTCCACCCACGCCGGGCTGACTTTGAGGAGATTTGAGGTAATACTGGTTTATTACGGCTTAAGTTGGTGAAATATTGGATGTCATATAGCTCTGTAAAACTGAATCCACCACTGTACTGTAGCAACATGTTTTCTCAGGTTTAATTCTAAATCTTGACAATCAGTTTTATTATAGGGGATGGAGAGATTAAGCCAAGAGCTGCTGCTGTGAAACGCATGGGAGCAACTGAAATATTGATAGAAAAGATGAGACATAATTCATTGAACTGAAACATTTTAAAAGATCGTCTTAAAGGCAGTGATGGACAAAGTATTCAGATACTTTCCTAAAGTAAAAGTACCAGTATTTTCAACAAAATGTACTTAAATTATCAACAGTAAAAGTGCTCTTTCTGCAGAAAAACGGCCTTTGTGACCAATTTATCCAAAGGGTCACGAGATAAATCTAGGAGTTTGTGAGATGATTAATTGAGTAGGAAAGAAGAAAAAACAAAGTTTCCCTACACAAATGTATATTATACATATGCACTATTGTCTTTAATGTCTTACAGCCTCAAACAGTTATTTAAAGGAAACCAGTTGAGAAGTTTAGACATGGAATCACTGTTTGGTGTTACTGCAAACAACAGACAGACATCTGAAACATGACAAGTAGCCCTGACTAGACTCTGCTTTTTTGTAAGGGGTCGCAAGTCTAACCATTTGGGAAGCACTGGTTTAATTTACAACAGTTTTATAAGCTTATTATGTGTTTTTTTATGCGAAAAAAGGAATAAAAAGTACAATATTTCCCTCTGAAATATAGAGGAGAGAGAAAAGTATGAAGTATCATAAAATGGAAATAGTCACATCTACTTTCCACCACTGCCTACAGGCAATGTTTTTTTCAAATTAACCACAAAATGAGACGAACAATAACAATGTTGAGGTGATTAAAAGATATATAAAACTTTGCACTGTCACCAAAAGCACATTTTGTTTCTTACCTCTAATTTAAACGTCATGCTTTGTGTGTAAAGTTCTGCAGCAGCACCTGGAAACTAACTAACACGCAACAAAGATGTTAATTCACCTCAGAGAGTGTAAAATTCTTCACGGTGCCTGAGTTTCCATAATTCCACACCCATCACACTTCATTTTTAACACTTTCAGATAGTTTTGAACCACCACCCCAGGGCCACAGCTGCTCTGTGAGCAAACAAGCAACTCCAACAACAAATAGCTGTCACTGAAAAATCAACCACTGGGAGATTTGCCTCTCACAAATCACAATGAGAAATGTGTTCATTCCTGACAGACAGGACAAATCAGATTATAGCTTGCTGCATTGTACTCTCTATTGGATATCCGTGTAGAACAAACGATATTGGTAAACTCATTTTCTGGGGCTATACTTGTTTTATAGTATGGCACCCTCAGTGCACAAACATTTTCATCTTTCATAGCATTGTGCTCTGTGTTCAGCCCTGTCTCCTAGAAATTGTGTTTATACATTACTAATTTGCAACAGCAATACAAATAATATGAGGACACATTTTTAATGAAGTTATCTGTCAAGTCACAAGATGTTCTTAATGAATGTATCTGCATGTTGTTCACTGGTTCATTTGTTTTCCTACAATTTCTGCTCTTGCAATACCATGATAATATCTGCCTGTAGCAACTGAAGCATGGTAATGTTTTTTATGGTTATGTTTGAGAACTCAAAGCACTTGGTTAAAGATTCCCTGTGGAGTTTTTGACCACTAGTGACGCTATGGAGCAAAGGTTTTATGAGTTGGTCCCTGTTTTGTTCAACCTTCACCTGCACGCGCACAAGGACGCACATGCATGAAATTTGTTAGCAAATGCGGGAAAGAAGAATACTGCTTGCAAGTAAAAATAAATTTTAACAATGCAGGTTTTAAAATGTTCCAAAAATTATGTTTGTTAGACGTCAGTGATGAGGTGAGAAACATTAAATGTAAACATAACATTTTATTTGCTTACAAGACAACTCCAACGGGAAACTTTTAGGACTGTACGTGTTTACTTTAATAACAGTTAACCACAGTCTTTTCCTAACCTTGACCAAAGTGCTTTTGTTGCCTTAACCTGAGTAGAGGCCAGACTCAGGGTGCAACCCCTGAGTTGCTGAAACATTTATCTACACTATAAATGATTGGACTTGTGTAAGGTTGGTGACCGCAGGACGTTGATGTAGTAGTTGTGTCCAAATCTGTCATGTCAGCAGGCTGTGCTTCATTAATCTGTCTGATTGATCCTGCATATGTGGTTCCATGACCTTGCGTTGCACCATGAGACCTTCCATCCATGTCATTGTCACCTGATCCGCCCTTTTCTATTGACAACAAACAAGGTGGACCTACAGTACTGTATGTGGGTTCACAAACTGGAAATCCATGTGTTGGTTTGTGTGGATTTTAAGGTCTTAAAATGTTGGTTCAAACTGTTAATAAAAATAATAATCATGAATAATAATCATCCTGATACGTCTGTCCCAACATGTAAAAGACTTCTTGACTTGGTTAAAAAGATTTAATCCATTATACAATTTAATAAGTTCAGTAATCTCTAAATATGAGTTTCATCTGTCCTCTGAACAGCTTTGCACGTATTGAAATAGGTCCTACTGGCAGAAATAACATGCAGTTGCTTAGCTTTTCATTTAACTGATAAAAAAAAAAACTCCAGAACAGCTGATAACTCATCTTTTTCCCCCTCAAATTCCTTTCAAAGCAATTACAAAAATCACTCTCTCTGCAAAACCAGAATATAAGCCAGCACTGTAAGACTGAATAAACAATCTGATCTTACAATCATTGCCTCTGGATTACAGATAAACCCCTCTCTCATTTATTGAGCCCTATGATCATGGTACTACATATCAATAAAATGGGGGACAAGTAAATTCAGTAATGATAACTTTATTATTTGGTCTTACCAAGCGAGATTTCTATGTAGAGTATGTTAGAGTGCAGAGACTGAATAAGATCTGATGCAGTAGAGGCCTTTACCTGAGCATGTTGTACTGTTTACATAAACTCTTCAAATTTTGCTACTGTGCTTTGCATTATTCTGTAGTCGAAGCTCAGCTCATGCAGTAGATTGAGGCTGTGAGGAGAGGATCAGCAAAGTTGAATGCTGTCCATAGTGCAGCTCCTCTGAGAAATTAATGGCAGTTGCTTATGCGTGATGGAGAGGCTTTTAAGCATGCACAGCACAGTTGTATGTGCAGTGTTGTGGAACTGAGTGTATTATCAGAAGTGATGTATCAGATTCTTCTTCTTATTGCTAAAATGCAGTAGATACTGTACAGGATGTCTGGACACAGAAATGTTATAGTAACTCACAGAGATATAAACTCTGCAAACATAGACATCACATCCCATAATTACATCTGTGGCAATTTAAAGGAATTGTTTGATATTTTGGGGAATATGCTTATTGTGCTTTCTTGCAGAGAGTAAGATGAGAAGATTGATACCACTCTCATGTCTGCATGATAAATATGGCGCTACAGCCAGCAGCCGGTTAGCTTAGCTTAGCATAATGACTGGAAACAAGGGGAAGCAGATAGCCTGGCTCTATCCAAAGGCAACAAAATGCACCTACCAGCACCTCTAAAGCTCAATAATCAACATGTTGAATCGTCATACTAAATCTAAAATGTTAAAACAGTATGTTGTGGTTTTGAAGAAGAGGTTATATGCTGGACTATTTCCTGGCCAGGTGCAGTGAGTTCCTGAAATCTCTGCTGGTCACATCCAAACCAAGAAATAATTTGGTGTGAAACCCTCATTAAAACCACAACTAGTTGTTTTTACACTCCATTTTTTGTGCAGATTAAACAAACGAGGTATTATGCATTAATTACTGAGCTTTTGTTTCCTTCGGACAGTGCCAGGCTGTTTCCAGTCTTTATGCTAAGCTAATGGGCTGCTGGCTGTATCTTCATATTTAGCATGCAGACATGAGAGTGGTATCGAGCTTCTCATCTAACTCAGGAAGCAAGAAAACAAATAGGCTGTTTCCCAAAATGTCAAATTATTCCTTATTAAACACAGTTTGACTTTTAATTGTTGACCAGTGTGTTGTATGTGTGGACACAAGGTAATAATGTGGGCTTTGCACAGCACCACCAGAGGCATTCTGGAGCTGTATACACACTGAGCATAACAACATCTGAGGTAGTTCAGACACCTGGTTAGGATGCCCCCTGAGCACATCCGTTTGGACGTGTTTCAAGAACAAATTAATGGGAGGAGACCAGCCAGGTAGGAGGCCAGGGTCAGACCAGGACATGCTGGAGGGGTTGCATCTCCATTTGAAGTCCCCCAGGGAGAGGTGGAGAGAGCTTGGAGGGGCAAAGGAAGCCTGAACTGCTGTGCTCGGCCTGCTGCAACTGCAATCCTGACAAGGATAATAAGTACCTAGAAGATGGATTGATAGATGGTGGATTGTTTGGTCGTTGTTGTTGTTCAGCAGTGCTTTTGCTGTGTATTGGCTTTCTGTTTGAAATGGTTACTTATAAAGTGTGGGTGAGTGGGGTTTATAGGGTAGATATTTATATTATAAGCAAAATAGTGGGTAAACTGTACAATCGTGGACGTCTCGCAATATAACACACCACACCATCACAAACTATATCCCCAAAAAGTGAGCAGAGTTTACTCAGCGAACATTATAAGCTTAAAGGATAAGGCTGGCAATACTATTACTAATACTATTTTTGTCAACAAAATCCATGAAAAGACCAAAAGCAACAGTGTATTAGTCGCCTCCTCAATACTTTCCAACTTCCCCAGTCTGTCTGGGGCTCTCAGCCCCAAGACCATTCGTTCTTACTGAAGATATAAATCTTTAAAAATGGGTCATGAATAAGTAGTTTTATTTTTAAAGTCTGAGTAATTTCCTAAAACAGCTGGACACTTCAGATTTGGACAAACATTACTCAAACTGAAGTAGATAGTCTATTTGTTGGAGACTATTTTCAGACGCAGATTAAAAATTAACTTTAATAACATATTGAGTATTTACAGCAGCAGGACAGTGTATGTGGGATAGACTCTAAATAAGCTACAGTGTGAGTGTTCATGGTAATGAAGGGACATGTCACCCTGTGCAATGACTCACTAAGCTTTATCAGACTTCGGTTGTACAGACAACACTTGTTACAAGGATCAATTCATTGTTGACAGTTAGAAGAATATGGAATATCAGCTGGCTATTTTCTCAAAAGAGTTATTTTTAATTTATGACTATTGTACTATAAAGTCCACCTCTTGTAAAGATTAAGATTCATTCAGTGCAGGATTATAGCCTTTTATCAGCTTCATTTTGTTTATTGTGTCTCAAGGGTTGCTGCTAATAAAATCTAACTTTATGTATATAATATATCTGAGCTGGCAGTGATGTTCATAATGTGATGTTTTATTTGGAGATTTTTTTCAACACTTCTTTGGACAAAAACCATAAACTGTAATGGTGCAGTTTGTTATTTTTGAAGGTGTATTTTTTGTGTGTGCCCATGTCTTAGTCAATGTTATTGATATTGGTTATTTTCATATAGTGCCTATTTCTATATTTGCTACCCGCTGTTTCATTTTTCCTCCAGGTTTATACGAGGCTGGGTTCAGAGATTTGTCAAAGCTGACCTCAGAAGAGCAACATTTCCACGGCCGTAGGCTGTATACACAAAACTCAGCCCTGCAGACAGCATCTGAACGGCAGAGACATTAGTCCCATTTATTACCCATCCTGGCCAAAATTGTTTTTGTCCTTCACAGTGAGGGTTCGGCAGCATTTCCAATTACCAAAGACACTGTGTTGACCCTCAAGGGCATCGGCAAGATGAGAAAAGATGTAGATGTGAGGAGGTTCTATTCTATTTAATCAATATGCTTTTTATAGGCTGTGCTTGTCTGTCAGAGGAACAGCAGCATCTCTGTGCTCTGTAAAACATCACTGACACAGGCTGAATCATGACATGACGTCTGTAGATCAGAGCGCAGGCACTTGTTTCATCGCTGAAATACCTATCATAGCGCAAGTTTCCATTTCTGTAACTTCAAAATCCTGTTTGATTTTCTAACCTCCGACCTGCTTCAGTTTGAAAGTGTAATATACTGGTCTGTGACAGCCACTCAGGCTCATTAATAGTAGGGTGAAACCTGGTGTAGGAGATATGAGTACCTCACTCTAATTGGTATCCCACTGGTTATTATGGATGCCTTTTGATTGGGTGATGGAGCGTTGACTGACTAATTGCGTGGAATAGAGCCCTGAACCTGGTGAGCCAGACAAGGGACCCAAGTGAATCCAGGTAAATGCTTGTGCGCTAGGATGACAAGAAAAAGATCTCAAAGTATTAAAGAAATATTTTCTGCATCATTCCACTGAAATAAGACCGAATGGAAACATATACATAAGCAGAGTACAAAAATATCTGTATATGAACCATGCTGATGGGTAATGTCAAACAAATATATTGATGGTCCAACATGAAAAATGCAAATTCATGGATTTTGCCACTGTAAATATTCTTTGTCTTACTTCTATTTGGGGGCTAATCACTCTCTAAGTTTTGGAATAACAGTTCCCATAATTTGGGGGCTTTGAGGGACTTAAACAGGAAGTATAATGTTGCCATTGAGTCAGTGAGTTAGCTAGCTGTAGGCTACAACTTGAGCCTAATTTTCTAGCCTATATTTGTTTATGTTATGGGGAATTGGCACCATTAAAAGTCTGCCAAATTAGCGGTTAGCAGTTCTTGATTGCAGTGTACCCAAGGATGTACAGACAACTATCACTGAATTACTTTGATGCTGAAGAAACCTTAAAAACGTGATGATTCTTAGGCAAGTTCTGCAGTCACAAGAAGCGTCTTCTTTCTATGATTTCTAAGCGGATTTATGGATATTTATTCACGGTGGACATCAGAAGTTGAAAGTGTTAGTCACACTGATTCTAAAAATGTGTGTGTCAAGTCTGTGTTGACTGATTTATGACTCAGAGAATTGGGGTTTTAAAGCATTTTAATTTCATGTCACAGCCAATGATGCTACTGCTGCTGCTGCAACTATATTGACCGCGTTGGCGAGCAGGCAGAACCACAATAACTAACTTCATGTTGTTTTCAGAACACTGGTGTTGTGTGGCATGCACCTTTCCTTTACACCTCATACAATATCTTTGCCTTGTGTCTCGTCCTGCGACTCCTCGCCTCACAGTTTGAAAACCTCTGCAGAACACTGGCTTAACTCTAAGGGATAATCAGTATTAGGTGTTTTGTGTTATGGATCTTGTTTATATAGTGCTGCTTCTTTATTTAAAGCTAAGAAGGTAGATTTTCCAGTGTCTAGCATAGTACACAGGGTGAATTACATAATCCAACACCACCAACATTTTGTCATGAAGTGTGACAGGATAATCAGCACGCTGCAGTGGAAGTGGAATATCTACATCAGCTTATTCTCACCCAACTTTCTTGCTAACCATGACGGAAAACATGTTGACATTTTTAACACTGTATATTAACTGAATCATACCACCTGCTCTTTTCATTATCCAGGTTTTGTTTCACAGATGTCACACACAACGTTTCTGTTAAAGGAAGACACAGTAAAGACATAATTATCAGTACGTGGCAAGGAATGCAAGTAACCCCCTCCTTTCAGCTCCAGCTGCTGTGTTATGCTGAAATTTTGACTCACACCCACCTCCCCAAAACGCTTCACCCACCTAGCTCTTGATTACTTGTATAAATTAGTTTTAAATGAATAATACTCAGAATCTTCAGAATTACTGTTAATGGTCTAATTATAAAAAGTTTGAATTTAACAGACTGGTTACACAACTTAATTAAAAAGGAGAACAGGCACATAAATGATTGTGTTTTTCAATGTTAATTGAAAAAAAAAAACTAACACAATTTTCCACACACAAATCTACACATGCTGCATATCCAGTACATCATACAATTCAGTGCAATATTGCAAATCTATATGGCTTACATCCATGCACTGAATTCAGTACAATAATTGTTTATTGTTATAATTATTATTATTATATTTTGAGTCTAGATCATTGTAGGAGTACTTTGTAGGAGTGTTTTTCAGCTTGAGCCATTCAAAGGCCACTTCCCTTCCAAACCCAGCTCACTTTATTTCTTTATCCCTTTTTAGCCCTCTTTGCTTCCACCAGCTGCCCAGTCAGCTAAAATCATTCCAGTCCACAAAAGGTGAGACTCTGAAGTGATGCCATTTTGACTTGCGCTCCTTTTCCTTGAGATCTCAGTTGCAGACAAGAAAACAGTGATTAAAAGTTGAGAACAATACAAAAAAATGTAGCCGTCCAAAAAAGTAAGCTCAACAAATTAGTCAATTCTGTGAAACGTTTTACCCCACCAAAGTGGTGGGCGTATGGAGTGGAGGCCTTTGACTCCAGAGAATGGGATTGGCATCATGAGTCCCTTCTGTGGTTAAGTTTAGGCAACACATGCACTTTGGTTAATGTCAGGGAAAGACTGTGGTTTAGTCACTGCAGGCATTTTCCAAATTAAACATTTGACCAGATACGTAAATTAACAACATTTCCAGCACTCCATGGTTCAGCCAAAGCTAGCAAGGATGCTACAGCAGCCGACAGTATCACAGGGAATATGCATTGTTTAAATCATTTACAGTTGTTTTTACAGTGCAATTAGGCTATCCTCTTGGCCTCCATTTGTTGCAGTTCATCATGTGTATATTCCAGTCTTCATAACAACAAAATGACAATAAATATTTAGGATATGATAATAATTAACCAAGACTATGTTAAATCCAGTTTACAGTTTTTCACAAGCAATGTGATCATAAAATAAGACAAAATAAGACAAAACAAGTCAAAAAAGATATCACAAGTAGACAGAAGAACACAAAGTAATGCTACGAGTATAACAGATGGGCCGAATACCCCAATTAAAAGCAAGTCTATGGAAGGGATGGAGTAGGTTGCCCAAAATCCTCATTCCAAAACCTGCAAACAGACTTTGCAGCAGCCAAAAGGACCCTGCCTGAGGAAAAATGATTGTGTACTGTCTCATAAGGGATTAACATGTCTGCAATAGAGCCTGCAGACACTCTTAGCTGCGCATTAAAGGTGATATCATCAATTCAAAAACCAACAGATAACAAATCACATCACATAAGCCACAGAGGGAACCTAAACTCCAGCAAAGCCAGTAAATAACACCTCTGGTAAAGGAGAAGAGAGCTCTTTTAATGGTCATTTAAATAAGACACGTTTGGTGAATTACAGAACCCATTTTGAGCTAAGACAAGAGCTATTAAATATTTTCAAATTATAACCCATAACAAGTAAAGTGAGTCCATATTGAGTCTGTTCTTCAGAGCCAGGCTTGTAAATTTGGTGATGCTAAAAAGTGAGAGCATTCAAAAAAAAAGTAGTATCAAAACTGAGGCTGAGGCTATATCATCAACAACTAGGTACACAGTAGTAAGATAGTATAACATTTTCAACACATCATAGACTCTAACGGCAGCAGCTGCATCTTTGTCTCCATTTTTTTTGCCTCTGGATCATCTGACAAAGCCCTAGCTGAGTTGTAGCTGAATACTATCATTTCTACTTGGGTTCTGAGTCTGCTGTGTTCACCGTGAAAGATTACCAAAATTAAGGATATTCAAAGATGTCAGTATGCCGACTAAATTTGTTTGATTTGTATGTTTGCTGTTCCACAATGCACTGTACCAAATGAAACAGAGGAGCTGCTCACGGCTGGAAAAAGAGGAAAACAAAATGCAGATGGTGGCGAGACAAAAGAAAACAAAATAGTACTAAATCACTGGAAAAACATTTGACTTTCTCTTTAGTTTGACTGTCAGGAAGTGTTTGATCGACGTCTGTCAGCACATGTCTTGTATCATTTCCTGGTAGAACAAAATGCTAGCATACATTGATGTCTTGAGTATTAATTGCAAAAACAATATTAAAATATGACAACATATTTCATTTGTTTGTCGCAATACAATATTGGCTCGTCGTGACGTTATGACGTGACATTATTATTTAAACTGGTTATATGTCGGCACTGGCAGCAGTGGGTTAAGGTTAGGGAAAGATTGGTGGTCTGGTTTTTAATTATTAATTATTATTAACATTTAACTGAAACCACAATCTTTTCCTTAATCTTAACCACCCCAAAAATAAAACACTATAACATGAAATGTTATGAAATTGTCACAGTGAGCAACAAAACTATCAAACAGGGGAAAAGCAAAAAACACAAATTAAATGACGGAGCACATTCTTTGTCAATGCCCTTGAGGATTACACAGGATGACATCATTTTGTCAGTGCCCTCCAAAACCATCAGAAATCACAGATACAAAAATAAAAGTATTTTCTGATTTAACACCGCTATGGTTGAGGTTTGGTTAGGTTTAGGCACAAAAACGGCTTTAGTGAAAGATCATGGTTTGGTTTGGGTGAAAATAATTTGTTAATGTTATGGTTCAAATGTTAACTACACGGTTATGGGTGGGGAATGATTGTGGTCCTGGTTAAAAGAAACCAACACTGACTGACGGTAGGGAAACAGGAAACATACTGCGAACTCCCATGTCAAATTCAAATGTTTTGTTGACCCAACTATCCACTTGGACACTTTAATTTAATTTAACATTAATTGAAGTGTCGTAATTAGGCATTTGCTGAAAGAACCGATGCTTTTGGGTTTGTTTGTTTTTGTGCTCAGGACATTACAATTGCGCCTGTTTCAAAGCACACGGGCAAAGGAACAATGTGTTTGTGCTAGGATATAAACAAAACAACCAAATAAATAAATATATCATTAAATGCTTTTCTATGCAAAAACATTTTGGCATGTCCCTGACAAGGCTGAAGCCAGAGTTTGTTTTGATCCCCTGCTCCCTGCTGCTGCTGGCATCAGCACAACACACACACACACACACACACACACACACACACTAGTAGCATTATGCATCTCTTTTCCAAAGATGACACTGTACTGTAGACACATCTGATTCTACTAACCTTACATCTAGTTCTGCCAATATTTCCTTCTGGAGTGCAAAGTTCTCTGCTGAATTTGCTGGAGGCAGCCACATGCAGTAAGTCCTCCCATCAGAGCTGAATGGCCACTGATTTAAGATGAAGTCTGAGAAGAGGTGTGAAGTAAATGAATTTCATACACCAGTAAGCCTGAAAACTCAGTTCTGACTGAGCAGTCACTCTGATTGGGGTTGACATGTGGGTAACTGTGCTATGCTAATCCTGCACAGCAAAAAAGGCGTATTGCGGTGTTATGCACACCCATACATGTTTGAATTCACTGCACAGGGATGTTCAGGAGTTGGGACATTGTACTTTACCTATCATCAGTGGTTGACCTAAATGCTGTGAGCTATTTAACTCAGTTACTCCTCACCGTAACCCTGGAACTTACTGGCCTCACTCTCATAAACAACATATTTTTCACACAGACAGCTGGTCAATGTTGGCACTGATTGTATTTTTGCTGCTGGAATTGAGCCATCAGTGGCGGCGGTGATGAAGCATGAGCTGTTTGATATAAACTAGCGAAAGTGACAAGGAGATCATTGCTGGTTCTTTCCTTGGTCAATCTTACCGGTCATAAATAACCTGAAGGGCATCCTTTCAGCTCAAGCTAATGGGAGGGAGATATCTGCCACACGAGGAGGGGATCTGCCACAATCTGTAAACATGATTTCACTTTTGGTACAGTGAGGAGATAGTTTTAGAGTTGACAGTCTCTTATACTATACTGTTTTATTTTTTATGTATCATCACATTAGAACTGATAAAACAAGTAGGCCTCTTGAGCTCTATCAATCCCCTCTAGGTGGATGGTGCAGATGGTGCCAATCCACCCCCACTGGTTCAACACCTGGTTTTCTCGACAGGTTTTTAATAACTAAATTAAGCTAAATCATCAGCCAAATATATGTTTTGACCCCTCATCCCCTGATGTGCTTACAATCCAGGTGCTGTGTAACATCTTTCATTTATCAGTAACACTGTACAAGACGGTACACAAAGTCCATTATAGTTACCAAGGAGGTAGTAAAGAACAAATAAGGAGCTAAGTGCTAATTATTGGATAGCTAACAAGGAATTCCTGATTAATTCTGAAACAGGAAGTACAATATATAGTAAATAATAAGTTGTTGAGAACAAACTGACATGTTAATGCTGTTAATCCCGTCTTAAAACACATCTTTATTCCTTTGTTGCCTCTCTTTTTCTTTAGGTCTTATCGCTTTTATTATGTTATTGTCCTTCTGTCTTTTAAACTGGTCTTTGTGTTTTTATTGTGTTGTTTTACGGTTTTTGCTATTTTTGATTGCACAGCACTTCGGTAAACTGTTGTTGTTTTTGAATGTGCTTTATAAATAAAATTGGATTGGAATGATATTATGTAGTTATTGATTATAAAGTTCTTGATTCATGGCAACTCAAGAACTTCTTGTTATCATTAACTGGAAGTCAGTTTTTAATTTGTTCCTTAGAAGTATTCAGGATTTTGTCTACCTTATAAAACTTTCTTACAGTAGACATTTTAACATAAAACGGGAAAACCCCAAGTGCAATTAATAAGATTAATAATGGCTAAATTCCATTAAGTTAGTCAGTTCAAGGCGGTGTCTGAAATCACTCCCCATTTACTATATCTTGTACTTTATTTTACATTTTATTAGATTGTCTGAGTGTGATGTGCAGGTAGTGCCCCCCAAAAATTCCCACAATGGATTGAAAAAAGTAGCACCCATGGCGTGTACACTATTGTCTACTAACAATCCCACAATGCAGTGTGTCGTATTATATGTAAACATTTCAATCGTGTGACTTTATACCTGTCAGTGATGACAATGAAAAGTGTCAGACTTCTCACTGCTCACTATAGCGTAAAGTGTTGAGTGTCTATTATATAGCAAGTAGTGAACAAGGGAGTGATTATGGACACAGCGCTAGGGTTCTGGTATGGTGTTAATAGGCCCTTTTCATGGAAGACGTTATGACATGCCGCAGAAGGACAAGCACAGGTGTAAATGATAAAAAGAATGGTGGATGAATTCCATTTAGCCATCCTTGAGGTTATTAGTAACACCTGAGCTTTTCCTACTGTGACACGTCTAAATATCTGCTGTGAAGAAGGCCTATTGTTAGCTGATATACTGGTATCTCACTGTAATGTGATGAACTTTTGCCTAAGCCCCTTTTGACCAAATAGCCTATTAGAAATGAGTGATAAAGAGCGATAGAGACAAAAACCTTTGTGTTAAAGCAACGATCTACACTTCAGACCAAAATTATAATTGATGATTTATGCTTGTTCTGGCACTCACAGTCAAATATTTTCATCAGGCATTCAGCACAACAGGAGATGAGTAATTGATACATGACATATTTGTTTAGGTGATGTCTTCTTTCAGATGACTCAACAAGTATTTGATTTGACAGTTTGTTCGCTGCACAACTCCAAGGTTTATTTACCAGTTAAACAAAAGGAAAAAGGCGGCAGACAAGAGGTCAGGCTCGGCTAGCTTCAGCCATGACCCCGAGCAAATAGAATCAAAAGCTCAGATACTGTACAGTTTGTTCCTGACTTATAAAACTATACATCTCCAGTCAGCTCTCACACTACATTTCAAAACAGGTATTGGTGAAATATAATCAGTCTTTAGAAGTCTACCCCAACTGGCATCTATTAGTTATGACTTCAAAATATCAATGTTAAATTATGCAGAACTTATGTTAGCTAATGTGTTGGTTTATGCTCCTCATTTGTTCATGTTTGACACACTGTCTAAGCGTTCAAAGACAATCAGGACAGAAAAATGATCCTCCTTGTATCAAGAGACAGAGTTAGGGCTCATCATCCAGTGAGGCATCTGAATTCCATATTGCTCCAATCCTCATTTCAGTCAGCATGACTCAGATAAGCAAAGACTCAGAGGGGGGCTTGTGAAATGTCAGAGAATGACAATGAAGCTTTTGAAATTGCAGCCAGCCATCTGGATTAATGTGCAGAAGGATTCGACCTGTTTTCCTCCCTCCTCGACGGAGGAATGCTGAGACTACGTCTGAGAGATTGACACATCACTTGCTGTCATCTGCCTCTCATCTGCCGTGAAAAGGAGGAACATGTGTGGCTGTCATGACCAACAGGACACTCTCAATGTTCACCTCTGCCTGTGTAAACACTGTGGCACCTGATGTAAGCTGGGAGCACATTAGACACAGCTGAATGTCCCTCAGGCCTGTGGCCCAGCATGTCAACACAGCCCCCCTGCAGAGGAGGAGAAACATGAGACAGAAAGACTGGAATGAGAATAGAAGATCAATGGGACGCATACTTTCTGGGTTATGTATGCATGCACAGTGTTCATCAAGTTGACAGCGTCATTACTGATGCTTTAGTTGCTCTGTTTGAGAAATGTAAATGTAGGAATATTTTCTCTGTGATTCTGACTGTGGTGCTAAGCCCTGCCCTGCCTTAGTTACTGCTGCTGCACCTGTCAAGTTTTTCGCACGACACATATGCAGTTTACAATGATAACGGTGGCAGATTAACCTCTAAAAATACGTAGTCATTTCTGGAACAAAGGATCCTTGATTTCAGACGGAGGTAGAAAAAAGTGTCGCCAGCAAACGTCGTCTCCGGCTGACTTTTTAACGTTTCCCACTGACTCGTTTCAAAACAATAACCCTGTGAAAGGGGTCTTTCATATACACTTGATGGCTACATACATGAAAGACTGAAGCTAAAGTCAAAAGGCTAGCATCGTCTCCATGAAATAAAAAACTGCATTGTTCTTGTATTGCAGTGTGTAGCAAGTAAGCCCAAGTAAGTATGACAAGAAAGAGTGTAAATGACTGCTATTTAGCTCTGTCATAACCCTGTGTGGCTGCTTCGCTTACATACTTGTTAATATTCTCCAACAGTATGTTTTCACTTTTAACATCACAAATGAAAAAGCTTTTAAGATGAGGACTAACCGATGAGTTTGGCGACCGTAGAGCTCTCTCGGGTAACGTTAGCTGGGGTCACTTTCCCAAATCCAATAAAAAGCACAGTGTAGGACACTGCGTGGAGGCTTCCACACAGTGGGGGATTCATTTACTACACAGTGGATTTTCTAGTCCTAAAAGAGACCTTTTTTAAACATAAACGGTGACTCCACAAACTAATGTAGTTGGTAAATGATGTGCTTTACACTCCAGCAACCCCAGCCACGTAGCCAAGAAATTGCCAGACCCTTTTCTCATTTTAAGAGCTGCAGACAGTGTTTTCATCAAACTCATGGAGTTAACGCTAATTAGCTAGTTAGACTGAATGAAATCAAGGACCCCATTGTTTAAAAAGTTATTAAGAATTTCGATTTCGAATTTCATTGTAAATTTCACACGTGCAGTGCGAGGATGGAAAGCTTGACTGCTGTTTTATGGCTTTATTTGTCTCCCTTCAAAGCATTTTTCTTTTCTTTTGCTTTTTACCAGCCATGAAAGTCTGTCCATTTCCTACGTCCTCCTTGATCTGTATCCTAAACCTTAGCTTAGCAATGAGTTGCCATGATTGCTTCTGAACTCAGTTACCAGTGGCATAATTGACAGCTGTTGGAGTGACGCAGTGAATAAGATAGTTGAATCCAATCTGCTCTGACCTTCTGATCAATGCGCTGCCATTTGGAGCTGGCAGAGTGAAGACCTGTGCTCCATTCACAGGCTCCGAGAGGGAACACAAGGAGGTGCTTCTGGGCTGGACTATCAATACCTTTTACACCCACATCAATTCTCCTCACTGCTAGTGGTTTCAAGTCTTCAGTTTAACCTGCTGTTTTGGTGCTGCATGGGTTGGCAGGGGTACAGAATGAGATTTGGAGAGGGGCCTCATGCAGCGAGCTGAACTGTTAAAAGCAGGGCCTCCCTTGGCTTCCGCGTAATAATGTAATACTTAATAATGCAACAGGCCATGCTCCTGGATACTACCTACCTAACAGGGCTTCCAGATGAGAAGCCAAGTATGTGCCAGTGGTTATCATGCTCAGAATAATGAGGAAGCAGCCTGGATATTTGCATATTTGTAGGATTATCCAAACAAATCCCTCACCGCCCTCCTCAGAGATGTTGCCAATATGATATGCTAACTAAAAGGAAAATGAGCAGCACCCTCTTTTCAATCCACTGAAAGTATTCTCCCCCACAGTGATTTGTAATATGCTATTGTTCTCCCTCTCTCTTACCGTAATAAATAGCTGCGCATATTTCACTGGGCTGTGGAACTGAGTGGTACATCCCCCCCTTTGGCTGTAATTAGTGACTAGTTGAGAGAGTGGAACATAGTTACTTTGGGAGCATGTAGTTCTTCTGTTGTTGAGTTTAGGGAGCATAATTCACAGTCGCCCGTATCGCTTCTGGGCTTCACTTCTTTGTTGCACAGTCCTGGGATCACAGCATCATGTCTGACGCATGGTCAAGGCTGCAGTGCTGTTCAGTGAGGACACAGCTGTACGTAACTGACGAGTGACATGTTTGCTGACAGGATCTGGTTGATTGATGGTCGCCGCGGAGTTCTTTGTTTTGTAACAGGATCATGATGTGTGCTGGGAGGAAATGGCTTTTCAAAGTAGCAGATCCCTCTGTTCTTATGTCTGTCTACGCGCTGCCATGTCTGGACAAGTGCCTGTCAGTCTGGCCTTTAGTCTGATTGTCTTTGCAATCTTGTCCCCTAAAAATTACGTTTACCACAAATGTACTAATATATATTTATCATTAGTAATGAACGGATCTACAAAATTGCAAAAGTTGCAAAACTGAATGTATCAACTGTATCAGACAACATATTTAGTTTGTTTTCCATATAACACTCACTTGAAATCCAATTGAAAAAGTCAACGGTGACACACCGGTGTTCATATTTCAATATTTAAAGCAGCACTTCACTAATTCTACACACGAAGTTCAGTTTACTTGCCATCGGCAGCACTGCCCAGCCTGTGAAAACATTGTGTCAGTTCTTTTGAGGCTCTGTAGGGACCTATCTGAACTCAGAGAAAATAATCTTGATGATGCCATCAGGGTTATCTCAACAGACTATAATTATTTAGCAAAATATGTTACAAACTGGGGCATAGAATTTGAAAGATATGGGCATTTAGCAGGCAGGGTAAGTCTAACAAAAGATGCTATTAAGCTGCATTGTGGGAAATGTAGGATCCAGTGTTTCTGGAGGTTGAGCTATACCAGGGACTAAAAGTCAGGACATCTCTGTCTCTGCTGCTCTGATCTGAACCAGTCTTTTTTGAATGTGTCTCTTGCAAGCCTCCCAACTTTGTGGACATGCAATACTAAATCTCTGGAGCACCCCCCTCAATCAAAACCACAATCTTTTTCTAAGCTCAACCAACTATAATCTTTTCCTAATCAAAATGTTGGAAAGTGGAAAAAACATCACAAGTGTAGACAATCCATGCAGCAATAACTTTTCCTTCAAAGTGTATTAGGCAAAACAAACCATTTCAATAAAATAACACCTCAGTGAGAGATGAAGCTTATTGGCGGAAGAAAGAGCATATTTTCATTTTATATAAGGATATTGCATCTAACTGCCTTTTTTAAAATCACGATAAATTTATGTCAAGTGAGACGCAACTCAACAGACAACCGACTATGTAACTATTAAGTATGTCAAATGTGAATAGATAAAGGCATTCATACACATTTTCAAGTGAATTCCACACAATGTGAGCCGGCCCAGTTCAGCACCCTTTCGTACTTTTTTATTACTAGTTTTTGTAGTTTTTATTATTAATTGCTTTGAATCATTCATTTGGGCAGCAGAACTTATAAAATGATAATATGATGTGATCATATCATTACAATACTCTTCCACTGATAATCGATTAAAGGTATTGAATCGCCCTGTCCTACAGTATATAAGTGTATAAGAGAATTATTATTGTTAATTTATTATACATACTATTTTTCATGTATACACAGAAATCACAGAATATGTGGTCATGAAAATTGGTTTAAAGTCATGGAAAATCATCTATTGGCCAAAATGTGTATGAACCCTGTAGTAGCATATGAATGTAATTTTTAGGAGACGTAAGAGGTCATTGGCCTTGACTGCCCCTCTTAAAAAACCAAAAAGTCTGTTTTTGCCTCCTTTAAAACTTTATCCTGTAAAATGTTCTTTATTTTTCCAGTTTTATATATTTCTTCAAATTCAGTTTAAACCTACAGTAAGACTATATGTTATTGTTGCATTACTTTCTCCCAAAACGACCCTTTTGACAACACCAAACTGAAAAAAATGTTAAGCTTTCAAAAACTGCAACAGAGAAAAACAAAGCAGACAGTTATGTACAGTGTAGATACAAATGTCGCACATTATTACTGTAGTTAAATTAAAGGCTTGCTGTGTGTTCCACCACAGTACATCGAGGAAAAGGTTTCACCCACTGACAACATTTCAAATGCCACCGCTGCCAACCTGGCAGGATATCATCAAGTACATGAGTTGAGGCGATTGCCTCTCAGGCCGGTGTAACTGAAATGTATTTTCACTGCGATTCAGCTGAAACTCTGGCAGCACTATCTCCACTAATTTCCCCTGTGCCTGTGAACCACACTGCGAACGATGCCAGCCATGCCGAACAGTGTCCTTAAACTCTGCATTACCTTTCATCCCTTCCATAAAAACCTTTTTATATATTTATTTTTCCATCTTCCCAATGTTAATAGATTTTATGCTAACCGTATTCCAGTTGCAATTTGCATTTCATCACCTCGCAGATTGGGTCTTTTTTCTTAATTCCTTTTCATATTGCCTTCCTGTCCTCGCGCACTGTTATTAGCTGCAGATGTGGGGTACTCAGTCTTCCACAATGACCTGTGCTCATTACACCGAACCCACATCAATAAGCTAATAATTCAGCCTCTGTCCTGATGGGTGCTGATGTATGTACTAATCACCTTTGTCCTGATCTGGAAGCTATTGAAAATCAGTAATGTATTCATTAACTTAAATGTACACAGAGCGCAATATGTACAACCTTGAGTATGATCAATTATCACTCAAATCCAATTTATTTTCTGTTTAGGTCTATTGAACAATTGATATCAGTTGCATGAGGTGGATATCTGTGGCTTGACTGTCATGTTAGATATTTTATTAAATAAGCACAACAGCATATTCAGTAATTATGTTGAGCTAGATTGGAGTCACTCGACTTTGCACTTGATGCTCTGTGAAGTTTCAGTCCAATTAATGCCAAATTGCCATGTTTTTATTGCTTTTTAAAAGTAAATTAAGTCCATGGCTACAAAGTTAATACTGAAATGTAGAAACATCTATGTACTAATGTTTAAGGGTTACTGTGTGATTAATTTTGATCAAATAATGCATTTACTGCATATTCTGACAACTCCACATCATACAAACAAAGCAAAACTGATCGAAATGACAAACATACTATTGGCACACAAGCTGGATTACGTATTTTAATGTTCAATACCAACATCTTTAAGATTCTTTTGAGAAAAGCAAAACATTAAGGCGGCATAAGGCAATTGTATTGTGACTATAATAAAAAAAAACCCCCACACAAAGTAGGTTAGGAAGGTCTGAGTCAGCAATTAGTGTAATCTGGGTGTTTTTTATGGTGTTGTTGTTGTTGTTGTGGGACTGTTCCTGAAAGCCCCCCTGCCGTCTCTTCATCCACTCATCCTTCGTCCCGGCTTACTGATGCCACTACTGAGGTGACAGAGACGAGGAGGCCCCTCTGTGATGAGAGAGATACAGAAAGGCCGGTTGCAAACTCAGCAGGGTACAGAAGTGCATGACGTGTCGTCATTACTGCTGCAACAGCTCCGGTGGACATGCTGTGATCATTTGGAAGTCAATCCCCGAGCAGCCAGCAGGGCTGAGTTGTTCCTCTGCGGTTGGTCAATATGTCTTGTCAGTCACAACAAACCAATTTAGAGTTGATGAGTGTGCTCCGACGTCAGATATCCACAAGCAGACAATTGAAAGTGACACCTAGTCCTATGAAATGATTGATTGCACAAAATCAATTAAAAGACACTTAATTTAACAGACATTTTAAGTGTTTTGTAAAAACTATATTTTAGGGATATTAATTAAAAAGTGTCAAAATGTGCTCACTCTGACAGAGAGTATATTGCCATGTTTCCAGTGGAAATAATTTTTCAAAATTGTCATTTGTCAAAGTGACATTAGCTTGATAGTAGTGGAGTTATAATTATTTACAGACAGTCAGTTGCAAAAACCGAATTAAGGAAGGAAATTTAAAGGAATGGTTAGCCTTTTTGGGGAAATATATTTGCTTTCTGACAGAGATAGATGAGAGGATCAACACCACTCGCAACAGCTGGTTAGCTTACTCTAGCATAAAGACTAAAAACAGGGGGAAACAGCCAGACTCTGTCCAAAGGTAACAAAATCCACCTACCAGCACCTCTAAAGCTCGCTAATTTACACGTTACATCTTGCTTGTTTAATCAGTACGAAAACCAAAGTGTAAAAACACTGGGGTTTTTTTGTGGGGGTTATGAGCCGAGCTTTATCTTGCCTCTGAATAGTTGCCATGGCAACCAGCAGAGGCTCTAGGAAGTTACTGCTCCCGACAAAGAAAGAGTCTGACACATAATGCCCTGTAAAACTGCAAATAGTCAGTTTTTACAGTTACAGTTATATCTTGTTGTTTTATAGTACAACAAGATATAACGTGTTATTTAGTGAGCTTTGGAGGTGCTGGTAGGCAGCACTACCTTTGGACAGAGCTAGCTGTTTCCCCCTGGTTTCCAGTCTTTGTGCTAAGCTAACCAGCTATTAGCAGTAACCTAATATTTAACGAGAGTGGTATTGATCTTCTCATCTAACTCTCGGCAAGAAAGCAAACAAGCGTATTTCCCAAAATGTTGAATTATTCCTTTAACAAGAAAACTGACAGAACGTTAAACCAAGTACTTTAAGATGGCCATTTTTTCAGAGTGACTGTCTAGGATGGCTTCACCTTGAGCCTAGTGAATCTTTAAGCAGCCGATCATCCGTTAAAGAAAAGAAAGAAAAGAGGAGACGTGGGCAATTGGATGTACTGTCGTTTTGAATGTCATTTGGGAACACAAGTACTCTATCAGATCTCTAGAGCCCATTCTGCAGACTATTATAACACTCCACAACATATTACTTTTCTCACATAATATATGTCACATACACATACAGTAGCATACTCCTTGTAATAACCTTGTGGTGCATCTGTTAAGGAATGAGATATTACCTGAGCACGGCTGTGAAACTATGTTTTTTGATGAGGGCTCAATGAAATTAAAACGGCCTTGAAATTCAATGATGAATTATTGCCATCTAATAGTATGGCTTCACTCCTATATTACAACTATTGATCTATATTAATTGTCAGAGTACATACTGCCCTGATGGACAAGAAAAGGTTTGAAAAGTGAAGCATGTATCAATTAAAAATGGATGACACAAGACTTCATTGCTGGCATTTTCTAGTAATCTGCATTTGAGTGAAAGCTAGCATCTCTGTGGGCAAACACTGACCTGTGTCTCCAGTGAGAGTGGGCTGGCTGGAGCTTAATAATGAATCACAGAGGCAGCAGTTGAAGAAACAGAGTGGGGGCCTTGCTTGACTGATTGCAACATGGAAAGATGATTCCCAAAGGCAGTTTTTTATATCGTGGTGCAATCTTTGGGATACTGTAAACAACCATTTTGTTTTTGAATTAGTTTTGGCACCAGCTTTTTGTGAGGATCAATTCCCTGAGAGTTGTTGTTGTGGTAGAGACAGAAACTCGTTTATAGTTGTATGAATGTCTTTCAAATACATCCAGCAGTCCAAGACACAAATTTCACATTACAGTGGCAGAGCAGGGAAATAGGATTTAGGCAGAAAAAAATATTTCAGATTAAAAACAGTAGAGCACAAATCAAGATTTACACAATGATGAAAAACAGGATTATGGATTTGTTCAAAAGCTTTTTGCATGTCACACAAGTAAGCAGCAGTACAGTCTGTATCTGGTGTAACAGTGTTTCAAATACTTAATACACGCTATCAGTTGATGTTTCAATAAGTGTGCATGTTAGCTCTTTTTGTTCTTGGTTGAGAACAATGTTTCTGTCTTTTGCTTTTGTCTCAGGGAGGTTTTCCCACAAGGCAACTGAATCCCAAAACATCCACCTCTCACTCGCTTCACATCACATTGTGCAGACCATAATTATTAGCAACCAAGTGAGATAAAGCCTTCCAAGTCCTTCCTCCTAGATGTAATTCTGAGGCTTCAACAGGTCCTTCAAATTAAACGACAAAATATGTTGTTTGTCCTTCCTCTGATCTGAGGACGATGTTCGTTGTCTGAGTCTTCCAAAACCATCCCAATTGGAAGCAGGAAATGAACAGCGGCCTCCCAAGTTACAAGTACTACGTTTTGTTAACCAGCCCGACCTCCTCCCTGTGTGGACTTTGTCACTTGAAAGTAAACATATGCCATTTTTGGGGCACTTTCTCAAAAGACTGAAGCTTTCATTATTCCATGGAGGACAGTCTTGATATCCTCCACTTGGTGAAAAGAACTACTAATTTCAATATAAATGGCAAAATGGCTGCAAAGCTACTATCACTGCCAGTTACATCTAAATAAAATCCAATATTAACACTTTGATTCAATTAATTTGTATCTGTTTTTCAAGCGTTAATAAACCTCTATCAATGTGTAGCATGATAATAATAGATGGAGCACAGCTTTAGTTCTGGCAGAGCGCTGAAATTGTGCTTGCATTGACTGATTGGCATCAGCTGCTTCATTCATGCCTCACGACAATCATTGGCTCATTCACAGCTGTGTGGCTAACAGCTGACTAGGATCGTCCAATCATATTCATACAGGTGTATGGCACAGTTATTATAAACTGACACTTCACACTGTTACTCTGCTGATTACGCCCCAACTTCGTCCTTATTTGCTAAACTTCTGGTTTGATTTGATTTAACTACGATTTAATGTCCATGCATGTTTGTTTGATTATTAGTCTTCCCAACAGCTCCCACAAATAGCAGAGCTTTTTACGCCAAATCTAACTGTATCAACATGGTTAAATAGTCAATTCTTTGACATTAGTGTCTGCTTGAGCTAATGTAGCATATTATTGTTGTTACTACAAGGCTAGAAATGGGTGCAATCAAATTGAATGCTTGAATGCTCCCAAGTCTGAATGGCAGGTCTTCCTCTTCTTTCCATTTTGCCAACATTTCCAGCATGCAGCATAACATCCACACAGACAGAAAACTGAACAGTTTGATATCAAGATATGCTAAAAAACACCGTAATACAGCACAGTACTGTATGAGATATACCGACAGTGTGAGTGCAAGCTTGAAGTGCTCCCTATACAAGATGAGTCTGGAGCAGAGTGCGATCACTACAGGTCTGCTGCTCCCTCGGTCGCTATCAGTGGCTGAAGAGAGATAGAGGAGAGCTCATCATTCAAGAACCAGTCATCCATCTCTCCCCCCCTCTATCTCTGTCTGATTCTGTCTATATCTGCCTCTTTTTGATTCTCTCTCTCTTTCTCTCTGCATTGCCAGGCCTTGCCGAGGCCAGAGACAGTCATGTGGATTGGGGGGATTCGAGCCAAGCGGCCTCCCAGGGAAATTACCTTGAGCTTACTGGGCATTTAATGAGGTTCACAATGATTTATGTTGCCTTATGTACAGAAAATAGAATCAGGGACCCGCATATTGGCTTGTTACTGATTAATTCCACACTCTGATTTTACCCTGGATACATTTCAATATCATATTGACAACACTGTGATGTCCCGAAACTTATTGCTTCACAAGGAGGGAAATTAAAGTTCTACTAAATTAAGCACATGGATCCCTGCCTGAGTGTTGTTTTGCAGTGGTTTATTCTGTTTTTCTTTTGTTGGGGAGGATTTCAAGGTGAAAAGGTCTTCTGTCAAATGAACTGGAGTCCCATCTGTGCCAAGCTCAGCTCGACTCTCCCTCCCTTTCTGCTTCTTTTTCCTCATGTATCACCACAAGTCGATGCAGCCACACACACACACACACACACACACACACACACACACACACCCATGTGCATGCTCACACACACCAGCAGTAAGATATTTATCTCATTTGACATTGGGAAGAGAGACGCAAACTCCTGTCTGTAACAGAGTAGATATTATTTACTGTCAAGTTACCATTGGGCATTCATTCCTCAGGACCCTGCATGAGTCGCTGTCAATTTTTAATCTATTAAAGCTGTCAAGTTATTAGTGTCGAATACTTTGAGCTGTCTCTGGGAGCATTTTTCCGCTCTTATTTCCACCTGCTATCTGGTTCAGCTGGGTGATACCAGGCCTGCTGGCTATATTCTAGCTGCGGATGAAGCCAAGCAGGCAGTCTTGTGTCCAGGGGGAACAATGGATTATCTAGCATCAGGTCTGCTTCTTTCCCTCTCAATTTGAAAGCCAACAAGTCTATCTACAGATCAGTTAATAACATGGTACTCCTGCCTCGGCCAGATCTTTTGGTCCGTTTCAATTAGAGTTCCTCTTATTGACCTGAGATTTGAAAAGGACCCTCTCTTGCGGCAAGTCCGAGCACAACATGTCTTTCATAGCGGGCGAGGGTTTGTTGAATGAGATTAGCGCTAACCTCTGCTCTGTCATGGGCTGATGAGGTTAGAAGAATTTCAAGCATTTCTTTCAAGAAGAAAAGTTTTATTACGTCAAAATCAGAACACTTGTCTTCAGAGGAACGCAAGAGTGGCTCTCTAAAGTAAATTATCGCTTCACTTCATCAGGATTTTGTGCCTGTCCCAATATCCTTTTCTCCAAATCCCCTTTTCAAATCCCCTTTTCCCCAAAACAAACAGACAGCTCTCAGTGTGGTCTGTGCAAATAATCTCACAAGCCATTGTCAGCAAAATGTTTGAGGTTGATTCTTTTTTTTCATTACTGCAAGTTAATAAAGAATCCACTGTAATATATCCAACAGCTCAGCTTTAATGTGTTAATTTGAACCAGTCTTTCCTTAAGCTCAACAGCAGTGAGACAGACAGTGGTAATGATGTAATTTAGAGCTAAACCACATACAGTGAGTAACAGAGCGACTGCTGGGATACTATGACAACAGTCACGGGGACGTTACTGGGTACTTTGTCTGATTCACATCTGGAGTGTCTGCCCTGTATTTGGATTAATAAATCTCTCAAAAGGTACCGCTTTCTAATAAGTCACTCTAGCGGTTTATAAGTTGTAAAACTTTGTTAATGGTTAACTAATTTGTTTGTTTGTTTGTGCTTTATAGATCAGTTATAAGCCATTAATGACAACAACCTGTTGGGTTGCAGGTTTGCAAAGAAAACTCTGCTAGTGTTAATCATTTTCTTTGTCTTTTTACATCCTTAATTCACCAAGAAGACCACCGCAATCAACGGTTCAACCTGTGACTGTCTGGAAAATAGCTGAAGAGCATCTGGACCAAAACATTTATGAACAACTTATTTAACTTCTAGCTTATATATTTATAACTGCTGACTTGATGGCTCATTAGAAAGTTAGACACATGACTTTTTAATAATGATGTACTATTTGTGGCTTCAAGCATGATAACCAGCCAACAGGTTCTTTACAATCTGGCACTCCAAAAGTTCTTCTTATTGGTGGCTTATAACTAATCCATCTAGCATTAGTAAAAAAATTATTAACCATTAATAAAGGCATTAGTTATTTATAAATGCTTTATAAAGAGTTCCTTATTAAACAGTGGTACCATGGTGGAAATTGTCCTCAACAGAAAAATGGTAGCTGTTCGTTTGTTCAAAGAAAATTACAACATATTTGAGTTTGACAGTGGAGGTTTCTTTTGATCATGATCACGATATGATCCGACCTTAATCATAGAGTTGGCATATTGGAAAATGGTCATATACATAATTTTTATAATGTTCATTTGTAATGGTTTCGGAAGAGACTGACGTAGGAGCGTCAGATCAGGGAAAGCTCATATTATTTAGGGTCTGTTGTTATTGTTATCAGGTTGAATGTAGGTTAAATGTTGTAGTGCTTAAAATCTGATGAAATTATACATTTAATGCCGGTGGGGAGGATTCAAATGCTGTTCAACCATCCAAGAAGCACTCTGGTTGAAGCATACTGACAGCTTTAAGGCTTGATGTTCTGATTTATGGTTTAGAGAGACAGGTGTCTAGATTTGTAGATGCTGAGTTAAAGTTAAACAACAAAATACATAGTTTGTCGATGCCCTCTAGAATGACACGGACTAGTTTTCTGATCTGACTCCCCCATCGGCAGGACGACACTGTTTATCTGTGCCTTCCAAAACCGTTCACAGCTGAATATGGTTAAGGTTTGGTTAGGTTTAGGCACAAAAGATCAGGGTTAGGGTTAGCTATTTTGCTAAGGTTAGGGGAACGATCAGTGTCTTGCTTTTAAAAAGCCATGTTGACTGTTAGTTGGAAACAGGAAACAAACAGTGGCCTCCTGTGTCATAGACCAATGATTTGTTGATCCATCCGTCCACCCCGACCGCCTCCCTACAGGGACTTTGTGGCTCTATAACCTGACTTCCTCCTTTGCTGAAACAACGGATGTTGTCATTCCTTTTGAGAGGACAGTCTTGAAATAGTATAACGTAAAATCCAGTTTTAGGCTTGTCCAGAATGAGTGAATGTCTATAGATATAAGCTGTCACACGATCTACTGCATGTCCCAAAATCGTACTTTTCACTGGTCAGGGAGCCTCTGCTGTTCCTCCCTGTGATCACTGTCCAGCACTGAGCCAAAGGAGAAACAGAAACTTTACAAGTGTCCAAGTATCATGCATTAGTCACATTCACCCTGCCAACACCGCATATTTCTCTCCTTTGCACTTGTGCACCTCTGGGGCGCACAGACAAATGCACCCACATGCACGAACACACACAACCTGAATGCATATTTTTGTATTGCACCTGTGCGTGCGCGCGTGCACACACAGATACAAGCCTCCCACCTGTTCTCACTGCTCAATAACACTGAGCTCCCTATCCCCTCTCTGCATAACAAACGTGGCTGCCAAAATGTTCCCATAGCCACACTGCTGCTTCATTCTGTGCAATATTGCTGGTATTTAGATTAATTTAGCTGAACATATGCTGCTCTTTTACTGGAATCATGTGTATTAGACTTCACTTTTTGTGGCCTTGTGAGGAACTTTGAACTTTTTACTTGGCAGATGTCATGGATTATAGATATTTTGTCTTGCTTGTGAGGTCTGTGAAATCTAAAAGGTCTTTTTATACCAGCAGAAAAACTATTGATTTATTATCACAAAGGTATAAGGTTTCATTGATCGTAAGGTTAAGCTCTGTTTTCCACATTTGGTCTTGAGAATGTTGTTCATAGACAGCCAAAGCCAGACAGCCTGACACTATCTAAAACTGCCATGGATGTCTTGAGAGGTGACGGAAAGCAAATAGGCTAATGTCCCCCACCCCGTGAATCTCTCATGTTACACTGGCTGACATTGTCCACTGCAGCAGGCACCTACCCCACTCAATAACTAATTACAATGTCTTTAGCCTCCTCTGCCTCGTCTCTACCTCCAGCCTTTCCTCTTTTCAAAGGAGAGCCAAAGGACAGGATGTCTATTAATTAAAAAGGCTGACTAATAGTAGCTCCAGCAAATACTCCCCTTTTCACTCTCTCACCGTGACACATTAAGTAACTTCGTTTGTGGTTTTAGACTGGATTTCAAATGAACTGAAGTACCAAACCTCTGCAGCTAGATGTTCCCACACAATGTGGTACTAACACTATCGAATGGTTGATGGTTGAAGTTCCTTTTGTAGATTTTGCTGAGATTTAAACGCACAGAATAGTGTTTTTCCCCTTAATTTGTCATCAGAACATATTTTAATTGAACTGCTACTTTTACTTTGCGCTTTAATATTTTATACTGGTGCCACATATTGTATTATACACCTGATTTAAGCATTTGATTTAGTGGGTGATGTATTGGGTAATGGGTAAAGACTGTCCTCACCTGGTCATTTGCCCCAGTGCTTTAAATACATTTTGCTGACAAGCGACCTCTTGTGTCTGTGCCATTTCTGTGTATTGTCTCCTAAAAACCAAAGACAGAACTAGCATGCCTACGTTGTCACAGCGGCTCAAAATCTTGCAATCTGACATAGGATACTAGTGTTGGCATCTCATTTCAAACGTAGATGGACATTAAATAAAAGCACTCAGTGGAGTTTCTCAATTTCATACTGACGCCTCTATATGACCTACATAAGCAAATGAGACCAACAGCAAGAAGATTGCCTATTTCAATAAGTTTCTAATAGTTATTCTTACAAAACAATAGTAAAAAAAAATTGATATTCAACCTGACAGATGATGAAGATGAAAAAGTGTATTTGTTCGGGAATAATGTGAAAAGTTCATTGTAATGTACGGAAGCCAAGAACGGCCGTACTTGCAATCATTTTTTAAAATTTTATCTTGAGATCATGAGTTAATTATCTCGTGATCTCAAGAAAACGAGCTTTATTATCTCGATATCAGGAGATAATTAACTTGTGATCTCAAGATAACGGTATTAAAAAAATAATTGCAAGCATGGCTGTTCTCGGCTTCCGTAGTAATGTTAGTGTTTGTATAAACTAAGGACAATGAGATTTTGTAAATTGTATTTTTGAAGAAAAAGATGACAGTAAAGTTTTGCATACATGGTATCTATGGTGATATATCGATCGCGTGACAGGTCAAGGTGTTGTACATAAGGAAACTGGAAACAGCCTCAGGCACCACCCTGATGAATAAACCAGAGGGGTATGCTGGAGAGGAGTTGTGCGACGTGTTTTAATTTTGCTGGACTGGCTATATATAACTATTTTCTTTCAGCCATGATCACAATCTTTTCCTAACTTCAACCAAGTAGCTTTTGCTCCTACATTTAACCAAACCTGTGTGGGCGCACATCAGAAAAGCTTCATGCATGTATGAATAATTTTTGTAACAATGATATGCATTTTGCATGGCACTGACGAACAATGTCGGTCTAAAAACTCTCATTTATATTTACTTGAGTAGTTTAGGGGACTTCTTGAATGAAAATGTATCCTTAAGTGAGACATTTTTAGACTGTGGGCATTTTGTCTCAATTAGCCGACATAAAAGTAAGAGTAAATGTACTCATTATGCAAAGTCGGCCACTGTTGGTGTTATATTATCACTGCTGGTCGAGGTGGAGCTCATTTTAACTGCATCATGTACTGTTGAGTGGTTTAGTCTATAACAATCCAACATATTTTAAAAATTGACCATGATGTTTGATAATGATGATGTTGCTTATTGTATTTGAGATAATCTAAAGTAACTCGTAAATATAGCTGTTACATGAATGTAATGGAGTAGAAGTAAAAAGTAGTACAAAATGCAAATACAACAGTACAAGTACCTTAAAAGTATTGTACTTGAGTAAATGTACTCAGTTACCTTTGACCTTTTAATTAGATAGTTAAAACTGACAGAAAACATTCAGAAAACATTCAGAGGGAGACAGAGGTGACATTCAACAGATGGTGTTATTGTGGATGCCAAGATGTCATTGTTACATGGTACAGTAATGTGGACAATTATGCCATAAGAAAAAACTACAAGACACATATGTAATCACAGCTATACCACTATATCTTTTTGGGGGAGGGGGGGGGGCTGCAAAACATTTGTGTAAAGTTACTGCCAAGATTTCTCTGCATGTTTTTTATCCATGTATCTATCTATCGAAGATCATGTTTAAACATCATTAATGTCTCCCCTGTGTCTCGGGTAGGAAGGTGACAGCAGGCAGAGGGGAAAACTGTCACTGGATTACTCCTCTGGGAAAGCCTCGCAGGGAAAACACGGCAGAAGGTCATCTGAATCTATATTAGATCACTTTTTTCTTCACCATGGCAACTTCACACAGTCTCCCCCCTCTGGATCTCCTTGTCAATGGTACTGAGCAGTTCTGGTGCAAATTATTGTCCTGGGTATAAATAGGCTGACAGTCTGGCAGGGCCAGGTTGTCTGATCTGCCAGTTCAGTGTCCTCCTTGCTGCCTGGCACGGCGCTGTGGCACTGAAGTGGATGTTTTCCCCCCATTCACAGTGACCTCAGATTGTCTACAGATGGCACAGTTCCCTGGCAAACTGTAATGAAGCAGCTCTTTTGATGAATGGATGACTTTCCCTCTCAAAAATGAGATTTTATAAAATGGGAAAATAACCCTTAAAGTATCAAATGTAATAGATGAGAAACATGATGCCAAAGTTAGTAAACACCTAAAATCTGTATAAACATTGGGTTTACAATACTATTTTTGAATTAACTCATTTAAATTAGCATACGTGCTACGCCGCCTGGTTACAGTGATTTTATGTCACTCTTTTATCTTAAAGATTGTTGTTCATCTTGACCTTTTAACTGATCACCCTGCTGATTGTGATCGTACCTGTTAGACAGTTTTTAATCCAGAAAAGGTCACAGTTGTGTTGTTCAGAAATTACCCTCAATGTCTATGTTTTGTGATAAAGCAGTAAAGATATAAATTGAGTCGACATTTCATACACTTAGTTGTTGAAGCCCACTCAAGACAAAGTCCTGGTGCATTCTGAGGTGTCATTTTGTATGATTCTTACTTTGTGTTACATTTATTTGGGAGACTTTTTCTTCAAAGCGACATACATTTTTTCTCACATTTGGACTTGTGGTTCAATGAGTGTGTTCGAAATCGCATACTAACGTACTACATACAGACTGCATACTGTGTACTAAAATAACAATTAAGTATGCAATTACCTACAGACTGTTCACACTGAAGTATACTCCAGCAGTACGTCTTCTCTGCATCACATGACTGTATCGATCACGACATTACTGGCCTGAGCCAGAAAATTGTTTATCACAAATGTAAATCAACATTACCTCTTCCACTCAATGTAATATTTCCACTATTAATTTAAGGCAAATTAATATTATTAAATATTTTAGTGTTAAATATTTTTTTCTACAGTTCATTATATATGCGAGCTCCTGCACTTTTCCTCTTAACTGTACCTTAACGTCACTCGCTATCATTTGTAATTATTTTATTCAACAGTTAATTATTTAAACCGTCTGCTTCGCAGCCTGGCATTGGATAGGTTGAAGAGCCATAACGCATTTTGGGGTAGTTGAGTATGTCAGGTAAGCTCACGTAGCATGCTCAGAAATTCTTGCTAATCTAGTATACAACATCATATACATCATACACATAAATCCACACACTATGCAGCTGGAACACGCTATGTACTCAATTTTACATCATACTTAGTATGAATAGTACGTTAGTATGCAATTTCGGACATTGTCTTGCTCGTGTACACTCAACAAGTGGACTGATGATGTAATGACCTAGTAAAAGCAGGTTTGGACCCAAAAGCACAACCCAGAGAGCAAGCAGATAAATATAATCTTTACTCAAAGTCAGAAAACAGGCAGGAGTCAGTAAGCCGGGCAGGCAAACAAAGAAAGGCAGACTAAACCAGGCAAGGGGCAGGCAGATGAAGTGGCCGGACCACTTAATAAGGAACACATAAGACGATCTGACAGGGAACAGGTGGAAATGGGCCGGTTTATATACTGCAGGGATAATGAGGGAATTGGGAACAGGTGAGCAGGTGGGTGGGGGCAGTCAGGTGATGGGGAAAGGCAGGAACAGGGGTTATTGCAGGTCAGGAAAGGCAGGGTCTGAAATGACAAGAAAATGGCAAGAATCAGGCTGATATGTGACAGATGAAGCCCGGAGTTGAACCACCAACCCTCATTTAATGACAAAACTGCACGTCAGCTAGAGGTGATTATGCTGCTTTTCACATGACTCTCAGATCTCAGTGTTCAAATTACATCGTGGCTTTCGGGGGAGCTATATTTTTGGGGGTGGGGGGTGGGAGGGTACTGTACACATGCACGTACATACATGAATTCACCCGGCTACATGCAATCAGTACATTTCAATTCATACAGAGAATATTTAGCCTAGGACTACGGAGAAACAGAGAAAATATTCCCCCTAAATTTCTCAAATGAGGCTTTATGTGGAGCTCATGTCTCTTTCAGGGGAGATGAGCCCCCCGTAGCTCCTCCGTATTTCGAACCCCGGTGGATCTAATAAACTGACAGCTCAGTGTGTTGTTGCAGGGACAATACGTTTGAAAGGAGTCTCATGAAAGAAGTTGATTAGGATTCTCCTTCTGTCCCTTCCTCCATCCTAAACTCTAGGGGTTCCCACGATCGTCCCTCTCTATTCTCTATCTCACCTCAGTCTGTCTTTCTTCATTACATTACAGACAGTTATCTGTTATGACATGCTGTAGACGGGTATTGAGTCTTAAAATATTGTTTCCAGCCCTACCTCAATTGTATCAGTTGAAGGGGATAAATACAATTACACTGCAAATATTATTTCCACATAGGGACATTTGGAAAGCTGAGATAATACAATTGAAAACAGCAGTCAGTTTGACTGCAGTTCCACTTTTCTTTGTTTGAAACAAGTGAGAAACTCCTCAGAGGGCCATGAGGGATTTTCAAACTTTTTCGATGCAGCTTTGCAGTAGTTTGAAGCACTGAAAGTAATTTATTGCCATCGAATCACTTCAAACACATTCATTAATTTGTATGTGGTACAACTCTGGTCTGAAAAATTTACACTTTACCAAACGTATCCTTTTAGGATCAGTATAGTCAGTTACTGATTTGAGTCAGGATCACACCCATAGACGGGTCACAAGTTAAAGGAAGAACCAATTTAAAGTGTGTTAATGAGGTGCTGGGCCACCAAAAACGTCAGAACAGCTTCAGTGCTATTTGGCATTGATTCTATGTCTCTGGACCTTGACTGGAGGGATGAGCACCATTCTTTCAAAGGCCATAGCACATAATTCACATCATTTTCATACTCATTAAACCATTTTAGTGACCTCTTGTGCCCTGTATGGAAGCATCTGAATTCTTTATGTTTCCTCATTTACTTATTTATTTTATGTATGTCTTTAATTTCAGTTGGTGCACATTTGCTCGCAGTAGACTTTAGTAGACAATTTAGTAAACACAGCTTTGAAGCAAATTTAGTTTAATTTTTTGGAAAACAAGCTGTACACAGCACTGACATATTATCACTGTATAAAGCAAAAAGTTAAAAGTTAGCAAATTAGCAAAAAGTTGCCTATTTACACTTCCAGCGGACACAGAGCAATCTCTCATCTGGTGAATGGAAGTCAAATATTCATTCTCCTTTCTGATCTATTATGGCCTCCACCAAGTCCTGAGGGAAATATCTGGTTCAATAAGGATGAAGGAATCTTTGTGAATCAGTCAACATGACCGGTGACTCAACAGACATGACAACGGAGGCAAGAGCTTTTTAACAAGGTGCAGCACCTTATTAATAGCATCTTTCTGGAAATATCTGGTTCTTTAGCTGCTAAATGCTCCACACCAGTAAGTGGCTAACTTTGCTAACTGTGGACAGGTAGTGTATAGTAGGTTTTTAGCCAAAACAATGAGCTGAAAGCTGCTAAAAATGGGGACTGCAGAGTCAGGTGATAATTCTCTGTGGGTGCGTCACTACAATCCCTTTCACATTACACACAGTCATTTGATCTATTGTTTATACAAAAACATTTATTAGTGCAGCTTTAAATGACTTAATTGTACTCTGTTTCTCTGGAATACACAGCAGCAATAACCCTCACAACTCTGCCAACAATGACAAATGTGCAGAAAAGTTTAAGAAAGTTTTGGGACTGACCAAGAAATTGACTTATGGTAGCTGCTTGTCAAAACTAATAGGATTTTTAGACTCGATACTAAACTAAATTACTTGGTAAAATGTACATTTTTTCATTGTGCCTCCATCAATTTCTCATTCCCTCGTCCTCACTTCCCCCCTCTGCCAACTGTATACCTGTTTACCTGCTACCTTCCATTCCTCCCTCCTCCTCGTTCTTTATCTATTCCAGTCATGGAAGCCAACTTGTCACCAGCAGACGTGTTGATGTCTAATGGTTGTGGGAGCATTTTTTACGACGCCTGCAGCGAACAGGAAGCCTCACGGGCTGCAGGGAGAACAGAGGGAGGGTTTATCTGGGAAGGCAGGCCTTCCCTCTATCACCATGCCAATAGAGACAGCAGCACAGAGCCCGGCGCTCCAGAGCCAGATAAGGCCTCCAGACAGAGCAGCAAAGCAGCTAGACCCCACTCACTACAATAGGGGGGACAGACCAGAGACAGTACGTGACCAACAGCTCTGACAGCCCTCGCCTCTTCTCGCCATCATACAACTCCTGATAAACCTGCTCTTAATTCCCTAAGCTATACTGAGCTATTTGACATAGTGTTGACATACTCATTATTATTGGATTATGCAGAGGTAGAAAAAAAAAATCACAAAACTTACTTATTCCGCAACCAAAGAGGTTAAATGAATCTGTTCAGCAACTTGAGTTCTCTCTAAGAAAACTCTCAATCTACTTAGCACATAGCTCTCAAGAGAAATTGAACATTCAGCTTCATGAGAATTGTATTTTGAGTGATAACCGGCCCTCAGTGCTTTTAGTTAATGAGTGGAAAAATCTATAAATTTTAAAGCTGCACGATCAGTATTTTTTATATAGACATTAGGTAAAATACTACATGTAATGTAAAAGGGATTGCTTGTGGTGACAAGCGTTTTAGTGTCTTTCAGCTCATTGTTTTGGTTTTACGCCCCGCAAATTTACTGTTTTGGTTTAGTCTCACCGCTCTTATCAACCTTGTTTTTAGACGTAGCAGGCAACTGTTTTTAACGTAGTGTTGTGTATTCTACAAAATACATGTTTTTATTACAAATTTGCTTTTCCAGATACAGTACTGTTCCCTGGAAATGTTTTTTTTTCCAATCTAGGAAGCATGCCATCCTTGCACAACACAGAAGTCTTAAGGAGGAGGATGGTGAGGTGAAAGCACAGGACTTTGTCAACAGAGACCAAGGTGTGTGTCCTGCATACCATATTTTTTACGTTTAGGTTAATTAACACATGTTTAAACTGTGTTAATTTATGTTTTGGCCACTTAGAGGCAGCACAACAAGCTGTAAACATAACACTGACAAATTATCACCTCATAGAGTTAATATGGTAAACGTGTTAGCAAACAGTGGCTTATTAACACATCCAGCAGACATGGAGACTGTCTACCTGGTGAACTCTCCTTCTAGCTCTGTTTTTGGTCTCCTCCAACTCCTGAGAGAAATATCTGAATCTTTAAACAGTGGTCCAAAAAGATACTAAGAGAGTGGTGAGAGTGAACCAAAACAGTAAAGCTTCAGCACATAAAACCAAAACAATGAGCTGAAAGAAGTTAAAATGCTCCATAGAGCTGAGCTGAGAGAAACTGCAGTCAAGTGATAATTCTCTGTGGTTCACTCTACAATCTCTTTCTTTCTCTTTCACTACACAGTCATTTTTTCCATCTTTGATATAAAAAAATGACTTAGTACAGCTTTAAACTCAGGGAAAGCTTGTGGTTTTGGTTAAATATTGAAAAAGTCCCATCTCGTGCTTCAAGTCAGCTTTACCAACCTAAACCGCGATCGTTCCCTAACTTCAGCCGAGTGCTTTGAGTTAACTGAACACAAACATAAAAACATGAATCATGCTATAGTTTCCAGGAGCAGATGATGTAAAGAAAGTTGAAGTTTTACAGACACGTTCAGCATGAATGTCTTCTTGTTATGTTGCAGCCTTACGTTTTCTGAGCGTAACTCTTAGGAGACAGGGCTGATAAAAACATCACTATCATGTACTGTATATATGTATTTTGTTTTTGTCTATGTGTTACAATCCTGTGCTTGTTGAACATAGTGTGTTTCAAAGAATTAAAGAAAGTTGTCTTTTTTTCCCTGGTTCTTCTTTCGTGCCATCACTGTTGCTGCAGGTCCCTTGTGTGTGCACAAGGTCTTATGGGAAATAACTGCATTCAGCGCATTCTGTACTAACAAATCCAGTTCTGTGTTTGCCCAACCATGTCAGGCACTTAAATCACAGAGGGCCTGAATTCCTCTGGGCCATTCCAGCCTGTCACCATGAATGTAAAGACTGGCTTTATCTCCTAAGACTTAAATATGACCATGAATAATGTAGAAGCAGGTAGAACAAGTATTGAAGAGGGATCAGAGGAACGTTACATTTTCCACGCCTCTTTGATATTAAGTCAGTGGCACGATGCCACTGAATCATCGAATCTGATTTACTGCTATCATCTCGAAGTGGGAGTGGAATGCTGTTATCAAAAATCACCA
>NTHP01000100.1:113622-136939 GCA_003416845.1 Oplegnathus fasciatus
GGAATGGTGTGTGTATGTTGTAAGGTGCATAAATAAGCACAAGAAGAACAAAAGTAATGCTGCCATCCTCACATAACTGGCAGGGTGCCTGCAAAAGAACCAAGGAGAAGGAGTGAGAGCAAAGCAAACCAGCAAAAGCAAAGAGAGGAGAGGAGGCATGAGCCTAGGACCTTGTTTTTTATAGGCTGGTGACACCGGGCCCAGGTGTCACCAGGAGGCACTAATTAGCAACCTGCCCACCAATGAAATGCAATGCCACAAGACACTGCTGAATAAACAGCAGGAGTCGCCACAGTAGCAAATGTACTTACACCTATCTGTGCGCCCATGGGCGTGTTGGTCTTAAAATGGGGTATGGTCTGGCGTATTATTGGCGCATTGTCTTGAGGCCGCCATTGACCAACAAAAACATGGTCCAAAGTCAATGGCACAGTATTTTCCTGCTATTTAATGGGTGCACATAGACAGGTTCACAGTACGCATACACTCTGCTTGCTCTGCTCGCGCACGATCCGTTTCCTCAGTAGAAAACCATTCGCTTCTCCAACTTGCCGATCTGCCATTTAAATAGTAATGCACCAGGTGCAGGCGCACCTGGCTTTTAAAGGGAATGGAAGATGACACTCTGATTGGTTTAATTCATGTTACAACCAAAGTATACCTATGATTAATTAAGAGATTAAATACAACCCTTTTGCGCCTTACTTTGTGCCCAGATTATTCGCCGTTTAACCAGCAAAGTGGACACGCCCTAAATGCACTTGTGCCATGCACTTTAGACCATGCGCTATAGATTACTTAGGTGAGGAACACAGAATGTAAACATAACTTTAGCTTGTTTACAAGAAAAACTCCATAGGGCACCTGTAACGTCTTCAAATCCTACACTGCAGTTTTTATTATGTCAGAATCAGACTACATAATGTATTTGTCTTTTTAGATGGTCACTGAATCAGATTAGGTCAGAGGTCTTCAAGTCATAAACTCTTGACATGACTTGACCGAGTATGGCAGACCACCTGTAGGTCCCTGAACAATCATACTACTTGCATGTTATACAAAGGTGATCGGTAAGTCGCCAGGGATCGACTTCACTGCTCCACCTGCCAACGACAAATGTGTTTGTACTCTACAATGACGATTTTATGCATGAAAGTGAACCTGGAACCATTCGTCGTCACTCTGCGGTGAAGGTGGGATCTGTCTTTTTCTTTTCCAGTTGGTAGAAAGAAGATGAGTGTGTTGTTGTGTTTATACAGTATTTGTGCAAATTCGTCATAGGTGTGATTAATTTGGTGCAATGCTTCTGACCCATGTTCACAGAATGAGAAGTGAACATTGATCCTCTTTTGCTTGTTGTTTACAGTTGTTCAAAGAAGAGCATTATGTGCTCCTCTCAGCCAACATTGCAGAACCTTGTAAAATTGCCAAACTAGTTGAGAGAAGGGAAAAAAAGGGCTTTCTTTTGGTCCAGTTTGGATTTGTTTCTCTGGCAAACATAGTCTCCTAAACACTAACTGAAAACAATTATAGACTGTACTAAAGAGCATGCAAGGGTGCATGTCAGAGGTCCTTACAGATGTTATTAGTGTGTAAAATTACAGAACCAGTAGAGACTCTGAACATCAAGCATCAAACATGAAGTCAGACTTTGATGTTTGTAATACACAAAGCAATTGTGCAGCTGCCTGAAAATTCACCCTTCTAAATAAAAATCCTGTATTCCTCTATAAATGTTTCCTGCTATTAAGAGAAGTGGTTTACATTTTTTCTGTTATAATTAAAAGCTCCTGGGTCCTCCTCTTAACTGAGACAAAAGCTTTAAAGTCCTCTCTCCTCCCACGATGATCTCATTTTTGCAGTTTCCTCTCATTAATTTAAATGGGCTCTGGCACAGTATGTTGCTCAGAACCGTCATCAATGTTAATAGCAACAACAGTGGAATGCCTTGACGTTTCCTCATGAGATGCGTATCCATAAAAACATCTCTGGGAAGATGCTGTCAATCTCACAGCTTGTGACCAGTTACTCACACAAAGGAAACTTGTTTGGAGTCGGGACCTTGACAACACTGCTTGTGTTCCTGTCCTGTTGGCCATTATTCACTGTGACAACTAAGCTACATGTAATGAACAACTTTGGCCTTGTGTTGGAGCTGAAGCTAGGCCTGTCCTAATTTGAGATAAAGATAGGTTATTGATCAATGGTCCTAAACCATTAGCGCTCTGCCAGGATTTCTGGTATGCAACAAATACGATGGGCAGGATGCTGAGGCTGCGAGATGAAAGGCAAGAGGGAAGAAGAACGGTGTGGATAAATAGGACAGGTCTGCTGGTCAGCAGAAGTGAAAAGTTAATTATTTTCACACATGTAAGATTGTTGTGCTTTACAAAGCAACATTACAAAAGGGATCAAGGGGAGGGAAATAGAAACTAGATGAGGAGTCTACAGCCATGTTAGTGCCTTCTAACCATCGTATAAAAAGTTCTTTAACAAGTTTCCCAAGTTTTGGCTCTGTTTCTTAATCCAAACAAACATGAGCAATAGAGAAACGTGTTAAAAACCTTTTTTGTTGTGCTTTTGTACCTTCTATGTTTTTCAAACACTGCCAGGTAATTAATTATCTTTCAGGGAGGAAGATGCTTGACTCAAATACAATGCTAATGATAAGACAAACTAGGGCTACATGCTAGTAGCTCTGTGACGCTGTACTTAGGCACAGCGGTGCTCTGAGCTGAATTCTAATGTCAGAAAGCTACAGTAATACACTCACAATTACAATGCTAACATGCTGATGATTAGCAGGTGCCTGCTAACATTTGCTAATAAGCACTAAACACAACGTACAGTGAGGCTGATGGGGATGTCATTAGTTTTGCAGGTATTTGGTCATAAACCAAACTATTGGCCAAATTAAACTTTTGACCTTAATCATAAGGAAAGTCAGGGATCGCTAAAGTCATTAGATTCCACTGCCTAGGAGCAATAGATATCGTGGCAATCCATCTAATAGTTGTTGGGATATTTCAGTAGACCAAATTGGTGGACCAACCTTCAGGCCAGCATTGCCATCTCCAGAACCATAATGTACCTGCAAAACAAAAAGAGCTCCCAATAATTTTCAAAACTTAATTCACATATGCCTTCATCAAGGGTCAAAAACCAAAGCTAGAATCTACCAGACTGAGTCAAAACAAGCCAAAAACTTAAATGCCATACATCAATCAGATTGCATTGTTTTCTTACTGTGAGGCCGCGTGATTGATGAGCAACATCTCTCTGCAAACTAAACTCAACAGTTTTACTGAAAACAAAAAAAACCCCACTTCTGATGAGACGTCAATTTCTTTGAACCTACAGACAGCTTTCACTCATGCAGTGTGAAGGAGAATGTGATTTCTGTCGTGAGGACAGTGGAGGGAGCTTTGTGGAACGTGTGACCTTTCCTTGAGTGGTGGAATATGTTAGCAGCGAATTAATGATGTAGATTATAATAACTGTATGAATCCAGTAATTCTGGTCATCACAAGACCCTCAGGGCTCTTTTTGCTCACTGTTTTCTCCTTTCAATCTGCCTCTGGCTGCTTTTTGCATTTCTTCCTGGTCATTTTTCTGGTTTGAGTGCCAATCATGAAGTCACAGAGTCTCTCCCAAGCCTTGGAGCTGTCTGCGGTTCACATGAGCTTCTGCAACACTCAGCAAGAAGGTTGTACTTGACGGTGCAGCAGATGAAATACAAAAAAATCCTTTGTTTTTCTTTTGTGTGTGGTTAAGACAAAACTGTGACCCTTATTAACCACTTGTCCCAGCGTCCTTGAACTGGTGGCAGTGTAGATAAATTGGAGTTCCAGGGTTCATATATTTTGTAGTTGGGCTCAAGAGGAAGCTGAAGAGATAAAGAAGAGTGTGTCTGGTTGTATATGTGTGTGTGTGTGTGTCCTTGTTTGTGTTCACCGCTTAGGAGGTTAGGTTCCACCTCACCAGAGGCGGGTTCTCCAGCGACAGGTGGATTGTCCAGATTTTACAGCACAAAGAGGATTTTGCTGGCAGCATTTCTGCTTCACACCTGATAACGGTGTCATTGTCCCCTGTGAGGAGGTCTTTCCTTAGATCTGAGAAGAGCTCCTTCTCATCTGCGTTAACCCCCGCAGCTCCATCTCTCACTCATTCCTCTGCACCACCTCAACCGTAACTTGGAGGGCTTTAATCAGTTTTTGGCATGCAAATGTCAGGACCTGCTGTTTTTTTTGTTCCTGGCAGTGTGTCCGTCTAAAACAAGCTGCTGATGTGGGTTCATCAAAATGTACCAGCATGTGGCACCACATAAATAAATACAAAAAGTGTACACACCTCCCCTCTGTGGCTCAAATCACACAAACGTGAGAGCCCTGTTCATTTTGGTAAAGACAGCTATGCAAATATGTGCAATCTGCTCTTTTGTTTGAGGGCCAGCAGTCCACAGATCAAAAACTGAGCACACAAGCTGGGGCTGACTTTTTTTACTGCACCACAACTACTAGCTTACAAAAGTGAGTGGAAAATTAAAGGGTGTTAAGAGCGTTAACATTTCACTTAGACTGAAAAACATATGACATGCTCCAGAACAATAACAGGCTCACATGCGTGGGCACAGCAGAGATTAAGGGAGATTGTTAGAGAGGGGAAGATGGTGAGAGACAAAAAATGCAGAGGGGGATAGAGGGGATGAGACTTGGTTAGTGAGAGAGGGGGTGGCAAAAAAGATCAAACATGAAGTGGTGATAAAATAAGCGGTAGAAAAAGGGAGAATCAAATGAGAGGTTCCTTGAGAGTGATTAGAGCACATACTAACCAATGAGGAATATCTTTATTTATTTTAGCTAGCTCTGATATCTGTCATCTCTTTTTCATCAGCTCTGATCCCTCCCATCCTTCACCCCTCTTCCCCTAATCCCCACCCGTCTTCAGATGATTTTTTTTTCTTTGGCTCTTTCTGATGGATTCTGGCATGCGTGCGCATGACGTCATCCATCACCCTCTGTCTCTGTCGACTAATTGGACCCCGTCCTCTCTGTGGCCTTCAGGGACTCGGACATAATTAAAGCAGAGAGACGGGAAGTGTCAAGTTCAGGGCTGCTAACCACACCCTCTTAATTGGTGAGAGTGAGAGGTGGAGGGCAGGGCAGAAGGGTGCCAGATTGGTCGGATTTGGATGCCTCAGTGGTTTCCTCTATCAGTTGTGACTGGCACTTGAATGTTGCGTGTGGAGGAAAGTGATGGTAATGAACCTGGAGTGTGTCTGATGCATAATTACCAGAGAATGAGCATGCTGAGCCATAAGCAAAGAGATGATGTGAGTTTAAATAAGCTCATGTTCAGGATGGTTATATTTTTACACATCTAAAGGATAATTCCGGTTTATTAAAACCTGGGTCTTATTTTCACCATTTTGGCCATCATTTCTATCAGTTATGATAACATTTTATACTCAATTAAAAGCCCTGAAAACATATTTTCTCAATCAGCTTGTCATTATGAGCGATGGGGTCCTACTTGAACGAACATCTTTCTCCCAAAGTAAGAACAGTTTTGGTTATTTTCCTGTTCGTGATTTCTGCGCTGCTATTTTTGCGATCTTCTCAGGGGTTTGAAGTGGGTGCAGCCCAGCTGGAAAAAGCTGCTGTAATATACTTCCATGCACCAATCATGATTGAGCAACAACAGATCAGCCACACAGATCAAAACCACTTTATTTAGAGGTAAAAAAAAAAAAAAGTGAGCACACCTGAAATGTCACCAATAATCTAATGTAAAAGTTAATTTATTAGTATTGCCTTAAATCCTTAAATCACAAATTTGTCTCAAAGGGCTTTGTAATCTTTGCAAACATAAGACACACCCTATCCACAGACCCTTCATTTTGATAAGGAAAAACTCCCTCAAAAGCCCTCTAATGGGAAAAAATGACAGAAACATCAGTCTGTCAACTTGAGTCCCCCTATTCACCCACATGCAGTACTCCTGTCGCTTCAACATATATCCAACGCCACCTTTTCTTTTCCTTTTTTTGTGGGAAGGATGACTTTATTACATAGCGTCAGTAGAGAGATGACAGGAAACGAGGGGAGAGAGAGATGGAGAAAGACATGTAACAAAGGTCCGCAGTCCAGACCCGAACCAGGGACGCTGCAGCTCCTGGTCTATACCTCAGCCCCTCGGCCACGTGGATGACCCCCAAAAATGTTTTTTCATTATGGCTGTGTATTTGAGCTGTCAGTACTCTGTTCACTCTTCTGCTGCATGCCTGCTGCCACTCCACTCACCTAAAAGCAAGCTGTCATTTGCTGCTACTGCTGTTCATATAGCATTTCAAAAGCGTCACCTCCACCCCAGCATCCACCTGTAGGCTCTGAGTCCACTCCCACACTGCAAAATATCAGTGGCACATATTCCACATTTATAGAACAATGCATTCAAAGCTCAAAGTTGCACTAGGCAATCAGTCTGTAAACTCTGATGAATTATACAATGATTGAGTGATTGAGTTTGGCTAACCTTGGGGTTTTATTTAAAACCTGTATGATCTTCTTCCTGTTAACGTTTCTTTCCCCATCTGACTCCTTGTTAGTGATGTCCCCCGTGGTCCCGGATCACAGGAATTGACTTGGAGAGTACCATATTACTCCCAAATAGACAAAAGTAAGACCCCAAATTGTAATGAACCATAATTACCTTTTAAACACTTGTATCTTCGCCTGACCTCTTTTGCTAACATGATGTTTTTTCTCAGCCTTATCCTTAGCATGGTAAACACCGGATCTGTCAGCCTTGTGTTAACATTGTCTAAGGGCCAATGTATGTGATGCTTATCTGCACAGATGGCACATTTTGTGCCAAATATCATGACCAGCTAGCTGCACAACGCCGCTGCCAAAATGCATTAGAGTGCCCACTCACTGTCATGGACCTGTTGTGTTGTGGAACGAGATCCTGGTGGCATTTTAATGGGAATTTGGACTCCCCCGTGATGAAAAATCATTTAGGCTGCCGTCGTCTCTATATTGATGATGTTTTATGTTCAAGTGACCCCCAGACTCTGAGTGATGGTCTGAGGCCCTTGCCGTTGACAGGGATTCAGCGATAGAGAGAGGTTAAGAGCTGTTATTATGTGCCGTGCCTGAAACCTTTGTATCAATATTCATGCTGGGGGAAAACCCTCTAGAGACCGGTTGGCCTCCGTGTGGATTTAATCCAATTTACCGAATGCTGCAACTGGCAAAACGCCAATCTCTTTCCTCCCCCTCTGAGAAAATAAGTTACCTCAACACAAGGTTCCTGGAACATAAAACACCTCACCTCACACTTTCTCTTTCTTGTTATCACTTCTTTCACTTCCCCCCACTACATTACATCACTCAAACTGGTAAATGCCAGCCCTTTCACTGGGACAATGTGGTGCTCGGTTAATGAGGTGTGGCTCAGATGGGCTGGAGAATCGCCTCAACCTTCCCGGTGCAAATGATCACTCGCTAATTGCTAATGAACGAGAAGGTACATCGAGGAGTCATAGAACAGATGATGGGAAATAATGAGAATTAATGAGGGTACGGCATGAAGGACAGATAGCGCAAAGAGAGAGTGCAAGAGAAAAAGTGGGAAAGGGTGAACAAGACGACCACGTGGAGATATGAGGGGAATAAAATGAAAAGCCAAAAATACAAGTGTGTGGAACTCACAACCATATGCTCGCTTTCTTTTACTCAACAGAGGCCAGTGGAGTTAATGAAACATCATCAACCTTCAAATGTGACATTTGTGGTTCCTGGCTGAGCCACAAAAGCACGATTCATTGATTTCAAAATGGAGGATGCAAATACCGCTACAATTTGTAAAGGAACAGTTTGATATTTTGGGCAATACCCTTATTCACTTTCTTCCTGAGCATTAGATGAGAGGATTGGTGGTAAATATGAAGCTAGAGCCAGAAGATAGTTATCTTAGCTTAGCATAAAGACTGGAAACCATTAGCCTGGCTCCTCTGCAAAAAACAGGTAGGTATTGTTACCTTTGGACAGTACCAGGCAAGCTTTTTTCCTCTGCTTCCAGTGTTCATGCTAAGCTAAGCTAATCATTTCCTGCCTGTAGCTTCAAACACACGCACAAATAAGTATATTTCCCAAAATGTCAGACTCTTTTGTGTAGGTGGCAACTTTTGAAATAGCACACCTTCAGTGGACCAGATTTTTAAAATATCTCTTTTGACTGGAAAGAGCATAACAGTGCATCATGCTACACTGTTTACTTTGCAAGGCTCTTTGTGCTATATGGGGCATCACTCATTTTCCACTAAACGCAGAAGCACAGAACATACAACAGACAAGATAAATCCTGAGTGTGTTTTCTGCTCGGGAAAGGATGTGAAGAGGATGTGAAGATCCTGTGGTGAGAGTGGAACCCAACTGTGATGTAAAGCTCACGCTATGTGCGAGAGCACAATAAGTGGCTTTATTTGATCTACACAACATTCACAGAGAATATCCACGTACACAAGATCTTCAGCTATTTTATTATATATTTCCATTTTCAGAAACTGGTTAGGTTTCATGATGAAATGGCTGCAACAATGGTGAGAGTACACCAGGAGGGTTTGATAAAGAGAGTCATTTATCAGTCCAGATATGGGCTGGATATCAGGGTTGCTTCTACGTAACATAGTAAGTTACCTTTAATAATCAATGTTCCCTGACTTAATTGAAAATCTAGACAGGGCTCTCAGGAATAATCAGCTAATCCATAAATTTTGCCTTGGATTGGAATGAGCAGGGTCAAATTCATGGCTCTTTGAAGAAATGGCTACTGTGACGTTTTCTGTGATGGTAAAGATTTTTCCTCATTTCTGAAGGAAGTGGAAATGTTCTGGCAGGAATTACTCTGATTTATTACACCCCCACTTTCAAGCCACCCAGTTCACTTTGCCACAGAGGACTGTTGTGCTGTTAATGCACAGTGCTATCTATAAAAGCCACAGAAGGTCTACTGCATCTGTTAGGTATTATGTCAAATTAGCATTTGATTAAATGAATTTTCTGACTAAGCAAGCCATGGAGAGCAAACTATTGTTTGGAAATTGAAGAAATGCAAACATCATCCCCCAGGGACATGCAAATAAAATAAGAAAGCACATACTCGCTTTTATTCATTTCTATTGGGTGACGGAGGTAATTGAATTCGGTCTGGAAACCATTAAGATTATTTATGACTGCCTTTCTTCAGAAGAAATATGCATGTTGAAAGAGAGCCCTGTTTGGCTGTACATTTCTGCACGACCACTAAAGGCCAATGCAGCCAACGCATGAAGCACATCTTGCTCACCCAGTGGGGGATTTTAAATCTTTTTTCCTTCTTGTTTCATATAAAAATAGATTGTCTTAGGCTTCAAAACATCATACAGAAACCACGGCGCTCTGATCTGCTTAGCGCTTGCATTCAACTATGCGTTCCTGTTGAGCCAGCCAAATCCCACCTGGCCTTGCTCAGTGACATCAGCATCAAATGATCAATACCCGTGTTTAAATTTGGCACATTCAACACTTTTACAGCACGCTCTGACTCTCAGTTACATCACAGCACAGCATATATGGCTTCCTATGAATGTTCCACAAAGACTTACGCAAACAATAATGGTGGAGAGTAGAATGTACTTTTACTCAAGTACTGACTTTATATTTCTACTCCACTACAATTCAGTGGGAAATATTGCAATTTATTGTCTGCTACGTGCATTTGACAGCTAGAGTTACAAGCTACTAAGCTTAGAAAATTTGATGTGATATTAGAGATTTAACTACCGAACAATATATAAAATACTTCAAAATAGCTCCATCTCAACTACTACAACTGTAAAATTACACACATGAAGAAGAAGACATATTTTATTAATCCCTCTAGGAGCAAGTCCATGCTGGACTTGAACCAGCAACCCTCTGGATCCCAAGCCAAGTCTATAATGTTGATAGTATAAAGTTGAATAAAGCACTCAGAGGTGCCATTCTTTTCTGCATTATACTTTAAAGCCTTTAACGACTTGGTTTCAAATCTTTAGTGTTTCTCCAAAATGTTAATATTCATGACTAAATAAGCAACAAAGGTAAAGTTCAGAAGAAAAGATTTCTTTCTTGCTTTCTTTTTGACACTCAAAGCTATTCTCCTTCATCAGGACTGTGTGGAGGTGGTTTGATCAGATTTTATGCTTGCACATTTTCATTGAAATGTTGTTAAATTCTGACATCAAATCATCAATCATGAAAGTGACATCACCTTTATCCAACTGAGCCCTGCCCACTTTAAATCAGTGGGGAAATCTTTGGGAGACAGTGCTGTTCTCATGCAAGACCCATTTACTCATAGTAAGACGCTGATTGAGGAAATAGGCAAATGAAGTCAATTACCTCTGTGTAGATTTCTTAATAAAGGCACTTACCTCTTATATGTGTGACGTGATCTCCTGCAAATTTCAAGCGCTCTTGATTTGTAGCCCCAAGAGATTCTGAGCCAGTTTGTCTGCTAGTTGATCTAAGCATTACAAATTTACAAACGTGAAAGGTCAAACAAGTTATAGTAACACTTAGAAAAATACCAGCTAAGTTCAAAAGCCCTATTCTTATTTTATTTTGCCCTTTCTGCACTGTGTACGGCACACTAAAAGGTAAACTCTATTTCAAGCTACCTTGTCCCAAGGCAGATGATAAATGACTTACTGTTTCCATAATAAAAGTTAGAGGATTCTTGGGCTTTTAATGTATTCATACATCAGGTTTTTTACTTTAATGCATTCCATATGCAGCGTTGCTGTGACATATAATCACTGCAGCAGAGACTGGCTGTAAACATGTAATTTCCATATCCAGAAAATGGCTGTGCAGATTGAGAAATCAACATTAGTGCTCCAGAACAGCGTATGCCTCATTTATTTCTGTAATTACATCAAAGTTATTTAAAAATCAATGCTGTGAACACTTTGCTGGGCATGATGGATTCACGGTGTGCCTAATTCTTTTCCACTTTAGGATACGTTTGACATTCTGTTTATCTCTGACCTTTTTCTAGTTCCAGGGTGAAGGGACAGTAATTCAAAATCATTTTTCAAGGAGACATTGGTGTCAGCTGGTAAATGCAGAGCATCACCTTGGAATGAAAAAGCATTTCAGACAGGGTAAAAAGAAGAGCGGGGGTCATCTGGAGCCCAAGCATTTATCTAACTTTCCACTTTGAAAGGCTTTCAAATTATTTCACCCACCCAGCAGTGTTTGTAAATGGTGTGTAATTTGGCAAGGCACAATATCAACCAACGCAACCACTTCACTGCCTTCAAAAATATAACAATCACCCCTGCCAAAACATCTTTGATAGGAGAATACTTGTACTTGTCAAACAAAATTACTGTTCTTTTCTTGCTGCTGTTTCTCTGGTTTGGCCTATATGGTAAATATGAAGTATTTGCAATGGGAATTAATACCACCAGTCTAAGCATACAGTTGTGACTGGTTATTGGCGACTACAGCATTGTGAGGATTTGATGATGGGAGAATCCACAAAGGCTTCTCCCATGACAAAACTGAATGGCAGAACGGCCGCTAGCAAATATACAGAACATGAAATGAGCCGCTGAGGGCAGATGATGTTAAACTAACTTGGGAGGAGATAACACATTTGGTTAACATGTGCTGCTCAGGTGCTCGGAGAACTGTTTCCCAGTGTAGAAAACGGCTCAGTGATATTAGGCAGAGAGCCAACCAGACGTTGGTGGTGAAGCACAGGGACAATTTGGGTGCAGAAGGAGCACTTCCAGCAGCCAGCATCTGACTTCTGTGGAGGATGAGACCACCTTCACAGTGTGCATGTTAATCATGTAAAATAAAATGTGTTATTTTGCTCTTCTTCTGCAAATCTTCGAACATTTTTCCTCAACTTAGGAATGGATAGATTTTCAGACAGCAAAATACCAAGTGGACACAAGAAGGGAATATAATATTTGAATGATAACATATTCATCAAATGAAAATGCAGTTTTTATGGCCCCCATTCTCACAGCATAGTCACAAAAATAGATCCTTGCATCTCCTCCAATCTTGGTCTGAACTAGGCTAAGGAGTGCTAATGAGGACAGGGACAAACAACCCAGTTATCCACTGCTGTGGTATACTCCATAGTGTCTTCACAATCAGAATCAGCTTTACAGGCCAAGTATGTTTTGACTCTTCCAAGAGTAATTTACAGGAAGATAAAAATAGACATACAGCTAAAAACAAAGCTGAACAAAGTTAGGCAAAGATAAAAATAGAACAATGTGTATTTATAAATATATATAAAAAGCAACAATGACCACGCATTGCCTTCCTCACCGCAGAGTCAGTATGCAGCACCCAGGTCAGGCCCTCTGTCATGTGGACACCAAGGCACTTGAAGCTCTCCACCGAGGAGCCGTTGATAGGGTGTGTAGTTCCTCCCCTGCTTCTTCCCAAAATCGACTATCAGCTCCTTAGTCTTGCTGACGTTCAGAAGGAGGTTGTTGTCCTGACACCAGCGGGTCCGGCCCTCTACCTCCTTCAGGTAGGCCTTTTCATTGTTACCTGTGATCAGGCCCACCACCGCTGTGTCGTCAGCAAACTTGATGATGGCGTTGGAGTTGAAAGTGGCTACACAGTCGTATGTATGCAGGGAGTACAGCAGGAGGCTCAAAACGCAGCCCTGGGGTGGAAGAGGTGTGTCCGCCCACCCTCACCGCCTGGGGTCTGCCCTTCAGGAAATCAAGTCAAATGTTATTTTTAACCTCTATATTGGGTCATCAATTAAACCAAAAAAGGTGGTTACTTTTACTCAGCGTAATGTTATATTTAATCTTTATATTAGGCCATCAATTAAACCTAAATGTGTGGCAACAACATACAATGTCTATATTAACATGTCGAGTATTTTTGTAATGGTAAAACAGTGTCTTCAGACAGTTGGACAATATCACACCCTTAGGAAAGCCAATAAATATTACATTTTTCATAAAACTTAGTAACTGATATATTTAGGTTAGATATTTAAGGCACTGTCTGTGATTTTATTTAATTAGATTATGACAGCTGATGTCTGTTTTCCGGTGTTCATTCAGTCTCTCTCTTAATTTTGGTTGCTGTATTAATAAAAGCCTGTCTATTGTGAAGATCTGCACTTCACTCCATGGTACACTGCACCCACGGAAATATTTACACCTACTACAATTTGTAACACCGGAAAACAAGGTGCACCTGGTTTCAAATTAAAAGCACAAAGTCTCTCTAAAGATTAATAAAAGTAAGTAAGTATTCAGGCAAGGTGTACGTAGTTTTACAGTCCGTACAAGCAATGCTTTACGGTAGTTATTATCAGACTATTTCTGTCATTTGTCGCGAAAAATCAAAGTAAGTGTGTTGCAATCCGAAAAAACGGAGTACCTGAGCTTCACCTTGGGATTTATTTTGAAAGTAATAACCGGAAGTTCTTTTTAACCGTTTTTCTAGCTTGACTGTAGCATAGCGCGTGCGGTGAGGCAGGTGATAACCGCTCACCGTTGACTGGCAGACATACGGTACTGTACCGGAGCACTGCCGTTTCTACCGCAGCGGAACGACCAAGAAACCCCCCGACTTCAAGGATTTATATCAGACCGAGAGACTTTATCTTCGGTGGGACTGTTTCATCTCAAAATCTGCGACAGAGGACAATGTTTCTCCTGCAGTACACCGGTAGGCTGGTCTAACTAACCTCACAGCATCACACGTTACACATAAATAATCATGGAAAATATATTTAAAGTGTTTCAGTCTCCAGTGAATACTGACTTTTTGGTATTTTTCTCCCCTAATGATGGCACTGTGTTCCTGGGGAAGCCAACAGTTTATTTTGGTGTATGGTGGTATTTTAGCTAACATCCATAAAACAGTTGATTTCTTTGCACATTCATTGTTGTGAGGATGGATTGTGTCAGTTGTTGGACTGTTGTGGCTCAGTGATCTCTTAAATCAGCGAAATTCTGAATGGAGTTTTGAATTGTGAGTTAACAGTGACCTTACTCTGGGCTAATTCATGATATATTTTTTAGATTTTTCCTCTGATGAAGGTTATGTTTAAACTTGCTCCATGATGTGTTAAAGTTTCTATCCCCCTAAAACTTTATTACAGGATTAGTTTACTTCCATTTGTAATGAAATTCATCTTGCTCATTTGACTTTATAATGTCGCTTATCCCTTTTCTCATCCTGTGAGCGATGGGGAACTTGGGGGAAGTGTGAACTAACTGTTGAAAAATCATTTGATTTGGCTTGGATCAGGATAAACAAAGTTAACTTTATCAGACTCTCCAGCCACAAATCTGATAGCCGTACAAGGCCGGGGGGATCCCAAACCTTCCCCTCTTTTTGTGGAGTAACAACCCACATAAGAGAATTTCCAGTATATTTTGTCAGACCAAAGTGGATATCTGTATCTAGGTAGTAATGGGCACTGAGAAACATTCATAAAGCAGGCATCTTTATACTTTTACTCACTGACCTCTTGGAGTTAACGATTAAATAAAACTATTCCTGATTTCTTTCTGTGGAGGAACACTGTTGGTCCCTCAGAGCTCACTACTGGGCTCAACCTCCGCTGGATTAAAGTCATCTAGGGTTTTAAGTAGAGTGCTGCTGACTTTCTATTTTCCCTTCATTTATTTCCTTATTTCATTGCAATCCTTTAACTGGAGTAAAATAAAACTGTGTACCGCGGCCACTGAGCAACTGGGGGATCACACAACACAAGAGCCTCCCACTAACAGGCTAACAGTAGTCTGCTTAAACACTTTGTTCTGCGTTTTAGCTGCCTCTAGTTTATAGTGCTGTGATTTATTTACAACTTACTCCAGGATCTTTCACAGCCAGTATAATGATGGATAAGTGCTCATAATTTGATGGTTAGTTCCCTCAATAAAGTGTCTTCTGTGGGTCTGGGGGAGAAAATCAGTTTTTGTCAAAAGGCCTGTGTTACTAACTGAGAGTGTGGACTTTGAGAGACGTGTTCGTTTACCAGGCAAAGAGTGTCTAATGAAAACACGCTACTAGTTGCATTATGGGAAATGTATGATCTAGTATCAGTAGAAGGGACTTAAAGTCAGGATAATACGGCCTCTGCTGCTTTGATTTTGACCATTATTTTTTTTGTCTCTTGCACGTCCACCAACTTTTTAGAGGTGCAATAAAACATTGGGGGAGTAACTGTTTAATTGTTTAGTCCAGAGGTTTTTTATAGTGGGAGGCGGGCCTCCCCAGGGGGGCTCCAGACAGTTTCAGGGGACCCTCAGTGTATGGAAGTGAAAAAATATTAGGCTACATTAGTTATTACATTAAAGATCACATAATATAGCCTACATGTGTGTGATTTGGATACAGAGATAGTTCAGAGATACAGTAGTTTTGTGGAATTTCAGCGTTTTTCCCAGAGTCAGAAACTAATAGATGCCTTAGGACAGACCTTTTTTATATATTTGGTAGTCTGAAGTTATGTCAAACAGCAATATTAGGCTATCTTGGCTCAATTGTTGAGTGTCTATGGGATCAAATAGCATAATCATGACTCCATAGGCATCCAGGAATTGAGCGAAACTAAGGGGGCGTGAGGGGGTGCCTTTTTCCAAGCTTTGTCTGAGGGGAGGCCCACAGTCTCAGACTTTGAAAACCCCTGGTTTTGTCTATGATATGTCAGTAAATAGTCAAAAATTCCCATGGTGACGTCTTCAAAATAGCTTGTGTTGTTAGACAAACTGCCCCAAACCCAAAGATATTCAGTTAAGTATAATATTAAAAAAGAAAAGAAAAGGAAAGTAATTTATTTGGGTGTATTTGCTTGAAAACACCTATTGATTTCCTGTAGACTGACTACACGTTAATTGGCTCATCATTTTAGCTCCATTCAGAATTTAAAATAAATGCTGAACACATTAAAGCTATGCTGTGTTTAACTTCAACCCTGTCATCAGTTCACACCAGGAAAAAGTAGATGAAGTGATTTCTAAAACTGATGTTTTATGTTAATGTTTCCCGACTCCTCTAGCACTGGAACAAAGTCTTCCCCACTCTCAAGAATGTGATGGGCGACATCCTTGCATCCATCACTATAAGTGGAGGCTGAGTGGCCTCAGGAGCAACCATGGTTGAGTTAAGGTCTATCATTCCCTGTGACAGCCATTTACCTCCACCCTGCACTGATCCTCTCTCTGATCAATGAGCAGGACATTGTTGGATTGCCTTCAGGAGGGAGGGGCTGTCAGAGAGGGTTGACAGAAATACAGAGGTAGAGAGAGAGAGATTGAAAGAGAGAGACGCTACTGGATATCTTCTCTGAGTTTGCAGTGGCCCCAGGATAATGGTGCTAGTATAGCTAAATTAAAGCACAACCGAATGCAGAGTGAGATATTGTAGAGTGTGAAGAGATTTGTCAGCTTTGGAAAAATCTCCCTTTTAAATGAGGAAACGTAAGCTCAGTTTTGCTAACAATTCAGCAGTAAGTGTGCGTCTTGTAACAATGGCTATGGGGAAAAGAGGCAGCATAATGAAATGTGAAAATATGAGTCAGAGATAAAGGAAGCTCCCATTCTGTGAGTACCGCTGGCAATATCACTGTTTGGGAATGGAGGATTCAGGAGGGTACGCTGCTGAAAGGCTGAGATGCTCAGCTCTAGTAACCTGGTTATGGATCACTCAGCAGCACCTTGAAGGCCCGGGAAGACATGAAGTCTCCCGGCTGTTTAACTCCGCAGCTGGGTTTCTTTAGCTAGAAGTTGCTCTTCTTGTCTTGCTGTGGTCCAGTCTTTGAGGAGTCTTTCCAGCGCTGCTATCAAGCGACAAAGGGTGAAGCTAAATAAATTATGCTGGCAAATTGTGTGCTTTAAACGGAATGACTTTTTCTTATCGTCTCCACTGAGTTTCTTTAAGAGACAGATACGAGAGAATCATGCATTAGTAGACAGTGCCTAGTCAATAATTAGAGTAAAGAACGACTTTGATCATGACTACTCCACTGACTATTCTGTTAATATTTCTGTTTTTATCCTACACGAGCACTGTCTGTGCCATATTTTAGCTTTGCATAGCTTCAACATAGTAGAACTGGTGTAAAGATGTGTTCCAAGAGAAAGCTAGTCACTTTTTAAATACTAACAGTGCTGCTTAAAGCCCAGGAAGTTTGTTTGTTTGTTGTCTATAGAGAGCATTAATAAGCAACAGAACAATGGACTGAGTGAAGAGTATCACCACAAGGATTTCTTGTCGGATTGCAGCGTGTCCCAAACTGAAGTAAAAACTCTGATCGTTGGATTATGGTATTTTCTGTGCTAAAATGGCGTTCAGTAATGTGGTTAAAATACACTGACCTCCACAATGCGCGTCCAATGGGATTCCGTTGTTTGTGGAAGTATAATGGCGGCTACAAAGACTAGTTAATTTTGTGCATCCTTGAATTCTTACTAAGTCTACTCCCTGATCCTTCCCTGAGCACAAAATATAAAGCACAACAGAATACATCGATATCCTGTTAGAAAATTAATATTGTTGTGATTATTTACATTTCGATGTAGTCTGTAGCATCCTAGTTAGCCACTTTTGTGCACTAACTTGCGCAATCAATTCGCTCTTGAGCATATGATGTGAAACCACTGTTATTCGCATTACTTCTTGTCTGTAAAAGTAACCATTTAGTGTAACACACTTTTATATTTAACACATTTAAAGAGTAACTTAACACTAAACCCACTTTTTTGAGTAAAGTACATGTAGTCACTGTATTGCACTATCTATTAATTCTGTTAATCCAGTAATTCTGTCCTCCAGTGGTTCAAAAAGCTGCCGCGAGATTCATTTACATTTTTTTTTACAACACATTTTAATCACATTTCACCACATAAAATAATACTACATTCTTATATTTACGTTTTCTAAAGTATCAAAACAAAAGGATTAAGCAATAAACATCAAGATCGTTTACAACCCTGTTCGATATGCAATGATGCTGCTGCAAAGACTAGTGAGGACAACTCATGATTGCTGGTTGTCATAGTAATGCAACGCAAGTTTTTTCAGATGCACAACAATCAGAAGCAGGGACTGATGGAGGATTTTGAACAGAGATCAAAGAAATGCTCCTCAGCCCTCACACACTCTGAGGTGACCGAATTTCAGCCGACCAAAAGAACTGAAATCAGACTGAAAGCTGTCAGTTCTGTGGGCCATTACTTTTTCAAGATATCTGCACGTTTTCTCTCTGATATCACAGCTCTCTCCGTTCACACTGTACAGTAGCTGCTGGAGCAGGTTTGTTTGGCACTGACGGTGAAATAGATAAAAAAAAAAAAACTGCGCTTAGACCGCTCACACCTCACCCTCACAGTGTGCAGATCTCTGCCCTGATTTTCAGTGTAATACTCGGTGAAATCGCCTGAAATGCTGCCTTGTATATGGTCAGCATAAGGCTATTGCTTTTCTGTTCACTTCTATTACTTTAACTGCGATAGAAAATAACTCGCTTCAGCTTTCTTTCACCTCAACTCTTTGGGTTTTCCCCTCAAGGCAGAGGGTAATTATTTAAAGCAGAATCTGAGGAATATCTCAGAACTAAAAAGACTTATGAAGTCGGCAGAGCCATCATCAAATTTGGTTCTCGAGGATAAATTTTCATAATGCATTTTATACACGTGAAGGCAGCACTGATAAATGCAGTTTGAACCCCTTTGCATCTAATTTATGACAGTCATCTCTTTCAAGCAGGCAACCTGACAAGGAGCTTAAGTGAATCCCTAAACAGCTCTTCTTATCTTGTTAAGCCTTAGTTTCAAGAAGGCAATGATAGAAACCTTATTCCTGTGACACTTGCCCCCAGAGCTCATTTAAATGTTCCTTCCTGCAAAAACAGGTGAAAGAAAACGCGTTTATTTTGGTTGAGGCAGTAAGGCACGTTCATGCCTTGTTTGGCACTAAATGAGTTTGTAATTTTCACTCTGCCCCTCTTGTGTTTGAGCACCTCATGCACGTCTGATGTACTGTTGTTACACCCACAAAAGCAATTGTTTGGAAAATTGTTTTTCCCTTTTTTTAGGGAGATGTAGGAAATGTTCCTGTTACAGTTAGAGAGGCACTTTTACATCAGAATTTGGTGCATAATGGTGCTTCTCCACAGTTACTGCCACTGCGCTATTGAGCGCTGTCATTGTGCATTTACACTGCTGGCAACTTTGTTGATGGGTTGCTCTTTCCTGGCTGATTGTGGGTGGTGGGAGAGGCTTTGATTGCATCTATGTAGCTGTATCATGTAGCTACAATGTTCTGAACAATTACTGTGCATCATGTAGTTTTCCCTGGTTTCCCTTTACCCTCCATGGGACATTGTGGTAGGTTGCTATAGATAACGGTGCTAATTAGATTGAATTTATTGGAAATTAACTGAAATGCTCAATTATTGATGGAGGCAAGCTGGCAACCGTTCCCTAGTCATTGTTTTTAACACCTGTATTCTTGCAGTCTTTCAAATAGAAATAACAGGGTAGCGAAAAGCTTTGAAGGGCTGTAATCAACTTCATAAAAAAAAAAAATCACCACAGAAGGGAAGCAAGGAAGCACAGACATCTGCTGATAGCAGATAAGTGCAAAAAGGTTAGTTGTGGACAGGATTTCTGGGCCAACACGCAGAGTTTGGCCAGGTTTCTGAGCTCGGTCTAGCCGTTTGAAGGGAGGGTAACTGCTATCATGACAAAGTCTCAATATTTAGCTAATTATAATGAATGAATGGAGCTTTTCTACTTTGCATGTTGAGCAGGTGGAAGCCTTTCTTGTCATCTGAAGCCGTTTTAAGACTGTGATGAAAAAGAATAACTCCTTTATACTTCACCAATTGTAATGCTCTCCCAGTGGAAATTAGATGCAAATATGGAGACACTAAAGTAAATAGAGGTAATATATTATGCGGCAGCAGTTGTGAAGTGTGATTTGACAGTCTTTTGGAGCATCAATAAATGGTAGAAGAATAGTTTTTATTTGGGCAAACTGGGAATTTGTCAGCTCCCCAGAAATCTGAAATGTCCTCTTTTATAGACTGATAAGTTATTCATCAAACGAGTAATAATGAAAAGTGAAATATTCAGATTAATAGCTCAGAGGGGCTATACAATATAACAGTTGTTGCTATCCCAGCTCATTATATTTTATATAATTAGAGAAAACGCTACATAGATGGAATTGTAAATCCTTAAATCTATCACTGCGGATCTTGATGTTATTTTATACTTCCAGTTTATACTTCTTTAATTGTTGACCACACTGTGTCTGAGAGGTGTTGATTCAACCTAATATTCATTTTGAAGCTGAAGTTCATGCATTGCTCTACTGGACTGCAATATTTTGTCCTTTTCTTTTACATCTGCACAAAGATGTTCTAAAGACCTTACAATGTAATGCAGTTCAGTACAGCAAAACCACAAACTACAGTCTCAGAAAGTACCATAAAAGTAAATCTGCACCTTTTGTGGCACTGTCAAAAGCATTTTGGTCAGTGTATTTCATTATCAGGAACTTTTCAGCCCTTCTTAATCCATAATCCCAAAGCCAGTATAGAAAACTTGAAAGGTTGAAAGAGAAATTGCAAATCTTCATCTGTTAACATGATTTTTCTGAAGGTTGCAGTATTTTTCTGACGATTGCAGTATGTATGGGTATGTAAGATTTCCTGGCAGTTTCACCACTCTTTTAGCTGAGTTTCATACCTCTCAATAACTGTCCACTTCTTTGATTTTACAACGATTCAAGTTATTTCAAATGGGGGCGTCCTGTTCCTGTGTCAGAGCCAGAAAAATAGACTAGATTGATGCAGCTGTACATGTTGTAAGGTCAACTTAAAAAAAAACAACTCCCAAATAAATATATTTCTTCAACTGGCATGGAAAATGTTAACCGCTCCTAGTAATCACTATTGCAGCTTCTGTGTCAGCTCAAAATAATGTTGCAGCGGAAGCGAAATAACACCCTCCTCCCAAACAGAAATTGCCTAACACGATATCAGTCTGAATAATGAAGTGAAACGAAATGGCAATTCTATCCGGGGCCTGTTTCACAGAATTTGCAACATGCGAGCTGTGATTTGTAACATGAGATCATTTCCTTCTCTCTCATTTTGACACGTTTCACTCATCAAAACAAACACCGCACTTGCAACACGTTGATTGGCATGCGAGAGCCTCGTAGGACTCACAAACTTATGTGCGAATTGCGAGTAACAATCGTTTGTGAAACGTGACGCTGCCGCCATTTGCGATCTGATTATGAGGCTACAGGTCTGTCTTAATTTTCCAGTGAATGAATGCTGTGGTAGCTCTATTTTTCTCTGACGTCTTGTGTTTGAATATTCATTTGTGTCTGTCAGATTGTTCTTGTTGGCTGGCCTTGTCTACCAGGTGAGGCATTCAGCAGATGAGTGTGGTTTTTACCAGTACCAGAATCAGTTCATTTGAAGAGCAGTGTGAAGGATGTGTGGTAGAGCACTGTGAGTGTCAGCAGAATCAGCAGCAACTTGGCAGCCTGGAGGTGTTTTTGGATCAGCTCTGGCACTCTCTGGGGCTCCACCACCTGATTGATGGAGCTGTTTGTTCCTAATCACTTCAGAGATAAAGTACCATGCAAGGAAGGTTGAAAGTGGATCTAAGGACTCTGCAGCAGCAGGTGCAGGAGCTACACCAGAGTTTGGGCAATAACTTCAGATTGTCTCATTGCTTCACAGCTCATGCTGTTTCTCCCTGTGGCTTGCTTTTATTAGGTAATGGCTGTTGTTTTAGCCTGCCACTAATGTTCAGGTGTCTGTGTTTGCCAGAAACTCCACTTGGGACGGTCTGATTGTTCAGCTTTGTGATCTTTTGGAGGTTCACAAAGCTGAGCAATCAGTATTATGTGGCGACTTATCTAATTCAGCAGACAAGTCCATTTTAGTGAAGCTGGTATCAGTTCAGTTACAGAGTTTGTGTGGTGAATCAATATGTGGAAGGATTGCCCATCCAGAAATGTGTATGTAAACAATCCCTATTGAGTTTGAAGAGGTCAGACTGAAAACAGTGAGAGCAGATAGAATAGAAAAGGCAAATTTATTATGGGAACACACTGGAGTTTGGTTTAAAAAAAAAAAAGAAAAAAGAAAGGAAATGACCTAAGGTAGGGGAAAGGTGAAAATAGAAAAATGAGAAGGAGGGACAGGAGTAGATGGAAGAAGCTGGATTAGACTGTTCACCAGGGAGCAGCCCTGTGATTACACCTCAGCAGATTTTTTATTTCTGTTCTCACATATCATCTTGAGAAAGAAGCTTTCACCCTGCTACATCAATATCAGGATTCACCTCAGCCTGTCAGTATAAGCCTCTGTGTGGTAGAAGGGACAGGCTAAGCCAGAGATGGACTGATAGATTCCGCGCGAATTGTGAACGAAGACACCTGCATCCCAACTAGCCGTCAGGCCTCCTGTTGACTCTGAAAATGTGAAAGTGTAAACTGAAATGCAGGACGTTTCCCCTCCCCCAGTTTCTCTGCCTTTCAGAAAAGAGGAGGTGCTGCTGGAAAACTGTTGTGGTCGCAGTGGAGCAGCGAGACTGTGGGCAGTAATACAGTGACTATCGCCTTCACTGCACAGTGGCCTCTGTCAAGAAACAAAGTGATGCTGAGATTTTGCTGTGATTCTGGCATTTTTCTCTTTCTAGCAATGCCAGGATAAACAAGTGGAAATAGCATAACACAGGCTATGATGGATTACTGTAAGGATGAAGCACACTACATCAGAATGTGTCCACTGCTGCTGCTGTGCAGTCAGTCTACTGTATAGGTGGGAGTATGGGCTCTAGCTACCTTAAACTGTAAACTGTAAATGCAAATGAGTTAAATTTACTTTACACTATTGTTGAGTATAGCCTGAACGATACGGGATTGTTAAGTTTGATACCGACATTGATTTTTGAGAGTATAAAAACTTTTATTTTGGACAATATTTGATTTTTTAACATAAACACGGGACATAAATAAACACAAACATTTTGACAAGGATCCCTGTCAGTGCTCTTTGGTGGACAAACCATGTAATGACAACACATATCAACAACATATCTTTTGCATTTCTGTACTGCATTATCAACATACATACAGTGGTGGCCAAAATTATTAGAACACTTGACATATTTAAGAGGTTTCAGTTGTTTTTGTTGAATTGGCCATTAAAATACCCATAAAATGAATGAAATATCTACAAAGTCATCATTATG
>NTHP01000100.1:140016-315866 GCA_003416845.1 Oplegnathus fasciatus
ACTCAGTGAGGTTTGGCACACATGTTGCAGTCTATTACTCTCAAGTCTGTAATACTCATACAGGGTTTCCCTCAGGAAATTGGTTAGCAGAGGTGGTAAGTGGTGACAGCCATTGATGATTTAAACTAACTTCCACTTGATGCAGACTCAGTTGGTGATTATAAAACTAACTTTAGCCTGGTGTCTGACCTGCAGTGCAGTGGTGAGTTTTTTTTCTCACATATCAGCACTTTGTCTCAACTTTCTGAAACTTGTAAAAACTTTAAGGTTTACTTTTTTCCCCAACATTGTGTCGTGCTGCTCTGATTTACAACTGCAATGCAAAAATACGATGAAATTGATCAATCAATCACCTGCTGAGCTGAATCAGACCTACCCTGATGCATCTCACCTGGGGCATGTTCAATCTGAAAATGGTGTGCGCCGTTTTGCTGCGGTTTCCGGGTTGAACGACATGTTTCCTCGAAACGGTGTGAAACGGTGTGCAGTGGGCTTTGAGGTACGTTTTCTCTCGTTTGGTGGGTGTGTCAGAGGTGTCACCCAATCAGCAGCGACGCAAAGAATGGCTTTTTCAGCTACTCTTTGGCTGCCATAGTTGCAATGCTTGCGTAACACAACAGGGTGTTCAATGCTCCACCGTTTCCATTTAAATAAACGTTTTGCTACGTTTTGTCAGGGCTGAATGTGCCCCTGGTATCAGTGTAGCTCCTAGGTGACAGTTTAAACAGTCGCCTTACTCACTAAATATGAAGCCTTTACTGTGTGGTGTAGCGCCACTACAGGTTTTCTTTGCAGCCAAGTAAGCCTAGTATTGTATTTCATAAAAATGTGTGATTGAGAGGGGGGGATTCTCCTTAATACTAGAGCTGCAACAATTAGTCGATGAATCGATTTTTTTTCAGAAAAAGTGTCCAAATTCTCTGATTTTGGCTTCTCAAATGTGAATATTTTCTGGTTTCTTTAGTCCTGTATGACAGTAAACTGAATATCTTTGGGTTGTGGACAAAACAAGACATTTGAGAATGTCACCTTGGGCTTTGAGAAAGAGTGATCAACATTTTTCACCATTTTCTGACATTTTATGGACCAAACAACTAATCGATTAATCGAGAAAATGATCCACAGATTAATTGATAATGAAAATAATCATTGCAGCCCTACTTAATACACATTGACAGATAGATGGAGAAATCTTTACATTTTAGGGTAATATGCTGGCAGCTCATTTTAGAATATCTCTCAGTTGTTAAAAAACCCTAACTCCAAAAGTGTTTCTCTGTGATGCTGTTGTGCAATACCATTTTAACACATCTACCAAAGAAAATTATAACATAAAGATGGAAGCAACAAAAATCCAGTGAAAGACATCAGTTCCTATGGTTCCTGTCAGGGCTCATTTATTCACCTCTCATGCTTATGTGAGTCCTTGCAGCCTTCTCGCCATGTGAATTCTCATCTACATTCACATCCCTCCTCTGCCTGTGGCTCTGCATCCAAACACCTTCCCGATGGGGTTTGCTGTCTGCGTTTCACTGCACCCCTCATTGATTTGGCCTCGTCTGTGAGCTGAGGAGACCTCCACCTGGGTCAGCCCAATCTGAATCCCTCTTTAGGCTTCAGGCTACAGGTCTCAAACAGTTCAGATGCCCCCTCTGATTATTTTCGGAGCCTGAGGAAATAAAAACAGTGTGATAAAATACAATTACTATTTTACTTTATATGTGGAGAAACTGTCAATATCTTCAGTGCACTTGGCCTTTTGGCAAGACCTTCACAGGCTCAGCAGGAAGTAAGATGGAGAAAACAGCAACATCAAAGCCCTGATGTGAAGTTACCCATTTGGCACTGTTACTAATAAGACAAACTATGTTAAAAATACAGCACACTGTTCATTATATTGGACCAGGATTTAATTAGATGAATTATAACTGACTGAAAGAGAGCTAAAAATAATTCCTCCCACATTTTCCAGAGGCAGGAGGAAAGCTTTGTAACGAACAATGACACACACACAGTAGGATTCTGTCCTTTCCCTCCTTTTGCCCCCCCTCCTCTCTTCAACACTCAGTCGTTTTCTCCTTTTTATTTCACCACATTGAGCATTTTACATCAAACTGGCCCGACCATGGCCTCCTGCAGGTGACAGATGCTCATGGGATCTGAGTCATCATCGCTGCATTCCTGCGTATCATTTCACCAGTGCTTTGATGGATGTGCTCTCCACCTCTCTTTGTCTTTTAGTGTGAAAATGTGTGCTAAGTGAGTGGAATACAACAGTTTGCTCCTTCATTTTCACTGTATCTGTGAAAGTCTCTCCTAGCAGACCTTGGAGTCCTTGCTCCCTAAGGAGCATCACAGCTGCAGTGGACAGCTCCCACTGTGCTGCAGCTCCGGTGGAGATAATCTCCCTGTCAGCAGCCTGTCTCTCTCCCAGATGTCAACTGAAGCCAACTGTTGTGTACCTTCGGTTTGCACTCCCACAGTGCTGTCAGCAAATGCTCATCTCACCATTTTCTGTGCTACTGATTTTAGCATGCTATCACACGCCAAACTCACTGCATACATTTCTGCACCTTAGTGTTTGAATGCAGGAAGGTGTGAATGGGTTTAATGACTCCTTAATGTAGGTGCTGTGTGTTGCAATTCACAATGAATAAATTACCACATTTATTTTGAACAATTAGCATAATATAGAAAAACAGTCCATAGATGAGAAGATGGCAGCCTTAAACAAGAGTCTACAGCCATGCTAGCATCTTTGTCATACTTGTGCACAGTGGTGCTTGGGGCTAAATGCTAACGTCGGCATGCTACTGTGACATTCTCACAATGACAGTGCTAACATGCTGATGCTAAGAAGGCATAATGTTCACCATATTCACGATCTTAGTGTAGTGTGTTAGTATGCAAACATTTGCTAATTAGTACTTAACACAAACTACAGCTGATGTAATGTATGGTTGATGGGAATGTTGTTAGTTTTGCAGGTATGTAATCATAAACCAAAGCATTGGACCAATTCAAATTCTGTCCTGATGATGGTTCTAGATGGAAAGTCGGAGGATCATCAGAGTTCATCCTGAGGGGAACATGAATGTGTGTACCAAATTTCATGGCAATCCATCCAATAGCTGTTGAGACATTTCACTCAAAACCACAACTTCATGGTGGCTCAAAGAAGGAAAGTCAGAGGATCTCCATTGTCAGTAGGCTTCATCCTCTGGGTACTGTGAATGTCTCTATGTAATTTCATGGCAATCCATCAAATTGTAGCTTAGATATTTCTGTCTGGACAAAAGTGGAGGACTCACCGACAGACCAAGATTGCCATACCGCTAGCATAGCTAAAAATGGGTACAAAGTTGTATGTTGTGCATCTAATGCCCTTAAATGTTACTTCCCGATAGCTTCCATGTTTTCTGTTTTTCATAGCAGAATGGCACTTTTGTTCTCATGATCCATCGATGTCTTTGATGGATTAATGGGCTATACCTTAAAGGTGATGCTATAAAGTTAGATTTTAAGTTATCGGTGCGGGTGCTGCATGTTGCTCTGTGTGAAAGCTGAATCTTTGTTGACAGATGCCAGCAGCAGCTGACTTACATCATGGCTCTGAACACACCCATTACAGAGAGGAAGCTAATTGGATTCACAAATCAGCTGACAGCTCCAGGTTTATAGTGGCGCTGGGCTTTATGGGTAATATTTCAGGGACTGTTGGGCAGTTTGTCAGAGGTAGTTTGTAGGTAGCGAGGAACTGGCACAGGAGAGAGCACCAGGGGAGCATCAGCATTCATTTCTTACCTTTTTGTAGAGCTTTTTAGAGCTGAGCAAAAACCACCGGTGAGTAATGAGTAAATGTGATACCACTCTGCCCCAAAGAACTAAGCCCTGCATCACTGACTGGAATGATACATGCTTTTGAAGGCAATTAAACCTTTGACTTATTGTCTAAAATTAAGACCAGGCTAAGTAATTTCTGATGGGTTTTACCAAATCCTCCAAATCAAAGTGCATTCAAAAGTGCATCAATTGACTCGTTTGTTTGGATCAAATTACAAATGTGCCTGATAAGTAATTTGCCCCTCTTCTCGTTGTACTGCAACAACAAACTCTGGTCATTGACAAGGACTGAGCTGGGAAGATGAAAGACATCAAGAGGATTGTCATCCACAGAGTTTTTGTACTTCATAAAAACTGAGGGCATCTCAACTGAATGAAGAGGTCAGAGCATGTGGCCTGGCACAGTATGAGATGACCCCTTTCTCACTCCATCTCTGTCTTGTGCTCTTTATTATGGCAGAGTGAGCAGGCTTTTCTGGCTGCCAGAAAAATAGTGGTCCTGCATCTCCTGGGTCACAGGAGAAGAAAATGCCAAAGAGTCCAGCTGCATCTTTTCTCCCTTATCCTTCGTCTCTATGTGCTGCTGACACCCGTCCAAACAAGAGCCACTAACGTGGGGAGGAATGAGGATTAATTGTTTTCTGCAGGTACAGAGGGCAATACCAGCGGTCTGCTTTGTTGGTCCCCCATTGAGATTCCATATGCTGGGTGAAATCTGTTCCTTTTCTCCCGATGAGTTGGCTTGAGCTTGTTGGTCTGCTCTCTGGACTGAAAAAGAGCTCCAGAGCAAGCACACTGTGGCTCGCCTCCCAGCAGAACAAGCATCCAAATCCAGAAATCATGCCATCCACTTGGCCTAATGAAACCTGCAAACATCTGAATAAAGTATTAGATTACAGTGGGATTGTTGTTGTTGAAGACATCAGGCCTCTGGTGCCTCAGTCTGATCTTTCCTCCAAGAACATTTTTTATTATGAAGAGACTTGGTCTAAGGCTAGGTTCAATGAAAAGATATCCTTTCAGCTGTTTTAGTTCAAAATACTCGCTTGAATGTCGCGAGGCCTTGAGGGCATTGCTTTGCTTACTTGGTCAACTTTCTACTGTGTTTTCCCTTTTTCAATTTTTTGCTTGTCCTTGCGGTGAAGATTGGTTTGTGACAGTTCCAAGATAAATGGCTTATGTCCCGTGGAACATATTTTATTTTGCTATGTCCAGTATATCATGCCAATAAATCAACAGTATGTGTGTAACCTCCCCGGCTGTTGCCAGCACAGCTTGGGGTGTGCCAGATTTGGTCAACAGCTGAATGATAAATTCCTTTTCTGAAGGCCACAGGAATATGTGGGTGTTGCCTGGGCTGATTTATTAAAGAGAGAACAGAATGTGAGTGGAGGAGTTTCGATACTGATGGGGTTGAGAATGATATCTGCCGTTGCCGCTGGCAGATATGGAGGGGGTGATGTCACTGTAGGTGTGCACGGGATCCCCTGACTGGATGGACTGTCGAAGCCAATGCAAATGCAGCAGGATACAAACAGCAACCAAATCGCTCCCTCCAGAGGGATTTGCACTCCAAGCAAAAGCATTTTGCCTCCATAAACAGAGTCAAACAATCTCCCCATCCATACTAATCTCCACATACTTATTTCTCTTTAACAGTTTGATAACAGAGTACAGACTTAAATCCCACTTCCCAGTGATGACTGTTTATGTATCCTTGCCAACAGTAATCCAGTTTATTATGTTAAAATCAGAGCAGAGGATTCATATACTTAGTCGGATATAAACTTAATATATAGTACAGACATAATTGGATGAGTTGGAAGCTCACCAACTTTTTTTCCCTTTAGCTCAGTCAATAAAATATTTAAAGCCGCAGATTGTTTCAGTTCAGCTTGATCATGTAACGGTGTCCCTTGCATTCACATCAAAGCGCTCATTACTGAAGCTCTACTCTTATCTCTGCATGACATCTGCTACATGGGAATGTCTTTAGGGCTCCCACATATACAAGGTACAGCAAAGATATCCATCTGTACTCATAGTTCTTTAGTATGACTACAAATGGTTGTGAATACAGCAGGCCCCCCAAAATATAGCACACATATAATACAAACACAATAATACAAACAATACATTTTGTAATTAAAAACTTGCAAGTTTTCATTAAGTGGTAATGCTAACGTGGAAATAAAGCGCCCACTACTGTGTGTGTGTTTGTGTATGTGAGATGAAGCTTAATTGTCAGTGGCTCAACATAATATTACAGCTTTGGACTGAAGCCTCACATCTGTTACTCCTACTATGGTACATCAGTATTCATACAGCTCCTTACATTCAGTTAGCCGAGTATTCACCACACACATTCACACACACACACACATTCACACACACACACACACACATCCTGCAGATGACCTTCAGCTTACCATATGTCTTTGTGTATGCTGTTATGGCTGTGTTGGAAACCATATGGCTGAGGTTGTGACAACTTCACATCAATCATCCACAGTAGGAATAAATGTTTGTGTTTTCCGGTTTTGATAAGTTAAATGTAGCGGACCCCTGAATACACGTCTCGGTATCTTTTAGCCTTTGAAATGCAGTGAGGAGGAAGGAAAGTGGAGGTGGAGGATGAGTAAAGGAGGTAACACACTTGATGGTGTACTCCATGCCGTATGCTCACACGCTGACTTTAAACTCCCACATAGCAATCTGGCCGATAGCTGACAGCGTCAGAGAGCTCCTGGTTTTCTTTGCTGGTCCTGTGGATGGACAGTTAAAGGAATAGTTCAACATTTTGGGAAATACACATATTTGCTTTTTTGTTCTTGTGGCTAGCTGTTTCCCCCCTCTAGTCTTTGTGCTAAGCTAAGCTAACTGACTGCTGGTGGTAGCTTCGTATTTACTGTACAGACATTGGTATCAATGTTGTCATCTAACTCTCAGCAGGAAAGCAAATGAGTAAATAATTTCCCAAAATGTCGAACTATACCTTTAAAGTTAATTACACTGGTCATATCAGTTTTCATATTATGGTAACAGCAGATTGTAGATATGTTGTTATGTTGTACGATTTTTTTCTAGATGGACTAATTTTAAACTTTCATGACAAGGATGGGATGTATTATTTTGAAATATTAAATGATGTAGCAGGTGATTGTCCAGAAGCTAGAAAATGGGATTCATGAGGTAAAATGTGGGTCATTTTAAAGTAACTACATGTTATGTTCAAGCCCCTATATCTAAGCATGAAAAATCCTGCCTGCCCTGTTCATTTATCAACTCCTAGCCAAATGACATCACCATTTTCAGAGAATATGAGAGACGTTAACCTGTAATCTGTATATAAACTTTACATTAAAAAATGAAACCACAAAGGAACAGAGCTCCAACGGGGGAAATTATTGAACCAGTGCATAATAAGGAGCACTGCCTCCGGAGCAGCGGTGTTTAGAGACCAGCAGAACCACAGTGATTTATTACATCACTGATAAAAAAAACCCCCAAAAAACGTTTGCTGTTTCCAGGTCATTTGCCCACTTTGGCTGTAAAAGAGGGCGTCTAAAAAATAGCGCGCAGTTTACATTGATTATAGGTATCAATAATGAAGGATATTTACTGTTGCTTATTAAATGTGCTGAAATAATTTCATAGTATTTCTGACAGTGATTGATGCAATACACCGTGTTATCTTCCTTGCTGTCCTGAGGAAAGACGAGATGACTTTGAAGATCTTTTCACAGCCTCAATGTGATGACACCCTATCATATCAATAGAAAGTGCCTACTGTGACTTAATGTTGTGACAATGTGCCTTAAAGGCAGTGATAACCCTTTCCATTTACACTTGAGGACACTATCGAAAGATTTCTGTCTGCAGTCCTTTTAGTGTGCCTGCAGACATGTTTTCCACTTTTACAGTGTTTTTGTAATACCCACATGTATTTACAATAATTATTCGTTTTTTCTTGACAGAAGAACATTAATGTGAGGCCACATGGTTTTAAAAATGGTTGCCAAATTGGAAACCAGCCATCATGTTTCGGATGCCAGTGTTGATTGAATGGTTGATATTCATCATTTATAAATATTTGAATTGGTGGTAATAAGGATTCTGTGTAATCATACTACATATTTCAGTAATTAAAGTGATCAAGAATGGTTAAACATTTTATGCAGGTGCAACAGAAATATTCGTTTTTTCTCCCACAGATAGACCGTTCATACAAGATATTTATGAGTACAACCAAAAGGGCTCTGCTTCACTAGCAATGCAATATAAAAAGAACATTGCAGGACTCGTTAGCATACTGAGTTTAGTTTACACATTTTCATGGTAATATACTGCACTAAGGTAAATTGAAGTAGGTGGAATGGGTGCCTCCTGCATGACTGTAGTCTGACCGTTATGGTTTATTTTTATTATCGTGGAAAAACAGCTTTTGCGTGCGCCTCCTCATTATTGTGTATGTGGCGTGTTGCGACAGCTCTGCGCCAAGCATAGCTGTGGTGCGCCAAAGGTTTGTCTTTTCTGAACTTTGACCCAAGCTGGACTAACCTTTGTGGGGGCAGCCGAGCGCTGTTGACCACTGCCTGAACTGAAAGATGGAACTAATTAGCTAATTAGATCTGTACGATAACTATTGGCCTCATATTGAGACCAGAGCTGCTGAATAAGTTCAGGCTGAAAAAGTGAGAATTTAATGAGTTTTGCCTGAATAAGTAGGTGCATTAAGAGATGTTTGATACCTGGGGGAAAGAAAGACTAAAACAAACTCACAGAAACACAGCCCTGATAAACCAATGGCTTATAAATACTACTAATACTTAGCAAACACATAGTTACACATTCAGCAGACCGAGAGCAACATGGGAATCCCATTATAGTCATATTTCTGGCCACTTGATGAACGTAAACTCCAACATTCACTTGCCTTTTTAGCCATGCTTGCGGCATGGCTCTAAGGATAGCAATGCCGTTCTGTTGGTCGGTGGGCCCACCGCTTTGGTCCAGACTGAAATATCTCAACAACTGCTGGAAGCGTTGGCATCACATTTTGTACAGATATTCATAGTCCCCAGTGGTGGAATCCCAATGACTTTGGTGATCCCTGACTTTCTCCCTTGTGCCACAATGAGGCTCACATTTGTGGGTTTTTTTCACACTTTGGTTTGTGACTTAATACCATCCTCAGCTGTAACTAAGTGCTAATTAGCAAATTTTACATGTCAAATGAGGATGGTGAACATGGTAAATATGACACCTGCTAAACATCAGCATGTTAGCATTGTCATTGTGAGCATGTTAGCATGCTGATGTTAGCATTTAGCTTAAAGCACTGCTGTGACTAACTACAGTCTCACAGAGCCGGTAGCATGGCTATGGACTCTTAGTCTTGTTCCTTCTCTGGTTTGGTCCACGAACTGCGGTTCTCTTCTGTTTTGTGATTGGCAGATTCACCCCGATTCACCCTGCCTAAGTGTTTTTACTGCAAAGGCTGTCCTACAGTTGGGTAGTAAGTGTCAGGAGGCTAAGTACTATGAATAATATGAATAAAATGTTCTAGTGTACCTTTGGAGAAAATTACAAGGCCATCACTAAATACTGTCTTTAACAATATTTCCCTGGCTCTTATTGATCCACCAAGTTTTTTGTTTGCAACACCCTCCAGTGTAGTCACACCTCTCAGCTGATGTGGTTTTCAAGTTCGCTCTTGTTATATAGCGGGCACTCCCTCCTCCAGGCTCCACATCTGTTCAAACAGCTTTTCCAGGGGGAATCCATTTTTTTTTGTTTCAGGCCTGTTCTCAACAAAATGTTGGCTTAACTTGTGTCAAAATAATGTGTTTCAAAACCTATAAAAATGTTGAGCTCAGTTCTTTTGCATGCAGTTCTTTCCTCAAATTGGTATAAATGCTTCGAGAACAATAATAATTAAATACAGACTGAAGAAGTTTGGTCATGTTGTAGCTTCATGAGGAATACCTATCTAATTAAAAAGTCAGCAGACCTCCAGGCAGTAGATGCTGGCACGTGGCTTGTTGTTTTCTCTCATCTAATCTCTCTGTAAGACCAGATAATTAATGGTGGTGTGGCAGGGGAGCCCATAGCCATTAATGGAATGGATTCAGCTTGTTTACCCAACTTACTCCTTGTCCTGTACTTTCTTAATGAGGATGTGGGCAAGGGCAAGCCATCACCATGGTTATCAGCCATTTGGGGCTGTGGCATCAGTCAGGAGCTCCTTGTAGACAATCACAAGGCTCTGGAGAAGAATAATGATCATGAACTATATATGGTGGCATGCAGGAAGTATCTCTGTGGGCCTAAGGCTGTGGAGTATTGACAGAACTGTTCTCCATTAGGATTAGCTCTGATACAGTACTGTAATTACATTCTCATCATTGTTTTCTTTCGGCCACAGTTAAAAAAAAGAAATATATCAGGGAATAATAGTAGATAGCTCATTTGTATTTGTATTGTTTTAGAGAAGCACACCAGGATCTGAGTTTTTACGCATTGTTTATTCACTCAAATTGATATAGCTAATCATTCACTGCGCGTTTGTCAACAAGTGACGAGCTTGTTTCCAGAATGCCATCGGCTCCTCCAGTCGGACACACAGCCTGCAGGTAAACAGACCAGTGTGGAGACGAGAGATGTGCCCAGGGCAGACTTGCTCCTGTGGGAAGCTTGCTGTTCAAATCCCCCCACAGAGCAACTAGCTGACAAAAGCCTTTGAAGAGATGAGCTGTCAGACACTTAGACAGTCTCACATTAGCCCTCCTCACATCTGAAAGACAGGAGAATGCACAGACCTTTGAAACTAAGCAATACGAGGAAGACAAAAGGGGCAATTTCTTACACTAGGTGTGGTGTATAAGCCACTGTACGCACATTACAAGTGAATTATATCAGAGCATAATAAGTGGGTGGTTGTAGCCTGGGTGTTGGGGAGGCGAGCTTCCTGTCCGAATCTGTAACCAACTGGGAAAATATATGTGGAGAAAGAATCCCTCTCTCCTACCTCAGTGGTCACTACTGAGATAGCCTAGAGGAAGGTTATTTTGACTCTGTTTTTCCAGTGGAGTTGCTCATTGGGTAGCAATAGAGAGAGAGTGATTGCTCTGGGCAAATCACAGGTGTAAATGTCTATTATTACACTATATAGCTATAACTAACCATAGGTGTGAACCAAAGAGTTTGTGGAAGAGGCAAGCATTACAGAACAGAACATTATTTATGTGAAAAAACACAAGCTGCTTTTTTGCATTTAGGGCTTGATTTTCTTCTAATGATTCTTCTATTCACATACAAATACACTGTGTAGCTCTCAGACAAGTAATGTCTTCAGTGCATTTAAAAAATATGGCTTTTGAAGGTCGAACTTGTTATATATTTTGATTATTTTAAATGTTTCATCATTGAAAAAAAATATACCTTTTATTTTATACAACAATGATATAATTAGTTCACAAGGTTTGGGAGTTTAGAGATGAGGCCTACCACATGATCTAAACACTCAGCTTCTTTGGCTCATTAATCCAGCGCATTATGGTCTGGCTCAATCGATTGTTTTTTTTTGTGTTATATACTTGATTTTGGTAGCAAAAAACTGAGTTTACAGGATGTATTCTGTAGTCTGGCTTTGCAGGCTAAATCAGTTGGTGACTGTAGAAGACTGTTGAAGAGAAATACGGTTTTCTCAGGGAGAACTTGGTGTATTTGACAAACTTTTGCCTTTGTAAACATTGAACCATTCAAAATGTACCCAGCATCCAGAATAACTTCATAACTTTTCTGCTGCTGTTTCTCGGGAAAAAACAGATGAAATTCAGCCTCAACTGATCTGCTCCTTTTGGAAAAATCTGGATATTTTTCAGTGAAAATCTGTAAACATTATAAGTAACTTCTAAGTAATGGGCTCCCTGGGTCTCGGCAAGCAGGCTGCGCCAAGTCAGGTGGCGTTCAGACCTCCAGCTGACTGGCACAAATATAGAGTCAGACACTTTATCTGCTTTTATGTTGCTTTGTTGTAGCTTGTGCCTAGCAGCAACTTCTCATCAGTCCTCTCTTTAATTGGCTGAGACATTCGCCTCTTTTTCACTCATTTTAAATGTGTTATGTTGGCGCTGGTCAGAGGACTTCGCGCTGCGCCGCCTCTGGCGTTGGCTTGATTTGACTGGCTTATCAAGGGAGGAACGTGGTTGGAGAGAAGAGTCTGTAAGGCAAGTGAGCTCAAACCTGACAAGCCTCCATGCCATCTCCTTATTTAGATGGCTTTTTGTCACTGTTAATTATCTTGCTTTCTTGCTGCAGTGCCACTGCAAAATAAAGAAGCAGGGGTTTGATGCCAACTGCTGCTCTTCTATTCTTTGCTCACGACAGCCTGAAGGGCCCAGAGCACTTTTTTTCCCCCACTGTGGTTACTAAAATGAACAGTTTCAGAGAAAACCAGGTCAATGTACTATGACTGCCTCTAAGGAGCTGAAACAAGATGCTATTTTTCCTCTCAGTCCAGTGTTAAGCAAACACATCTAAAGATTTTACAAATTTAGACATATGACACATTTTGCTTTGGCTTTATTCAGTAACAGTGCAATAAACTTCACATCCCTTGCTGTGCCACCATGGAAAGGTTCATATAGGCTCTTTGCCATGTGTGTTGGCAGAGCTCCTTTGCTTCTGTCCATTATTTCCTTTCACTTTGACGATACTAACTACATGAAAATGAATAGTCAAGCTGGTGGAAAACGCTGGTTCATTAGCCCATGCCATGAATCATTTAGCTCCCAGCGTCTTCATTTCATTTGTTTTAAATAGTTTTTTTCTCCTACTGTTAACAAATCTGTTATGCCACCCACGTCAGATTATTATTGTGGAATACTATCGTCGCACCAGAACAACCAACAAGAGAAATGCAGTGTAACACCATGCAGTTGAACAGTCCTGACACTGGATAAGACTATTAATACACTATATCACAGAGGACATGGTGCTGTCCTCTACATAGGAGTGTGAAAAGTGGGGATCAGGTGGCAGAGGTGTCATGTGAACAGTGAATGCTTGTAGTGCATTCGAGATTGGTGGATTCATTCCAGACTGTTCGGCGTGTCCCCTCACGTTTTTTACTGCCTCAATTTTTTTGTTCTCTTTGGTATTTCTCTAGTTCACATCTGGTTCTGTCTCATACGGCATGCAGCTCTAAGGTGGATGGAGGCTATGGTTTATAACAGCCATAAAATGGCACAGAGGGCACCAATGGAGGGCTTTCCCATGAATCACTGCTACATTAATTTGCATTGACCATCATAACTCTTACAGAGCCATTTCAGAGCTTTGCTACAGGGAATGAGCTGGAAGGTACTTTATATTACAGTTCAGAGGATCAATTCCCTGTTGAAGTCCTCCGAAGAACTCTTCACAAATATAAATCTGTGACTCTGGCTTTTCCTGGAATTCAGATTTTTTTTTCTTTATAAGGGTGTTGTCTTTTTTTTCTTTCTTTTACCAACATATTCATTCAGTCCTTTCTCAAATAATCATCTTGCATGATTCACATGTCCCTGGGTGATCTTTTCTGAGTGAAAAGAGGTTAAGCTGCTTAAGCTCTCTTTTTATATCAACACTCTTCTATTATTATAGTTTGGATAAGATGAGAAATAGGCCTCAAGTAATCCCGAGAATAATTAAAACTGTACAGCTCAGATTCCTGGGTTGAAATAGTGTTACTTTCAAGACGGCAAGTGCAGAATTTTCTCATTAACATATTACTGTAAATTATGTTTCAATGACAAATTGTATTATTAGAATGGCTTTGTCTGCTTTGCAAGTCCAGTGTAAAAGTTTGTCAGCTTGTTTGTGACAATGTCACTGAAAATCTCTTCTAGTAAATCAGGAGGTTTTATTCAGAAAACAATGCTGTAAAAGTTAGGATTAATCATGAGACAAGCAGAGATGCTCCGATTCGATTGGTATCAGCGCCGATACCGACTAAATACTGATTAAAAGGGAACTCCACCGTCGCTTCAGAGAGAGCTGCACGAAATCTTTTAAATTGTGTGTGATGTCAGTTGAGTCGGCATCGATTGGGGCTGAAGACTACAAGTTTGAAAATGAAAAAAATCTGGGGGTGTGGTTTGAGCTTACAGGTACCCTTGTCTCTGTTTGAGGCTAGCGGCATTATCCGCTACAAGCATAACACACCCGAATCTCTGACTGAGCAGTTGGCAGTCGAGTTGAGTTGTGGGTAATGTAGGCGCCAGGTTTTGACGAGGAAGAAGAATGCATAGAATAAAAAAGGAATCATCTCTGATTCTGCTGCATCGATTTTGATATTTTTTTAAAACTGTCCATTGTGAGTCCGACAGTGTTATAGGAGTGCAATGATGAATTGGTGGATTACTCCTTTAAGTAGATCGGCATCGGCCATTACATGACAGATCCATGTTAAATGCAGTTTCTTCATCAATGTCATTATGAAATTCTGTATTTCCTGTTCAGTCATGGCTGCTGATTCATTTTTAGTGCCACAGCAACTGACATCGCAAGAGAAAAAGCTGAATGGGTGCATACTTGATTATAAATAATTTAGTAATTATGTATACCAGATATACAAGTGTTTTCTGTCATGAACTTCTCATTAGTTTTCATTCTAATTTTAATCTGTTTTTGTCTTGTCTAATATAGAGACCAAATACATCGTGTACCTTATAAAGCCTTTGCAAATCCTGCTTTAATGTTTAATTGTTTACATTCATATGCCACTGCAAACACCTTCTCATTCATTAAGTAAATACGGTGTCCCTCACTTGAAAGACTGGCAACAGTCATTTTTGATTCAAGACGAAGAATCGAATTAATTTTTTTTTACATCCACATATTTTTGCTTGTGATGTTGGCGAATGTTTCTTTGAGCACATGTTTAGCCATTAATGCCAGAATGTCACTGCATGTCTTTGGAAGGACACGTACATCTGTTGCAGTTGACTGTGATTCCACCGTGACCCTGTGCTGTTCCAGTGGCTGCAGTTCAAATCAACTATATAGGAGGTGGGCTTGTAATGTAGACAGTGTGAGGGGTCTTCTTTGGGTCAACACACAGAAATAGCGCACACTTTTTGCCAGCTGCTGTTGGACAGGTGGGTTACAGGAGGGCTGTGAGGTACTTAGAAGGCTGAACATGTCTGGGTGTCAGTAGGGTCAGTCCCACATAATAATAAGTCCTTGCTAATCTCTCTGCACTGTCTCCACAAATCAGTAGCATGGCACTGATGTACATTGTCCCAGCCTCAGAGCATGTAAGCCCTTGAAACCTTGCTTAATGTGGAACTATTGGGCTGGTTTCGCTAATAGATTTTTGTAAGGCTTTTTGTCCACAGTCTACCTAATTTGTACAAACTAAATCCTTGAGCTGAAATATTAATCTGAATACCACTTGAGTGAAGTAACCCTCTTTTTCAACTATGGATCCTAGGCCTGTTTGAAACACTGTTGTGTCCCCCCAAAAAAACCCAAATAATGGAGGTGTGAAATGTCAGACTAGCCTTGATGACAGCTATTATCAGTTCAATCAGTTCAATCACAGGGTGTGAACCCTTCGATCGAGTTTGGGTTATTGAAGGTGCAAAATATTGGTGTTGCAAGGTCCTTTGTAATGTGAGCTAAATTAGCTCTGACTGGCTTGGTTGCTTTTTCCTCAGTAGTTAAACTGTAATCTATGGACAGGCTGAGTATCCTCCTCTTTTACCGCAGTAATGGTGTCTGTGACCGGGTCATTTCCTGTCTTGAAAGGTTGATTCTCTTCTTGCCATCCTGCGATTGTGGCCATCAATTCAAATGGCGTTTGTGTAGCTGGTGGTGAAATTGTAATACATTTCCACGGTGAGGTCTGTTTTAATCTTTCCCCCTTGTTATCCATCTTTATAAATGCGAGAAATACTGCAAACAGCTGAGAATTCTAGCTTTAGTGGTCACAACAGGTGTTTTTTTTTTACTGCATTTGTGCCATACATATCCTCCAATGGGTCAAAATGACAGCACGAGGAAATAGCAGAGGAAGCACCCACTTCATGGTGGAGGAGAAGATTGGGAACTGGTGAAGCCAAAAGGTGCTGAGTTCACTAGAGCGACACAGGAAGCCTGTGTTGGTTTTTGGACCTCATTTAAGGCCAAAAAGTAGACTGAGGATTACTCCTGCCTGTTGTCAGAACAAACACTGTGAGACTGACTGATGCAATATGTAGTCTGTCTCCATTACTGAAACCTCTAATGTCCAATTGACGTACTGTAGATTTCTCGTGTTTGAAATGTTAAAAGTTGATCATAGAAAATCTGAGGGCAAAGTGGACAAACATTCAGCGAGGAAGCCATCTGTTTGTCCTGCAGCAGTTCTGATTCACTGTACAACATGTCACTTGGTTTATTTCTCTTTGTTACAGAGCTACTTTAATAATGATTCAGCTTGCCTTCTGTTCTTGCTGTCATGAAGTGACTCACTGCTTCGCTTCAGCATGTATTCTTGAAAATTCAGGGCATCTGAATAAATCAAATAAATGATTGCGCTTGTTAGTCTGTCTGCACGTGACAAGTGGACTGAGCTGCACTCGCCACTGGGTTGGGCACCGCGTCACTAATGAGTTCAACGCTGATTCATCATCATATAACTTATAAACAAGAGCCGTTGAATTAATGCTGAAGAAAAGCCATTCATGTTGAAAATACAAGAATACTATGTCTAAAAACTCAGACTTTTCCTTATTCATTAAGATTAGGGCTGTAACTAATGGTTATTTTCGTTATCTGCTCATTATTTCCTCAATTAACAAATTAATCATTTGGCAAGACATCTGAAAACTGTGAAAAATGTCGCAATTTTCCAGAGCCCAAGCAGACATCTTCAGACAGTCCACATATCTAAAAAAAATCATATAAAACAGAAAAAAGCAGACAATTCTCACATTGGAGAAACTACTACTGGAGTAACTTAAACAATTAATTGCTAATCAGAAAAGTTGCATTTTGTGTCAACCAACTAATCAGGTAATTGTTTCAGTTCTGAAAAAGTGGTGTGAATTGTTGTTTTGCATTTGACTTAAATACAGATTTTCTTGCTTGCGATTTGATTCACAATTGATCCGTTTCTCTTATTGTTTTTATTGTCATGATGTGATTAAATTAAAATCTGAAGTCAAGTGGTGGTGTAAAATAACACCTTTAAATTTGAAATGTCATGGCATACCTGTTAGGTTTGCAGTACTGAAAGCTCATAGACTCTCATTCTCTTAGACTAGAGAGTGACAAGCTGCCATCTGGCTATCCTTCTCCCCAAGCTTATTCACTAACTCCATACTGGAATAGCTTTGAAGGAGAAAGCCTCTTCTTTTGAAAGAAGGCTTTTGGCACTAAAGCTCTCCCTTGTGTCATCGCTCAGGGGGTTATAATTCATTTCGGATTCAGATTCCATCATACGTAATCATCACACTCGTATGGAAAAAAGAACTTAAGCTCATTGTGCTTCCTGCTTGATTGAAGAGAAATGCCATGAAGGGTCCAGAGAGGGGGAGATGCGAAAGAGGGGGATTAGTACTTTGGTAAAGGCAAACTCAAACAACAGCAAATGTGCTGGTGGCATGCTACAGGGTGGGCTGGCCAAGCTCACAGGGATATTGGGCCGTGTGGGAATGTTGGCAAAGTGGATACTGTCGAAATTGTAAGTTGTGTTATGTGTTCTGGCCCAGAAAGGCCTTTTCTCATTCACAACCATTCTTAAAAAAACTTGTGAAAAACAAGCATCACACATATTTAAAAATTACTTCTTGAGTTGTTACAAATGAACTCATTAGGTCTATTAATTCAAATCAGCTGGGCCGACATAGTACAGGCGAATATGAGCTTATCACAGATATATCAGTATCGGTGTGTACGTCAGCTGATTGAAGACATAACAGTACACAAAAGATATATTGCAATTACATGGTTTGTCCGCCAGAGAGAACTGACAAATCTCCCAATTATTACATATCTTAGACACAAATCTTTAATAACCAAATTTAAAGGTGCTGTATGTAACAATTTACATGTATTAATCGTTTTTTAATTGTTTTTTATTGCCAATGTGTGAATGGATTGACATTTTTTTCCCGGAAAATCCAGCAGATGTGACATTATGCGCGCTCCCGAGTGCCTTGCAACAGTGTCAGCACAGCATATCACTGATTGATCCGAACTGCATTCATAAAACAAGCATTTTAAAAGTTGTTTGTTTGTCGTCTTGCGGACAGACTTTTTACAAATCGGTATCATGATGTCGTTATTTCAGCATCCTTTTGATCCGTTTATTACAACTAAATCACAGCAAAATCTGTTTATTTGGGATCATACCGCTGTAGTAAGTGGAGTCTGCTAGAGTCAACAAATGACTGCCACACACCACATCACAGACTCCAACACAAACTCCATGTAAGCACAAAAAACCAAAAGTTTTATCTAGTGAAGCCCATCTGGCAGAACGGTAATATGGCCGACGTCTGGGAAAACTCGGGTCAACATATTATGCTGAAACATTAACGCATCAATTCAGCGAAATGAGGGTTGTGATGGAAACTATCACGTCAATAATGAAATGTGGCAACACATCTTATTTATAATATTTGGGCTAGTTCACTCACCGTTAGTGTTATCATCCAGCTAATCCAGTTTCTGAGCCTCTCAATGAAAGCTAGACAAACAGCGACTGATGAAGCTGGCTAGCAAGCTAGCAACATTTTTTAAAACAACTTTATGGAAAAGCAAGCTGTCAACATGATGCCTCTCAATCATGTTCAGTCTTGTGTGTGTCACGTCACTGTTTTGGCCGATGCTGGCTCGCGCCTACAGAGTGCAAGCACACGTGCAACAGCGAACAACAGGATGCTGACTGCAGTTGCCTTAACCACAGGTTGTATTGTTAACATGCATTTTATGAATGTTACATACAGGACCTTTAAGGGACCCTCATCTAAAATGTTTGCATATGTTATATCTGTATTTGAGCTGAAACGATTAGTCGATTAATTAATAACTTGATCTACAGAAATCTGGACAAATTCGATAATCGATTAATCATTTAAGTAATTTTGTAAAATGTCTCAAATATTCTTAACTGGATATATTTGGGTTTTGGGGTGTTAGATGGACAAAACAAGCAGTTCAATGTCATAAATTCAATGTTTTTTGTATTGTTTTGACTGTTTTTTGACATTTTACAGACCAAATGAAATGAAATGAAATGTATCAATTGTGAAAATAATTAGCAGATTCATCAATAATGAAAATAATCTTTAGTTGCAGCCCTATTGTTTATGTAAAAGGAATAAATATCTGCCAATGTATCGATTATATTAAAACTCTCAAATATCGATATTGGCCTCACAAATCCAGTACTAGTCAGACTATAGTGCTCAGGGTGGTTTCCAACATTACTGTCCTATTACAGTAATAACATACTGTGTGTACATCGATTGACAAGTCAAGTTTTACGAGGCCAACAGAAGAATAAGAAAAATGTCAGTAATGCAGGATTTATGAATGCCCACTCAGTCCTGAGAAGAGGCGTAATCAGCCAAAACACCTGTGTCAGTGTATTGTGGGTGTGGAGGGGCTTTACAGCAGCAGAATGTGATTTGTTTGTTATTGTCATATGTCATATCACTGGTGTATTTAATATGATGGATGTCCTACTGACACTATATGGAAATCATCTTCTAAAGTGATTGATAAGAAATAATATTATATTCTACATTGATATTGATTGTCTTTTAGATGTTGAAAATGGCGCAGATGCTGTGTGGCTGATGTGACAGAAACTGATGCAACAGAAAACAGTGGACACAGCAATAGAGGAAGAAAGAGTAGAAAAAATGGAAAACTCAGAGGTAGTGTTACATGTATGGTGGGTAATATGAGAGACATATGGTAATTCTAGTATTTTGTGCTAGCTTAGCTTTATTCAATCTCAGAAGCTAAGTTTCAAAGTGGATATTTGACATCTTTGCTTTACTGTGTGCTGACTCGGAGACTATTGCGAATGAGGCTGGCATTTAAAAAAAAAAAAAGCTTGAAGCAGGGGCTTTTAAACAGAAGAAATACACTGTATGTTCCACTTAGAAATAGATTTTCACTCTAATGTGTTTTTCATTAATTGCCAGGACACCTGTTGTCCAATAAGGCTTGTGTCAGCAGGGGTCTGGCAACTTTCCACCATTAAGCGGTCATGACTTCTGTCTTTGTCTATACTCTGTTATTATGAGTAGCAGACTGAAACACTTGAGTGGTCTAAAGCAAACAACGAAGAAACATTATTCCCACAGCAGTGTTTTGCCCCTAGAGAGCATCCAACGAGGATAAATCTGAGTAGAAATACATTGTGAATATTCACAAGTTGACTTCTGTTTTGACTAGGAGCTCCATTAAATCGAATATCATAGAATTACAAGTTAACCTCATTACTGTTAATGATCGCACTCATGTATTACTCATTTGAAATAGAAAAAAATCCACTTCAACCAATCGCCAGGCAGTGCCTTGATACATTTCTCCTTAAGCATGCTGAATTTGACAGTTATATTAAAAGGAGAGTGGAAATCCTTCCTTTGAATAGAATTACTGAGAGGAAAAATCTCATACTCTGTGCAGACGAAAAAGTCAAGGAACAAGAAACTTTGAAACAGAAAATTGAAGTGTTACAGAACATCAGTCCAACAGAGTAAATTCAGGGTGAATGAACAAAATAGAAACTTAACCTCCTGTCGCACCTGACGGTCAAGGTCGTTCCCGACGCACCGCGTCTGGTGGGTCAGGACATTTTGGGCTGATATTGTATAGTCTGAATTTGCCATTACATGTGTACACTCACGGCCATCAGACTGTGCACTCACCCTGTCTACCCGGGTTGAGGTCCTTTGGAGCCAGTTTTCTGCTCATAACTCCTCTGCTCCTCCGAGCCTCTCATTAACAAACCCTCTTGAACACAAAAACCACACTGACTTCAATGAGACGTCCTCTCCAACAGACTGCAAATGGCTTCACCCGCTATTAAACCAACAGCTGAGCTTTTTAACAGTCATTATCATAACAGCATCTGTGTAACGCTGACATGACATGCTGTAATAATGATACAGCGCTTGTCCATATAGCCAAGGTCCCCTTGTACCTCAGACTAATCGTTGCTATCATGACCAGAGAGGTATGACCATATTCTTTATTATAGGATAAAAACAGGAGAGAGGGCAGATGGGAAATTTAGTTTCAGACCACGGGCTTAGACTTTACAGGACCTTTGGGACACTAGAGCAGACTGGGGCTCTGAGAGGGTTCAGCCTTTTGATTTTATTGCCCCCAACCATGAGCTGCACTTACATTAATTAAACCAGGCTTTTTGGCCACATTCAAAGAGCAGACGTCTGTGCACAGTTACACACATGTCTGCAGACACACACACACACACACACACACACACAGAACATGGCATCTACTGATTTTAACATGACCTTATCTGCTGCCATGTTATCTTTGAGTGCACATCCACAAGCATGCGTGCAAAATGCAGCTGAGGCTTGGGCCTTTGACAGTAGAAAACAGATTACATGGCAAACCAAAGATTTATTAGTAGAGTTTAATGGAATAGAGATGAGTGGATGGGGGATTTAAATAAATTAACCTTCAGCGGATTCCCTGAGGCCTGGGGGAATGACAGAAGGGGGCTGAGAAGGAATTTTCTCCTCGTCACCGATGTAATGAATACTGATGACGCGATTCTGGCCTGAACGCACCCTGTTCTTGTTCAACCTGTAAGTAAACATGATCTCATGTGGATGGAGATACCCAAGGATGAAGGGGATAAATAAATATAATGAATGTTGATATTTTCAGGATGGTATGTAGCGAGTTTAACAGCATCATCCACATTTCTGTCGCTGTGTATGTGCATTCATCATTTGCTTCGCAAAACTATGATAAAAGCAGAGCACGTGGAAAAGTTGTTATCGAGGTGGGCTCACAGCAAAAGCTTGTTAGAATAGGCACAGTGTGTCAAGAGCATAAGAATGAAGTAAGACATTTGAGAACCTGCATGTGGTAATGTAAAATATCAAACAGAAAGCAACCTTATAAATGTGAAATGTCAGTGGGGATGTGGCACCACTCGCATGAGTAGCCAAAAAATATTTTTTTATCTGGGTAATACTGAAAGTTAAAATGATATGCTCTGAATAGGACACATAGTGATGTGTTGTGAAAGAAGCCACATTTTTAAATGTCACTCTCTCAGCTGGGTATTTATTACATATTGCCAAGTCCTGCCACTAAAACTGTTTTCTTTTTCTTAGCAGTCTGTGTTTTTATTAACCTTCATTAATGAGTTTATGAAAGATTCATAAGAATTCCCTTGTGGTTTTGGATTAACCATTAGGCATCTATTTTCAGTTTTTACATCTTTGTTGGTAAGATAATGCCTCCTTCCTGTTTTTATCTCTGCTATTTGTGGTCAATATCTCCATAGCACAGAACAGTGAGTAGGCTCTGTGTTATATTGTCAATGGAAACAGAAGCCTTTTCAGCATTTTCTACATCTCCCTCCACTCTTTTCTTCTGCTAACGCGGTACAAATGAGACTGTCTCACACCAGCAATCTCATTCACACAGCTTCTGCTGTCTCAATAAATGGTCTGATACCATAAAATCCGCAACTGGCCTCTTTGTACAAGAATGTTAACAAACAGTCCGCTCAAAGCTCAGTTTATAGAAAAGCAGGCCTAGTGGTTTCACTGTCTGCTTTAAGCCTATTTTCACAGAAAGGTGTCGATTTGATAAGTCGTCACTACTGGCATAGAAGATGTGCGGCTGTTTCACTGTTGCATGTAAAAGTACACGTGGCTGAGTGTGATACAGACTCAACAAAGAGAGCGTGTAGGCGTGTGTTTGTGTTTATGTATGCCTGTGTACACTTGTGTGGCTCAGTGTGCTTGGTTGCACGCTCAAGTGTGTGTGTGTGTCTGTGTATGAGAGCGACTGTGTGTGTAATGTCTCTCATGCAGCCTCACTGTGTGTGTACAACATAGAGTTGACAGCTGGCGCAGCTGAGATCTTCAGTTTTTCTGCATTCAGATCTCTGTGGAAACAGTCAAACTGAACAACAGCAGCTGGTACAATTGCCAACAGATACCTGTCACCACGGGTTACGGTGTCACCATGGATACCCTACTCTGCATAGCCAATTCTTCAAGCCCTCATGGCACCCTGCACACTTTTCAGTATGGTAATGTTTTCAGCAAACCTTAATACCTATTTATCAGTATATGTTATTCTATATATCAAATTAAATCATGTTAAGGCTGATGATGTTTAAGGGCCAGTTGGGGCGTCCTGGTGGCCTGGGGTTGAAGACGCTGGTCGTGCGGTGGCAGCATGCCAGTTTGGACCCGGCTGAGGACCTTTGTTGCCTGTCATCCCCCTATTTTACTTCCTACTTATTTCCTGTCACCTCTATACTGTCCTCAGTATAATAAAGGGAAAAAAGCCCCACTAATATATGGGGAAAAAAGTTAAATGTGATTCATCTATAGTTTGAATATGAGTGTAAATAACTGACACAAAAATGGATTTTCAGCTCTCACTTACCTCTTGGAAGCAGCATAAACAAGCTGTTAACACAATCTTGACCTTTTAAGGAGATATGGCTAACATGCTGGCGGCTGCTTATTGACACTTTCAATTTGTTTTGGAGTCGTGTTTCTGTCCTGATGAATGTAAGTCCAATATTCACTCTCCTTTTTACTCTGTTTTCCACCAACTCCTGAGGGAAATATCTGGCTCTTGAGCAGCTAAATGCACCAATATGTTCATCAGCTAGTCACTAACTTTATCTGCTATTTAGTGGTCAAGTAGCGTACAGTGGGTTTATCAGAGCTTTTTTTGCTATAAACAGCTGCCTGCTGCTGCTGGTGAGAGTGAACCAAAACAGTAAAGTTGCGAGCCACAAAACCTTAAAAAAGAGTTTGATTATGGATGATTGTATGTGGGTTCATCACTACGATCGACCCCTTTCACATTACACATAGTCATTTGCTCCATTGTTCATTGTGACAAATTCTGGACTGAGTAGCTTTTAGAAAAAAAGACCCTTTCTGTTGTTTCCTTGAGGCAATAGCAGGGAACTGTATGTTTAAACTGGTTGAGTACAGTGTGCCACCGGGTTATGGGCACAGCCTATATAAGCAGTAATGATGAAGGTCAGAAATCACCTGGAGAAGCTGTAGTACTCTCAAAGTCAGCTCATTCCACTAGATCATTAACTTCACTTTTCCATAGTCATGGGTGTGAATCTCTTCTAAAATGAAAAAACAGGCTTATCATTGGTACTTTTTAGCTTTTACATTTTTCACTGTACTTCGCTACATAGCTGTAACTCTGTTTTCCGTCTTGTTTATTTGTGGTATGTCTGTGTTCATGTCTTCACTAGAGGCAGATGTTGTGTGGGCAAACTTTGAAAGTATTGATGAATATTCTTTCACATGTCCTCATCGGCCGTGGCACGCAGTAAGTAGCCTGCTGTGCTGCGATCGACTGGATGAAGGCTGTCCATCTGGTTACATTTGTACATCTGGAGCCTAAATGTCTGACATATTCATTAGAGGTGTTTTCGTTTTTTCTTAGTCACCGCACACCGGCTGACTGAGGGTCTGTGAGGACATAAATTCATGAGGCACCAAAGAGTTTTTTCTCTAAGAACTCCACTTTGTTTCGGAAGTGCAGTTTGTCTTATTTTTTCTGCTGCTAAAAATACGCAGCCACCAAGTGAAAAGCCAGGTTAATAACCTTATGCGGATGCTTCACGTGCCCAGTGTGCCGAACCAGCTATAGCTAAGCCGAATCAGTCAGACACCTTGTTTATTCATCTGTTCCAGTCATCTATCACTCAGCATCTCTAGTTCTACGGCTGGCTTAATCTTACAGCCAAGCATCCACGACCTTCACTAATGTTGTGTTGGACAGTCCAGGCTATGAATAGAGCAGTGGCTTGTTCCAGTGGTTGACTTATCTATCAGTAGGTCTTCTCACCTCGAGACTCTTAGAGGTCTTATGACTGGGTTTCATGGGCAGACTTCCAGATATGGGAACATAGCTGCTGCTGGTGACAGGAAGCCAAACTTGGAGCTATCACCCTGCGTGACGCAACCAGAAATGTGTCACTTTGGTATGACCAATAGCAGCCAGTCTGGAAATGGGTTATCAGTCAGTAGATTAATGTGAGTGGTTACACTGCACCCTGAACCCTCAGCTGTGACCGAGTGTGACTTACGGCCTCTATGACTGATATAATTTTTGTAAAAAGCATGACTGTCGTTGGCTCTGTCACCCTCTGCCTGGATATCTTTGTTCAGTCGGCAGGAAGCAGCTAATTCAAGTGATGACAGAAAGGTCATAGATGGCTGAGCTTCATTTCAGCCTCTCTATTAAAGGTCATGACCCCTCAGAGGAACTTATTGCAAATAGTAGCCTTCAGACAATTTGCTGATTAAAGATAACCTGAAATGTGCTAATTTATTGCCCTTTTTCTAATAAAGAACTAAAATAAATGTGTCTGTAAATATATAAAAAGAAATGAATTAATTCATAGAACTGCTGGAAAGGTGTTGTGTCTGTACTGGTACTAGAGTTCATAATGAGTCCTAACTCAGAATAGTTTTCATAATGGTGAAGTGTGGGTGTAGAACACAGACTGGCTGATAATAGGCAAGGACATGGTGTATTCAATTTAAAAACAATAGAAAACACTTATATGAAGGCCAAATACAAGCTATAACTTTGCAAATACTAATTGCTCTTCTGAGTATAAAAGTAGCTGAAGAAAGCGTGGTTGATGTAGCTGTTGACAGAATGTGCCCGCTGCTGTGCATTATTCAATATTTTCATCCCAGAAATACTGTAAACTGAAGGCTTTAAGCTGGGAAGCAAATTTGTGTTGACAGGTCTTTCCTCCCTGCATCCCCTCATGATATGTGCCTGTATGGCTAAACGTATAATTATCTTTGGGCCTACATTTCCATCAGAATGTATGTTGCGATTGAACTGGGCTTAAATGGATTCATGGTGTACATTTATGAGGATTGGGGTTGAATAAAGCATGTTTTATCTCATATTTTCAAACGCCAGTGCAGAGAAGTCTTAGTTCATGCATTAATTCAAATTCCTCCACTGTCCTTGATATTTTTCATTGTCATAGTAGTCAAATCCTCTGAGCTGCATGGGCAAATAAGCACAGAGGTTCTATGGAAACTCGTGTAAGAAAAAAAACAAATCAGATTCACTCAATTATGAGTTAATATTTTATGTCTCTGGGTGGGACTTTATCTGCTTCAGATGGATGAACACACAGTAATCTATGTGTCTTTTTTCATGGCTGGCTAGAGCACCAACTCCCTCTCTCTTGGACACAGACTTCCAGATGCACGAGTTCACCTGCTAATGTGTGCCAATTTTCTGCTGTTAAACATGCTCATATGTTCGTAACAAGATTCAATGATGTATGTATTTACACAGCCAATTTACTCCAAAAGAAATGGTTTCTCATAGCAGACAAACTGTGCAGTAGAGAACATGGTGCAGTGTAGAATTATAAATCATTTAACAAGGAGAAGGGATGAAGAGAACCTCGTATAATACACTCTAATGAACTGACACTTTTTGGTGCCCAAAAAACAACATTCAGTTCCCAGTTTTGGAAAAGCTGCAGAGTGAAATAAACCACTCCATGCTTACAGAGAATGGATTCTGATATGATTGCAGTGGGATATCGTGTCCCAAATTAGTCATCAAAGAAATGAAAAATTCATGCTGTGGTTTGTTGATTATGTGAGATGTCATCACAGTCCTTCATGATAGCATCCTGGATATTAGATCTAAAGGTTGTTTGGACAAGATGCGGCCCTTACTAGGGCTGCAACTAATGATTATTTTCATTATGGATTATTCTTGCAATTATTTTCACAATTTTTGATAAATTGTTTTATTTGTAATATGTCAGGAAAAAGGGAAAATTTCCACCACATTTTCCTAGAGTCTAAAGGGAGATATTCAAATTGCAGACAACAGTCCAAAATATAGCCAAAGATATTTAATTTATTAAGGTATAAAACAGAGAAAAGCAGAAAATACTCAGAATTAGGAAGCTGGTACTAATGTTTTGCATTCTTGCTTGAAAGATAACTACAGCAAAGCCAGGGGGGTGGAGCATGTCCAGTACAGCAGCTTGATGTGGTCCTTCTGGCTTCATTGACTTGTGATGAGCCAACACTAGGATGGTTTGCAGCTGAGTGTGAAGCAGTTATGATGAGAGTCTGCAGCTTCAAGTCTGATGCCGTGGTACTCGGATTGGCACAGGACTGTATTGGTGTAGATGGAGCTGAGCCTGAAGCCGAAGATGTACTGGTCGAGCTACATTCCAGCCTCCATTTATGGTCATAAGCTTTAGGTAGTGACCGTAAGAATGAGGTTGCAGATACAGGCGTCCGTAACAAGTTTCCTTCGCTGGGCTCACCCTTATAAAGTCCATGACACACCAATCAAACATTCTCCAACAAACACAGATGTTTGTTTGGTGTACCATTGCTGTCTGTCCTTGTTTGGAATTGTTTGGAGATGTTTGGTCAGATTGGACATGTTCAATCTGTGTTTGTCTGTGTTTGATGAATTTTGGATGATGATGAAGTTTCTTGCGTGTTTGAAGACATCTTGCCACTTTTAAACACAACAGTACAAGGAGTCTCTCTAAATTATAGTAGATATCCTCTTCACTCTCCATTTTGAGGTCATTTTTGAGGCTTGACCTGTTAAGATTGGTCAACTGTTTTGTTTGGATTTGTTTGATCAGTGTGCTGTGGGCAGTTAGACATTCTGACGCATTCAAAGACAGCTGCCAACATTAGTATGTTCCCTGTTGTTGGTTGCTTGGTGTGCCATGGGCTTTAGGGATTTGGGTAAGGAGCTCAGATATCTGAGGGGAGCTTGTTTCGATGCTCCTTCACGTTGAAAGGACTCAGTTGAGGTGGTTCAGGCATCTGATAAAGATGCCTCCTGCACGCCTCCATTTAGAGGTTTTCCAGACACGTCCAACTGGGCAGAGGCCCCGGGGCAGGCCTAGAGCATTCTGGAGGGATTACATATCCCATCTGGCCTTGAAATGTCTTGGGGTCCTCCTGGAGCAGCTGGCCAGGGAGAAGGATGTCTGGGCTGCCTTTCTTATCTTATTGCCATAACAAATGATTATCAAAATAGTTCCAGATTAATGTCTGTTGATTGACTGATCGATTAACCAACTATTTGTTTCAGCTCTAGTCCTCGTGGTTACATCTTACTACATTGTTACATTGTAGATGTTAATATACAGTATCATGCAATAGAATATATTTCAACAGATTCACCTTCACTGAAATCTACAGAAAGGTAGATAGCTCTAGGGATGGCAATGTCAGTCAGTCCACCTCTTTGATCCAGACTCGGGTCAAATGCATAATTTGTCCAATATTTTGGTTTATAACCAAATAACTGCAAAACTTACTTACTTACTTAAAACTTTATTATTTAACTTAAAATTAGCGTTAAGTAGCAAATGTTAGCATGCTAACACGCTAAACTAAGATGGTGAACATGGTAAACAATGCACCCGTTAAACATCAGCATGTTAATATTGTCATTGTGAGCATGTTAGCATTCAGCTCAAAGCCTCACAGAGCCACTGGCATGGCTGTAGACTCTTTGTCTTGTTTATCCCTGCATCTTTCAGGACTGACAAATAAAGACAAGGTCTGGCTTCTAGAGTGAGTACCTCATATGTTTTGAATGATTTTTTGAGTTGTGTGTTGGTTTTGCAGTCTGGCATTGACTCATCTTTCTGATAAAAGGGGGTATCATATTCAGTAGACATTATACTGTGTTGTCCATGGATCTGTTCTACCCATTAGCCAGTTTAGATCCATTACTTTTACATGGTGTTTTTTAATGATCGGTGGTTCAAGTGGTTTTCTTTACTGGTCATCCCTCTCTGTATTGAGTTTAGTCTGTCTCCCTCCTGTAAATGCGTGTCTGCTTCTGCTTGCAAGCAGAAAGATGATGCTGATAGAGTTGGAGCAATTTAGCAAAAAAGAACGAGGAGGGGATTTCAGTGTCCAGATGTGCGAAGCTGATATGGACTAATGCATATAGACTCAAGCATGTAATTTCTTGCTGAATATATTCCATTCAGTCTTGTTCCATATCTCGTTCCATATTTTCAGGTTTTATTCAATATTCTGAAATATTCATTGCACATTCTCAGACTTTCACTTACTATTTTTGTAATTTTTCTCTCAGGCTTCCATGAAATATCATACTTATTATTTTCATAACGATCATGTTATAGATATGAATATTATTAGAAATGACCCATTATGGTGCATCCTCGCATCTCACTGGTCTAAGGTGCGTACTGTTTTCAGTCCTTGCCACAGGAACCTGAAACACGTCATTTCGCTCACAGTCCCAGTCTGTTGTCACTCTAGTTATGTAAACAAAGTTGGTAATTATCTTAAAATTCTGTTTTTATATGAATTTAGTTACTTCAAAGTAAAGTGGTTTAGTTAAATCTGCATTCATTGACAATTGGGGGCAGTGTCACAGGCTGTAAACACAACATCGACATATTATTTCCTTATGAAGATGATGGGTCAGCAAACATTTATTTACACATGGTGCAGACATGGAGCAACATTATCATCATTTGGAGTTTTGTTTGTGTCCACCTGACAAATGTCCAATATTCAGTCCAAAATAGTAAAGTTGCAGGCCGGGAAAACCAAAACAATTAGCTAAAAGATGCTAAAACCGTCTATAGAGCCGAGGTTCACTGCAGAGTTTAGTAGTAATTCTCTGTGGGTTTGCCACTGCAAGCAACCCCATTCACATTACATTACATTTCACATTTGATCCTTTATTAATATAAAAACATTGATTAGAGTAGCTTTAAGTGAACTTTTGACAGGCAAAAAATAAAATGCAAATATATCCGAGAGCACATCGAAGAAACTGGAACGGGTCTCTATTCTGCTGCACTAATTATTCATCAAATGTGCTACTTTACAATTGTCAAAGCAATCTTTTCTGCCTCAAGGAACTGAAAAATGTTTATGGGACAGCGAGGAATTTCAGTCAGGACTTGTCATTTATAGTCAGCAGTATAATTTCATGCATCATACTGCATGTGGTCTGAAAATACTTGGATGGAAGCACCGCTTCTAAAACTTGCTAATTGCTGATAATACTACTGCACAAATGTATCCCTGGGAGAATATGTCTGCCCACCTCCAGTCATAGTGGCACTGCCACGCAGTGTAGGCAATTCACATGAAGGCCTTTGGATACACATATCCATCTGCCTGGACACAGATGGAGAGAAGAGACACAGATTGTAGCTCAGAAAAACCACATCCACACAATGCACCAAAAAGTGCACAAACATGCCAGAGTACAGCTAGTGGGGTAAATAAAATACAAAAACTTTCCAGGGCTTGTTTGGAGTGGCAAGGGCTTGCCGTTTGATGTTAGACACATCAGGGTGGGGCACGCATTGCTACATGTTTTGAGGCCCAGAATTTCTCACCGCACCCCTGTGTACAAGCCTACTCTTCCTCCCTTCCTCTCCTTCACAAACTCTGATCTTTTGGCCCTCGTGTTTCCTTCCTTTATGCGTTTGAATGTCTTGGATAAAACGTTGACAAAGATCAGCATGTAGGCTGACAGCAGTAATATCAAATCAGCAACAGAAGATGAACTGACACTTTGCTCAGTCTGTCATGCGGCACCATAGAGAGAGGGAGAGAAATCCCAGACAGATGGATGTTGATGGGCTGCAGACATCTCAGGAAAGAAAGACTGATGCAGTCAGTGAAAGAGTGCGCGTAGGTGTGTTTGATGTAACCCCAGACAGTTGAGTTACACAGACAGCGCAGAGTTGCAGGACTTTTTGGGGAGGAATACAGGTGCAGGCTCAACACGCATGAATACTTGCATTAGTATTCACATGTACTGTCAGAGGATGGTTTTGATAAGGATTCTGTTTTCCTAAAAGGGAAACAGCAGAGTCAATTTAAAGAACTGTTTACAGTGGGGACTGAAGGTAAACATGTTTTTGGTGTCACAGACTCTAGACTACAGCACCACTGCTCTCAGGTGATGATAAGAACAGATATACCTGCAAAGATGAAAGTGTTTCACTGTACTTTGATTTGTTCATTTTCTAATAATTGGCGTGTTTATATGCTTAACGTGAAGTCAACTGACGCAGCTGCGATGGTGTTAATGTGTATCAGGTGGCGTGCTGCAATTTTGGTAATCACTTTGGCATGAAATTGCGCCTGTGTTTCTGCCTGCTGAGATCACCTCTTATCTCTAATGCAAAAGTATTTTTGTTCGTTTCATGCCTGTAGTTAGAGGAGGCGCACACATGGATGTCTTCAATTCGCTCAAATCCCTTTTCTCAACCTTTTCTTATCTCCCTTTGATAGAATTTTTACAGTGCAAATGATTAGTTGCATAAACGGCAAGTCTTTCAACAGAAAAATAATCAGCAACCATTATGATTATTGATTTAAAGGAGAACTCCACCGATTTTACTCATCAAAGTCTACTCATCAAAGTGTTTATGGGTCTTTGGGAGTACAACATGCATATGTTAAAAAAAAAGTTGTTTAAAGCCTTTTGTGGCTCCAGAAGGAGCTGTGAGAAATTTGATAGCTTGGATAACTTTGATAAATCGATAACTTTGATAAATCGGTTGGAGCTGAAGACTACATGTTTGAAAAAAAAAAAAAAAATCTGAGGTCTGAGAAGTTTGCCAGACCTCTATAGCTCCTCATCTCTGCTTGAGGCTTGCGGTTCAAGGCAACATTAGCTGCCACTAGCATAACACACCCGAATCTCTGACTCAACTGTCAGTGGTCAAGATGCATTGTGGGTATGCAACTTGACCGCAAGGTCGGCAGTGTTCGGCAGTGTTAGAGGAGTTTAATGCTTAATTGGTGGAGTACTCTCAGAATTGATCAAAAAAAGTTATTTTTCAAGTTAAAATGCCAAACATTCCCTGTTTCCAGCTTCTCAGTTGTGAGGATTTGCTGCTTGTCTTTGTCTTGTAAAATTAATGTCTGAAGAAAAACAAAAATCAGTTTGATGACTTCTGATGACCAGATGATCAACCAATTAATTAAGACAATAATCCGCAGATTCAAGGACAATGAATTTAATTATCGCTGCCCTAATACATTTTTGATGTAGTACATGTTTACACACAGAAAACATGGTGACAGGAATGTCATGTTATTTCAGCTTAGCTTGACTTAGCTTTAGGAACATAATCTGCACAGGGCACATTTTAGATGCTGTATGTTCACATTTTAGGTGTTGTAGGTTTGTGGTTTACTCCCAGACATGAACAATTTTCTCTTGGGAGAAGCTGAGCTGGGCTCTGCATTTAGCCCATTAGGAAACTGTCTGTTGCTTTTAAAGTGGACTAGAGGAGCAGAGTGGCCAGTATTGAACCTTGCTCCCACTCCACCTGGAATACTAATCTATTCATCCCACTAAAAGTATGTTCTGTTCCAGACTCCTTTCCAGATTATTCTGCACTCTGACAAGATTATGCTTGTGTCTTCAGTCACATAAATTGCAAAAATAATTTAGACAAACGCACATGTGGTTGTGTCCAGAGGCTGTGCTCGGGTACTAGCTAGTGTCGTAAGTGCAACACATCTCATAACACGTTGTAGGTGTTGTCTTTTTTCTCCCTAACTGAAAAATATGACTTCACTGTAACTATTAGGTATAGCAGACAAACATATTGTTGTTGACTAATACTTTTAATATCAACAGTCATTACAGACTGCCCATAGATTCAGAGTTTGTACCCTTGGTCCCTTAATTTGCTGTAATTCACATAAATTTGAAGTATTCCCAGCCTGTTTTTCCATTTGTACCCTACCGGTGTAAAGAAAAACTTTATTACTGTTTCTGAAACCATTAACCCTCTGTTGCATTGCTTATTTAGAAAGTCAGCCAGCAGAAAGTGCACCAGCACAAAACCCAGGTTACTGACGGACAGAATAGGTAGAGAGATAGATAGATAAAAAAATGCCACACATATAGTATATATGCCCTATACATAGAGGAGAAAAGACAGACTGGTGAAGGACCATGCAGAGAAAGGCTCCATCTGTCCTTGTCCAATATCGAATTGGGAAGAGACTCAGCTGAATGAAGGCGGCTATTAAAATCCCTTGTAAACACATTATAGGCCTGGTCTTGTCCAATATATAGAACGAGACATAACAGTGATATAGAGGCTGGGCTGCATCCATAAATGCATGAAGCCAATCTCATGTCAGCGTCTGCTGGCAGCTTTCTGTGCATCCTGATGTGCAGTAGTTACACAGAAGAAAAAAAGGATGCAGAGGACTGAACAGAGCACAAGTAAACATGTCATCCGCCAAAAGAAAAAGCCTATTTAGACTAGACAACCATGAAGCAAACAGGATACTTAAAGTTTTACTCATAATATGCTATGAAATGAATGCACATGTATGTTACTCCAGTGGGAGAAGGAAAAGTCAAATTTCACTGTTGAGCTGTATCAAACGTAGTTACAATCCTGATACAAGATGCATTTTTTAATACAGATTTCCACTCTACCAAAAAATACAGTTGTTTTTTTTTTTACCAGTTTTCACTTGGATTTTGTTTCCAGATGCCTCCAAAGTGTTTTGTTTCCCTTTGCAAGATGATACTTTTCACAGTAGTTACAGTGAATTAACTTCTCTTGTGACAATTAAAGCTCTACGAGCAGAAGAAAAGAAAATGAAGAGAAAATTGTGAAGAAAAGACAAATAATCAGAGTCCCTCTACTGTAAGCATGCAACGTGTAAACTAAAATGGTACTTGGATTAAATTGGATTTTCACCTGGATTTTTATGTTATTGATTAAAATGACAACTGCAAATAATGAGCACTAGAGATAAATGCTAATGTCAAGAGGAGGCTGAGAGATCACATTTAAATGAATAATTTTGACCTTTCATTGCAATGCCACGATCACATCAATTATGTAAATGTTTTAATAAAAAATGCAAAGATACATCATCCATCTAATAATTGTCAAAATCACATCAATATGTTAGAGATCAGTGATATCAGTCACTCTCACACAACCACACAGTTAAATGCAAAGGACATCAAGCTCACAAACAACAAAAGAAAGCCTGTTTTTGAGGTAAACAGGACGATGTCTGAGTTTGACACCTGAAATTGCGTCTCATGCCCCTGTGAGTGATCAATAAAGCTGACTTGCCTGAGAGAGAAGGATTCACTCGCCATCATCCAGATCTATTGTATTCCGTTGAAAAACAGAGACAGGTTGAAATTAGGAGTTTATATGTATTTTACATCAGTATGGGACAGAATTACTGTGTAAACAAGCATCCATATACCGTATTTCTCTAAATTTCCTTATAAGAGGGACAACAGCAGATGTTGCAGATTGCATTTGCTCCTCATTCCTTGGGGTTTGGAAATAACTTCTACGTTGTTGTTGTGACCATTACTCAAGGATGTGATTTCATTTATTTCTCTATTCTGCGTCAGACCATTGAGTCTGTTAAGGGAACTGAATAATAAGAAAATGAGCAGGTGAAAATTCAAGTATTTATAGAACCGAACACAGGCTCAGAACCATTAGGCAGATTTGCTCGATTTGCATTAAAGCCCAGACTCTTTTATATTTTGATGAGTCATATTACGTGTGTGTGTGTGTGTGTGTGTGTATAGACAGTCTGCCCACATTAACAATACATTAGAGTTGAGATCTAGAAGCTCACACCAGCATCTCGGGATAGAAATACTTTCTTTGGATTCAGAGCTACTTAGACCTATCTTCACATTATTTCAGACGTTTTCTGTCTTTGTTTTAAATTTTAAAAGATAACAGGGAACAAAAAATGTTTTGTTATGTGTGTAACCCAAAACATCTAACGTATTGCAAAAATGATCAATACTTGAAAGTAATTTGGCTCAGTTAAGACACTTAAAAAGATTTTTCTCAAAAACAAGACATTTCCCTGTGTGTTAAGTTAGTTTTGAGTATTTTCATGAGACAGTTAATGATATAAAATGAACAACCAATGTGTCAGAAGGTCTGATTATGAAAGGCAAAAATGTGGAGTATTTTGATGAGTCGATGATATTGATCAAACAGTCCCTGCAGATATGGTAATAATGATAATTTTGTACATTGGGAAAGCAAAATCTTTACACCTTTAATAGGCTTTTAAGATACATGTTACTGTGTTTGGCAACAGCTAATTGTACACCGCTGTGTCACCTTATCTAACGTGGTTTTTGTTGTCATTTTTTAGGGCTCAATGCTCTGCCCTTTGACCCAACGACCAACAGCGACCCTCTCCACTTCAACAGCTCCAACGGGCCGCTGGTGACAGAGTGTCCCTCCCTGGAAAACACAGCTGAAAATGGCAAGAAGAGGAAAAGAACCAGTCTGCCTCTAGGTACTGTACAGCACCATCATGACACTAAAGAATAAAGAAACTTGTCCTTTCTAGTTTTGCAATAATGCTCCAATATGATTGTGCGTTGTGCTACACAGGCCCCACCTGGAATTACAGTTGCTCACTTTGTCTGCTTGGATGTTTCCTGATGGAATGTAATTTAAATGCTACCAGCATCAAATAACTGCTGGTGAGAGATAAACTATAATCCTGTTATTTTGAGACAGTCTGAAAGAGGTAGCCTTGTTTGGTCTTTGCTGTTTTTTGATTAGCTTGCTGTAGCCCGCGGCTCTGCTTGTCTGGACTGTTTGGAGGTCACACCACTAAAACCAGGAAGCTGCACGGTGGAGATTTCACATCCTCCTGCCTCTCACCATGCCAACACTCCCGCCAATCAAAAACTCACATGCCTTCGGCTCTCTCACTCATACTGACCTGTTATACACAAAATACTGTGGTTTTGTCTTTGTGTGCACGTTACACTCACTGTAGTCTCCTGCCCGTGTGTGTGTGTTATGTGCAAACACTCACCCAGTGAGCCTAATTTTAATCAGGGCCAGTGCGCTGTCTAATTAAAGAAGGGCTTTCTAATTAATTGCATTATGAGCAGTAGAAAGAAGTGGGCCCTGAAGACAGAGAGGTGTTGCTCCATGTTTTCATCTGTTGGGGTGACACTAATTGGTCTGGATTTACAATCTGGCAGAGATACATAGGGGCTCCAAATGAACTAATATCAGTACTTGCAGGGCAGAGCTAACTCACTGGTGGTGCTTCTAGTCGAACATGGCCTGTGGACTGCACTGGCCGGCTAAATGGCTCATTTTTCTCCTGCCCAGGACAGTCGGCAACAACTCCATCAAAGGAAATATCTGTGTGTTCTTTGTGCTATTATAGATTCAATTCCCAGAGGTAGAGATAAGGTAGTCCACCTGGGGAGAATCAGCACATGACCCATCTTTCTTTCAGTCTCACCACTGGCTAGTGTTTCCAATTATGTAAGGTAAATAATGTTTCTCCCCCAGTCAACAACAGTGTCAACCTTGCGAGTCCATCTCTTTAAATCTTAAACAAACCAAGGTTTACCATTGTAGGCAGCGGAGATTGCTTTTCAAAATATATGTTGTTTTTCCATAATGATTGTGAAGAGCTAATGAATATGTCATGTCTTCCTCATCTACTATATATTGCTACACCTGTCCAGGGTGTACTGTGCCTCCTGCCCCAATGCATGCTGGGATTTTCTCAAGCCCTTTGAGACACACAAGCGGTAAGCAGTTTTAAACAAACATGAATGGATGAACAATAAAGACAGTTCTCACATTATGTCAGTGTTGGGGGTGGGTAATATGGATACAGTCCTCTGTAATATCACAATATTGATAGATATATACATTATATTAAAAGGCGGTTTTAATATTCTGCCCCTCTCATGTATGTAAATGGGGTGAACAACATATTAAAACCACCTTTCAATATAATGCTCTTCAGTACAACACCACCACCCACTACGACCTCAATAATAAACCTTATTACCTTATTACCTTTCTGACAGTGTCAGCAAAAACTGAAAAATTATAAGCTTCGTAAAAGTTGAATTTATATCAGAGCTGTTGTATTGGATCACATTAGATTGTACAAGCGTACTTAATGTTGTGGCTGATCGGTATATAGTATATGGTAATTAAATAAATGCTCTTAAAATTAGTTGAGAAATTGTTAATGGATAAAATAACCATGTTTCTGGCTAATCCAACAAATTATCTTTGACGCTTGACACATTTATATCATCTTACAGCATATATCACCATATCACACATCCCTATTTAGTATAGTAGATAAAAAAGAAGCCATTTCGTAACTCAGGAAATTGTGCACAAACTCCAGGCTTAAGTAACACCAGCTAAATCCATTGTTATGTTTGCGTGTAGAGTTCTTACTATAGTTACTACCAGCTCATTTCAAAGTGTTGATTTGTTAATTGGTTGTTAGGAAACATCTGGAGCACCATCCAATAACAAAGGAACATTACATAACATAACATAACATCTAGGCATATTTAATCGGAGGAAGTTGAAACCTGTGAGGATTTAAGGGAATTGGTGTTTTTGTTTTCACTTGCACACTGTAACTCCAGTTAACAACATTACTAAATAGAGATGGAAACAATGATTCGAAGTGTTTTGTTCAGTTCAGTTCAAAGACTTGTACTAACCGACCAGGTAGTCTGTTCACTTTTTTCCAAGCGAAACGATCCATCAAAGTTCAAATGCATTTCCATAGGTACTGCAGTTACCTATACTGCTGTGACATTTGGTGCAGATTCTGACTGTTTTCAGCAGTATGTTCTGTTGGTTGCAAGCTCAAGCTGTTAAGTTCAGTTCAGTACAGAACTCAAGTCTATACAACCTCTCAGTCACCAGTGAGGAGCTCCACTTCTAAAAGCTTCTGATTCATGACAATGGTGACTCAGTACAGTCAGTACAGTTGGTTCAGTGTTAAAGATTTGTCCGTACATGTACTGAACTTCCACTTAAAAACACAAAGTCTTCCTATGTATGTTGAAGAAGGCTGTAAGGTGTAAGCTAAAGAAAAAAGTTTATAAGTGGACCTTCAAACTACTATTTCCGAGGTTAAAAGTGAACCATCACATGTTAGTCAAATATGTCTGCCATATTCCCTCTCCTACTCCCACTGTGTGAGTCTTTATGATTCTTTAGCAAGCTAATTTTGTCATTTGGTTGAATCAGCTGGTGAAAATCAATCAGAGATCTCATCTTGAGCACAAGAGTCGTGTTTATTACACTGCAGCAGGAGGAAAGCCGCACATAGTACAAGAACAGACTGTTTCACACAGACACATGAATGATGTAACAGGAAGGGAGACGATAAATAAATGTAACTAGAGTCATGGCTTCCATCAATATAATTGGAGTCATGGGGAGGTTTTTTAGCATGGCTTCACAGGAAGGGCAATGCAGTACATTTTAGAGTAGTATATTAAAGTACAAAGCAGTGGGCATATGAACAAATTGGTGAGCCCATATTGATATAATTCGTAGCAAGATAACACTGTGTAAAGTACCACAGTTGTATTGCATTACTATTATTATTGCACTACTATTAACTAGTCTCTTTTTAAGAAGTAGTTTGTATGCTGCAACCTTTAATCTCCACCTAGAAAACCCACTGGAGGGGTGTACAAAATTTTACAGCACTGTACAAAATGAAGAAATGAAGAAAAGTTAGAGTGAGAGAGAAATATGCAGAAATTTGGTCTTGCTTGGTCCGCAGCTCCTCTTTGTCTTTTACCATTCCTTGTGTAGGACTTAAAACAATTGTTTCTCACATTAGAGGCTGCTTTTTTCCATCCAGGTGCTGCTGTTTTCTTTTGTCATACTCTGAAAAGAAGCTGATTTTACTCATCTTAAAACACCCTTGGTTGAATTATCTTTTTTTTTGTCCCAGCTTTGTTGTTTAATGTCCTCTTCTTCCCACATTTGGTCCCTCCTTTGTTCAGAAATACGAATTTGGAGGAGACGTACACCTGCCACTACAAATCCTGTGAAAATAACTAAAAGAAAAGGTGCAGCAGGCACATTTATAAAAGCAACCTTTGTGACAACAGCTTCAATGGGTATAGAAAGCAGAGTCCCAGAGTTAGAGTACGGTATGACTCACCACAATTTGTGTATAAAGGAAAACAGATGAGCTTAGCATGGTTTTCACATTTTATTTAGACACTTTTTTGTTATTTATCAACCACAGTGTCCTCTGGAAGACTTCACTTTAGCACTGTCGCTGTACTGACTTTTCTCCAAACCACAAACAGACGGCTGGAAATAGATAAAGTCCATTTTGTATATTATGGCTTCAATGAAAAGATGTGTGTGTGTGTGTGTGTGTGTGTACTGTATGTGTGTGTGTGTGTGTGGTCTGCTCAGATTAAAGCCTGTCAGAAAGCCTTAAGATCAAAGCCTTTGTGGAGCACAAATCTGATCTGTCACTGGAAAAGCCACCCAGTTTTTTTTCCTTCCATCTTAGAGATAGAGAGCAAAGTCACTCCATTATTTTTCTCTCTGTCAGTTAGTCAAGTTATGAACACTATTATAATAAAGGTGCCTTTAAGTGCGCTACTATCACAATGACACCTCTTGCTGCAGTTCCTGTGCATTTACTCACAGCTTCATGGAAAAAACCCAACAGGAAGCCTGAAAGGAAAAACTGTTCAGATGGTTTGGTGTCTTCCTATCAAGACTAATGTACGGCTCCCAAAAAGTTTAAATTTGTAAAACACAACATTTTCAAACATTATAAAGCACATTTAGCTTACCTATAATGAGCACATTTATATAGATAAAAATGCCTTGCCTGCAAAAAAGGACTTATCACCATCAGGGACCTGTGTCTCTGTCTCGGTTCTGCACAGTAAACATGAAAATAAGGGTGATAACCAAGCAAAACAACCCTCCTATTGCAAACATTGAGTTGAGTTTTATGTTTGATTTTCACCAAAATTGTAACTAATACATTATGTGATCATGCTCTGCAAGCCTGTGTACTAATTTTATGGCAAAATTTAGATTTAGAAGCTCTGTTGTGTATGTGCTATTTTGCTTACACTGTTATAAGGTTGCAACTATTGCTAATTCATAATCACATATTGTACGGCTCATTCATTCATACTCAACTGAGTAATTTGATAATAATAGTTATTTATATTTTTAGCCATTACTCAAAAACCATTGGATGGATTGCCATGAAATGTTGTACAGAAATTCACGGTTCACAAATATCCTGATGACTTTGGTGATCCTTTGATTTTTCGTCCAGCAGGTTGACTTTTTGGTTGTTTTTGAAATATTTCTAAATTCATGTTCCTCGGAGGATGAATTGTAATAACTTTGATCTGCTGACTTTTTGTCCAGCACCACTTTTAGTTTATGGCTAAAAACCTGCAGAATGAATGACTTTGTATTTACTGCTAATTAGCAAATGTTAGCATGTTAACACGCGAAACTAAGATGGTGAACATCGTAAACATAGCTGCTAAAAACCAACATGCTGGCATTGTCATTGCGAACATGCTGACTTTAGCCCAAAGCTGTGCCTAGGAACATCCTCACAGAGCTACGAGCATGGCCGTAGACTCTTGTCTTGTTCATGTACTTGTATTTTTCACATACTGTCAAAAAGCAAGAATAAATCTGAGAAAAATGAAGTAGGCCAGATCTCAGTTGGCATTATTTATAATTGCATAGGAATAAAACACCATCATAAAAACAGAACCTACCAGTATGTGTCTCAAGTGCTGTTAAAATGCAATTCTTCTTCTTATACACAGCATGATACCCTTGTTGCATTTACAGTACAGTTAGCACTTACCACTGGCAGGTGTCTTTTTAAACTGGTATGGCACTGGTGGGTCTTGATCCTTGTAGCAAGCTAGCAGGGCTTGTCTTATCTTAATGTAAAGTATCCCTTTACCCTGCGTTGCTGTGCCAGCCCTTTGATAGTGCTACCGTATTGGTACCGGCTCACCACAGCAGCTTTCAAATTGAAATGCTCCCAAAACTTTAATGGTTTCTGGTGTTTTTACTGCCTGATTCTGCTTTTCTCTCTTTTTCCTTCCTCTTCTCTCCATTTTCAACTTGCAAGGTCAATACACAGCACCAGTTCTTGGCATGACAGTGATAAATGTACATGAACTTGTTCACTGTATAACACTTCCACAGATGAAACGAACCTTTGAAGCAAAGAATTTGAATTGAGCATTTTTATTATTTGGATAACTCCAGTTTCTTGAGTAATCGTTTCAGCCCTATGCTGTTACATTAGCCGCAAGTTGTTGCACAGCATGTAGCGCCTGTGTGGAGGACACATGTTTAGCACAGCAGTAGCTGGAAAACTAATAATAGCCCAATAACAACAGAGCATTGTTCCATCAGGCTAATGAGTACGGCCCAGTAATGGCAGATCAATGATTACAGATGATTAGTGTTTCCCTGTGCCGGCTATGACTCCAGTATCTATCAGTTGTAGCTGCTTGCTAACTTGAAGTCGCTCCCTGAAGGGCCGGTAGCTAAATGATGGAAGTCTACAACAGCTGGAGCTCTAGATTTACTGGCTTAGAGGGTCTGATTCTGTCTGGCTCCGGGTCGTCTCCAGCTTGAGTCAGGTCCTCCAGCTCTCTGAGGATGACTGATGGAGCACCGACTCATTAGCAGCCATGTGGATTTAGTCTCGTTAAGGGACCCTAATAGATAGATTTATCTCATTACATTTGGCACTTCATTAGATACACATACTGTAGGACAAAGGCATGTGCTCCTGCAGAAACACACACATCCGCACACACACACCACATGATGTGCTTGTATTTTTCACATACTGTCATTCATTAAAGCAGTGTAATTAGCCAGACCAATGTACTCAGAGACTTTATTTATGACCTAATAAACTTTAACACAGTGAGACAAATGTCCGAACAAACTAATAAAGATTTTTGTTAATCAACCTTCTCTAGCCTCTAGTTTACCATCAACATGCTGATACACTCACGATGACAATGCTAACATGCTAAAGTTTAGCAGATATTATGTTTACCATGTTCACCACATTTGCTGTCTTAATTTAGCGTGTTAGCATGCTGACATTTGCTTAGCATTAGCACCAAAAACAAAGTAACACAGAGGATAATGGGAATGCCATTAGTTTTGAAGGTATTTGGTCATAAACCAAAGTATTGGAGAAATTGAAAGTTTGACTCAGTGATGCCACTAGATGGAAAGTTAAGAGACCACTGAAGTTATTACAATTCATTCTGAGGGGTCCACGAATGTCTTTATGAAATTTCATGCTAATCCATCCAATAGCTCTCAAGACATCTCACTCAAAACCACAAATGTCAACCTCATGGTAGCGTTAAAGGAAAAGTCAGACAATCACGAAAATCATTAGGATTTACTCTCTGGGAACCGTGGATATCTGTACCAAACTTCAGGGCAATCCATTTGGACCAAGTGTTGGACTGACCGACCGACACTGCAGTCCGTAGAGCCTCCCCACTAGCTTGGCTAAAAATGTATCAAGCAATATGTTAAAAAATACCTAATATATATGTAAATGTAATGTTATCCTGTCTGCATATATTAGGGCTTAACTTCAAGGTTGAAAAAAATCTGACCTAATAGGTGTTGATTAACAGACTGCAGGTAGCAAAGACTACAGTAATGAGATAATATGCAGCTGAATGGAGACACAGTTGTTCAAAGCTCTGTAGGTGTGTATTCCAACTGCGCGACACCAATTATTATTATATTTTTGCATTTAATAGCTGGAAAGTAATTAATGAAGGTACCATGCGCACTTTAATAGAAAGCTTTGCCTCGTTGGGTTGGTAACACATTATCATTTCAGTTGCAAACTCTTTGTGGTTCATTTATACAGAAGTTAGATACTACACTTTTCATTATTCACTCTTGCACTTCTCCTCACCAGCATCTCTTTTCAAATAATGCATAACAAAGACTGCCTGAGGGCCCCCTTGCAAACTGCTTGAATTATCCTTTTTTTTTATTGGTATCAGCATTTCACAGCAGTCCAGCATGGCCTTCAAGTGAGCAGAATGAGCAGTTAAAAAGCTGCTGGTGTGTTGAAGGAGCATGACTTCACTCATTGACTGGATCGATAACAGTTACATATGATGTGTTCCTGGTTAGCTTCACAAATCAACACCTCTCTTATTACACTCTGGGACTGTGCTTTTAATCTGGAAATGTTGCTTGACAGAAACCTCAGAGCGATGAAACAGTCTTTGTTGAGAAGCACCCTTTAAATGAGTTTCCATGACAGTACTGAACTGGAGCACATTTCAAATACAGTTGAGCTGTTACATTTAAACCACGTTTTGAAGCTTTTACTGCAGTTTATTCAACCTCGGACGATTTAGCTAAAAACTCTGCTTTCAGTCATGCATTGTAAAGACAGTCTCAATCACATTACAATAACCTTTGTACTGTGAGAGAGGATTTTGAGGACCTGAACTGTTCATTATTTTGGATACATTTAATTAAAGACAAGTGACTGATGGTATTTTGTAGCTGTGTGGTCACTGTGTAACAATTATAGCATTTCTGTATTATTCCTAAATAATATTTGAATATTAAGATAAAATGTAAAAGTATTTGCTGGGAGATTGAGTAACTTCTGAGTGGTTTATTAGGTAGCAAATAATACAAAGATCAAACCCCTATTACCATGAGCAGTGGTAGATTATAACTACTGTAAGTACATGTATTACTATATTAAGTACAATTTCATGGTACTTGTACTTCAGTATTTAAATTTTCTCCTACTTTATACTGTATTTCTACTTCACCGCATTTCAGAGGGAGATATTGTACTTTTTACTGCACTACATTTATTTCACAGATATAGTTACCAGTTACTTTACAGATTTTGTGATCAGTTTATAAAATCTGATGCATTGTTATAGATTAAACCACCAAACAGATTATAAAGTAGTTAACAGTAGTTTCACCTCCACCAGCTACACCCTCAAAAGGCTGCTTACACTGTAATCCATCAGTAATAATAATCCAGTACTATGATATATAATAATATAACACTGAGAGGATCTGCTGCATAATGAGTACATCTACGTTTGATACTTTAAGCACATTTAGCTGTTAATACTTATATATTTTTACTTAAGTAAGATTTTGGATGCATTTTTTAAAACATTTATACGTGTTAGTATTGCTACTTTTACTTAAATAAAATATCTAAATACTTCTTCCCTCACTGACCATTTGCAGTAAGACAAAGCTGTGTTTGCATGGCATTAACCCAAGCTCTCTATTCATAGAACACCTGCATATTTCTATTCCCATTTTGCAGATAACCTGTTTTCACTTGAGACATGGCATGCAATTATCTATGTCAAATCATTAAAATCTCATTCCCCTGTTTGTGAAAGGCAGAATTAACAAACAAACAAATCGCTCCGGCAGAGAAACGTAATGGATTATTTTGTGATTGGTGGCTACAAAATTGCTAAGTGTATGTTGTGGGAATCTCAGGCTGTCAAGAGAGTCTCTAATTTGTGTTTATATTCCGCAGACAGAAGTAACAGATGCACTTTAATTGCATATTGAAGTAATTCAGTGTTCAGTGTCTTTATCTGTTGGCAGAATTTCTTAGATTGTGTGGTCCAGTTAAAGAAATCAAGGAGATTACTGTTTACAACTATCCAAAATCACCTTTATTTATTTTTTTTCCTCATTGCATTTCAGTCACACATCAGATATCCAACACTCGAACAGTGTGCAAAGTAGGACAGCTTTTTCATGATCAAATAATCTGTGTAGTATTTTTTTTACCACTTATCATTTAAAAGAGCAATAAAATGTTGTGTCCGACCAACAGTCCAAAGTCAAAGATATATAATGCACATTTATACTCTTATATAAGAGAGAACAGCACATTTGAGAAGCTGGAACCCTCTAATGTTTGACATTATCAAAATTGTTGTCAATTCATTTTCTGGTTATTATCTAATCAATTAATTGAGTGATAGTTTCACATTAATACAGACAATTCATGACTTAGTCAATATTTTGCGTGTGAATAAAGTGTCACTGCTCACTTAATGAAAATGAAAACGGGTGATTGTTAGTAATTGACATTATAGAGATACAGTACAAGGCGGGACATGAGCAGCGGTTTCCCATGTTAAAGTATGCGATGCTGTCGTTCATTTTTGCAGGACAGTCTCCAAAAAACAAAAGAATAAACAAAAAAAACCCCCAAAAAAGCAAAAAAGCCCCCAAACAAATACACTTTAATTGGCCCTGCTCAATAAACAGCTGCCTCAGTCTCTCCTAATCAGACAGATTTGCTGCATTTGAACTTGGAAAGCCTGTATTTTGCAGGTATGGTTGATTTTAATTAGAGGACATGGCATTATGTTCCTGTCAGGCTGCAGTATTGTGACTGATCCATTCAATAACTACCGTTTTAACTGAATAATATTAATTTGTGGAGAAAATTACTCTTATCTAGAGCCACATTAGAAGAACTGAATAATAAGAGTCCTTTAATTTCTTTTAATGTTTTCTGCATGCTGTTAAGTCATTACACCAGAGTGATGATTTATTTTCCATTGCAGGTTGTGTAATGGGGGTCACCTTGGGATATGCTGTCCTGAGGTGTATCCCATTTAGGTCAAAGAGTATTTTTAAACACAGTAATAATTGTTTCAGCCTGCTATAAGTATCAAGCCAATCCATCATGTCATCAGAAAACAGTCCTGATATGTGGCACTCCAAGCAGCACAAAACAGATGCTATACAATATGCTGTGTGAGCAATCTTTGGTATGGCCACGTTGGCAAGCACAATCACAATTAATGGCCAGCTCATAAAGATAGCTGTTTCAGTGTCCCATAGAGATACACAGACGGGTGACAAATTAAAGGAAAAAGTGCTTTGGCATTGTTTCTACAAGTCTCTGAACTCTACTGGAGGGATGAACACCATTCTTCCAAAAGATATTCCCTGATTTGGTGTTTTGATGATGGTGGTGGAGAGCGCTGTCTAACACGTCAGTCCAAAATCTCCCATAGGTGTTCAATTGGGTTGAGATCTGGTGACTGCAAATGCCATAGAATATGATTCACATCATTTTCATACTCTTCAAACCATTCAGTGACCCCTCGTGTCCTGTGGATGGGGGCATTGTCATCCTGGAAGAGATCACTCTCATCAGGATAGAAGTGTTTCATTATAGGATAAAGGTGATCACTCAGAACAACTTTGCATTGATTTGCAGTGATCCTTCCCTCTAAGGGGACAAGTGGACCTAAACCATGCCAGCAAAATGCCCCCTACAGCATAACAGAGCCACCGGATCCCCTTGCTGTAGGGGTCAAGCATTCAGGTTTTTCCTTTAATTTGTCACCCATCTGTGTGTGTGTGTGTGTGTGTGTGTGTATGTGTATGTGTATGTGTGTGTGTGTGTGTATATGTGTGTGTATATGTGTGTGGTGAATGTCCTGATGGCTGCATGAGGACTCTGTTGGAGATCTACAGCTGTCTGTGTGACAGACGACACATAGTGACACACAGCGCTGACACTGATGGATGGGAGGAACAGAATGACACACTGGAGTTTCACAGATAAAAACATTTAAGCGTTCTAATATTATATATCTCTCTCCAAGTCCCTCGCCTTGTCTCTTTTTCCTTTCACAAACCCAGAAAACAAAAACTCAGCTGTTGTGTTTGACAGGGGTAATGATCAAGGGGGCTGAATTTTTGCCGCCATCAGAAAGGCAGGGGCTGAAGAACGGAAAGAGCTTCTCAGTGAAGTAACATCTGGTGAAGGAGAAGATGTGAGCCCTGGTGTCCACGTCATAGAAGGAAACTTGACCCTCCTCGTAATCGACAAACACCCCAATCTTTTGAGGCATCTCCCATACGTGGAGGTTAATCGCAGGGCCAGCATTGGCTGTAAACTCATTTCCTTTTCTCAGCCAAATAGTCCAGTATCCACTGTTAGGGTTCAATCTTATATCGCCCTTCCTGTTGATGGACTGGTTTGCAACTCCTAAATCCCACTGTGTTTTGTCTTTAACCTGGACCTCATAGTAGAACTTTCCTGAGGAGAAACCCTCTTTTGCAAGGACATTAAGGACATTATCAAACCTCTCTGGCTTGTGTGGGAGATTCTTCTTTTTGTTGCCATGCGTGACTTGTTTCCCATCCTCAGAAATATTGAGATAAGGGCTTGCTGTGTCAGGATCCAGAGTCACATCCACAGCATGCCGCTGCATTTCTTTCAAGTCGGGATCACACAGCCTCCTTATTTCTCCTATCACTGTTGTCTCCAGCTTGGCCAAGGCTTCTTGCACAGTAAACTGGTCACTGTTAAGACTCACATCAGACCAGTCCTTAACCTGGGGTAGAGTGAAGGTAAGTGAAAGGAAATTCTCAAGGAATGCCAAGGCATCGTTGGTGAGTGAGACCTGATTAAGCTGCATGTTTTTCTGCTTTATTTGCATAATTTCTCTCTCCAGTTCTTTGATGAGGCCCTCTGTCTCTGTCTCAGTTATTTTCTGCTTCGTCTGAATTACCGCAGTCAGGTCAGCTTGGCTTCTCTTAATGTAGTCTACCACAGCAGTCATCACATGCATGTTGTATGACAACGCCTTCGCTGTCTTATTTCTGCTAGCCTCCGCTGAGTGTTGAATCTCGTGAATTTTCTGCTGACGCACCTGAATCATCTGATCCATGCTTTTCTTTGTTATTCCCAGCTGGGCCTTCCTCATTTGAGCCTCGTCCTCCAGGCTCACTGTCTCATGCGTTTTATGGCCACTGTCTTTACAGGACTCACATAGAAACATTTGATCCTTCCTGCAAAACAGCTCCAAAGGCTTGTCATGCTTCTTGCATATCCTACTCTCCAGGTTCTCAACTGGGTGGATGAGCTTGTGTTTCTTCAAATATGAAATTCTCTGATGAGGCTCCAGATGTGTTTTGCAGTAAGACGTGAAACACACTAAACAGGACTTGAAGGCTGTGAGCTTTGCCTCAGTACAGATATCACAGAGCACATTTCCATTTCCTGCTTGTTCAGGGGTGTCACAAGATTTTTCTTGAGCAGTTTTCTCGAACTCTGCGGCCATCTGAGCAATGAAAGTGTTAACCCGAAGCATTGGTCTGTTGTAGAATTTCTCTTTACACAGTGGACATTTGAATACAGTACTCTCAGTGTCCCAGTAGTCTGTGATACATTTAAGACAGAAGTTGTGCCCGCATGGAATCGTCGTAGGTTTAATGAACACTTCCAGACAGATGGAACAGAGGTAATTGTCCACAGTAGCAGAAGCCATGTCTAGAAAGTATAAGGTGAAATAATGACAAAAGGTTTAGAGTAGTGTTAAGTCAATCCAGCATTGCTGTGAGTCTTTGAAATACTGAAATACTAAAAAAGTCTGAAATACACTATTTAACACTGAAGACAAGACTACAAACATGAAAACTTTACCTGATGTGTGTAGGTTTTTCTAAATCTTTCAGATCTGTAATGGAAATTACAAACATATGGGTCTCTTTCTCCTTTTGGTTTCTCTTTCAGTGGTGACGTCAGAGTGCCAGTCCCCTCCCATTTCCTCATCTATCTGGAACAAGTTAACCCATTACAGGCTCAGTTCACTAGTGACCCATGGATTCTTTTTTTTTCTCTTCCAGATCCTTTAGAGCTTAGTTAGAGACATAAAATGTGTCCCTAATCTTAACTTCAAAGGCTTGCATACAGCCATCAGAGCAGTGATTTCTTTCAGGTGTGCATTATTCATATTATTCTTAGCACTCAGTTACTTGCTTGTTGATGTATTCACAATGTTAGTGCTCCAGAAATCCCTTTTATGTACAGTATTACGCACAAATGAAATGAAAAGCTCTGAGACAGCACAACATGCTAAATTCTAAATGAGCCTGTGTGCATGCTTATGTGTGCATTTGCATTACATGAGAGTGCTTAGCGATGGCATCTGCATAATAAACTGTAAATACACTCGTCCTGTGCTTTCTCCTCTGAGGAAACAAGGCTTTGAACACAATAGCTTCCCCGCATCCTTGAAGGGGCTTTGTCAGAGCTGAATGAAGCTGTGTAGGTTGCGTGCAGGTTTATGTGCGTTAGCAGCATTCGCGTATGATTGGATGTATTTCTGTTTCCGTGGGGTTTTTTTGTAGGAATGTGGGTGTAAGCATATGAAAATGTACAAATGGTTTATAAATTGAAAAAAAAAGATGTGAATGACACATTGTACTTAACCTTTCAGTGACACAAATTAATTAGCCTACATGCAGCTTGGTATGTCAGTTATACTGGATACGTGTGTGTTTAAATGTGTGTATGTGGGCGTCTGCTGTATGCATCATATCTCAATATTTCAGTGCTCTATTATTTAACAGTTGTGTATTTGCTGTAGTCTTTGCCGTGTAAATGTGAATAGCTGCTGCAGCCTCAGCAGCCGTTAATGAATTCAGTGACTGACAATATCAAGACATAACGTAAAGGGAATGGGACTTCAAAGATCCAATCATACGACACTAAGATATACATTTGATCAGTATTTTGAATTATGTATATACATATATATATATATATATATATATATATATATATGTGTGTGTGTGTGTGTGTGTGTATATATATATGTATATATGTGTGTGTGTATATATATGTGTGTATATATATGTATATATATGTGTATATATATATGTATGTATATGTGTGTGTATATATATATATATATATATATATGCAGTTGATGTGCTCAGAAAAAAAGCTCCCCAATGTGACGTTCTCATCTGAAAATGACAGACCACCTCTGATCAGAGCTCTCTTGAGCCACATCTTATTCAAGCCTCACCTCAGTGTCTTGGGTACCATAAAACATTCAAACGACATTTGGATCAGATGGGGATTCCCTTTGATCCTGGTCTGCGTGAAGCTCCAGGACCCGAGCCTTTCTTCTCCTCCGCAGGATCCACTGATTCATCGAAGGATGAGAGGGAGTCGGGGCTTTTCTCCTCCCATCTTTTTTCCTTCTTACTCCTTCGTTCTTTCGACCAGAGCTCTCTCCCCCCCTTCATCCTTGTTCTCTGACCCACCGGGCTCTCGCTTGTAGCTGCTCCTCTCTCCTCTCACCTTGAATACATGAATAAGAGATTAGAGGAGCTCAAAGTGCTGGAGGACACAGACCTCCCCTTATTAGAATTGAATGCCTCCTGCTAGGTGTCAGCTCAGTTCTAAACAGAGTGTAAGTCTACAGTAAAGCCTGGTCTCTGTAGCACATCCTAAGAGATAACCCACACTGTACTCAAAGTGGTGGACTATAGGCTAAACTGTGTGATTAGATAACATCATCATCATCAACAAGAAAACAACATTATTATTGTTATTTTTACAAGCTATATGGCCAAAAGTATGGGGACACCTTGTCAACATACTGAAGTTCTCATCCCCTTGATTAAAGGTGCATCCTCCTAAACAAAGCTCCCAAACCAGGGAACCTTTAAGGAAAATCCTAAAGGATAGGCTAAGAAGTATATTTAAATATAAAACTCACATGCCATAGGTTCATTGAAAGAGTTATCGGTTGCTGTAATCATGCCTCTTTTCTATATTGCCTGTGAAGTGATAACTTTGTCGAGCGACTACACTGTAATAGAATCCACAAAATCCTTGTCCTGTACAAAAATGTAATCGAAGTTCTGTTGAAGCTAATATAAGGCTTCAGCAGCAGCTGTTTTGTTATATCAACAAACCTACATGACATATCCTTCCGCCACAGCTCAGAGGAAACGCTGCTGATGGAAACACAAAGACGGCATTTTGTACAAAAATGTCCGTGACTTTGGAAGATATCCACTCGATTTGGCTGACTCAGGCCGCTGAAACTTCATGTTAGTTTTGGCTAAAATTCAGAATGCATTTTTGCACGAAAAAAGAAAGATTTTGGCACCCTTTTCTTAGTGTGTTTGGCCAGCAAAGGTATTGCTACACGGCCAGTAGGGACAGGATGAATGATTACAGCAATAAATAACTCTTTTCGACATACGCATGGCAAGTTTAGTTTTACGCTATTCTAGAGCTCAAAGCGATCATCAAATTTCTTCTTTTGTCTGACCAACAGTCCAAACTCAAAAGTACTCAATTTACTAAAGTGTAAGCCAAGGAAAACCAGAGAAAAATTGACATTTTTGCTGGAAAAATGGCTTATATGTTTAATCGATTATCAAAATAGTTGCCTGTTAACAGTTGTAATAATAGTGGCAATAGTGCACAAAGTGAGGTCCAGAAAGACGTGGGTTTTACAAGTTTGGTTTGGAAGTGACTGGCCCTGTCCTCAACCCCCTCCAACACCTTTGACATGAACTGGAACACAGACTGAGAGCCAGGCCTTATCACCCAACATCAGTGCCTGACCTCATTAATTCTCTTGTGGCTGGGAGCAAACCCCTGCAGTCAGGTTACAGCAATCATGTGGACAGTCTTCCCAGAAAAATGGAGGCTGTTATAGTAACATATTAATGCCCATAATTTTGGATGTTCAGTGGAAGGAATCACATATGGGTGTATTGTTCGGGTGAAGTTTTGGCCATGTAATGTAGTGCTGTTGTAACAGTAACTGATTTTTCTATTGCTGTTCAGGTTAACACTCTAGTTTTTATATTAGCTGTTCATTAAAAGTATTACTTAAAAAATGTGCTTCACTAATGGCAATAGTGCTGTCATGTGTGGAAGCATTTTGGATTCAACAGCATAGATGGAAAAATAGTGGGTTTGAACAAATTATGTGTTCGTTCTTGTTCGTTCCAACTTAATTTATTGAAAAAGTGACAGCCCTAATTGGCAACAATGATGTTTTCAAATCCAAAAGCAATGGATCTCACATATTAAAATTCATAGTCGTGATAACATCACTCTTAATCTAACAGAATTTATTGAAGAAATACACACAACCACAGGAAGGGAGAAATATAACCTGCCAGATTTTGTCTGTGGGCTGTATGTATGGCAGCCATGCTCTACAGTGTTGTGAGGGAGAAAGAGGAGACTCAGTCACCTCCATCATTCTAGTTTGTTTACTACTTGGTCAGAGCAGAGGGTTGTGTTATTTCCAACCCCCAGACACAACAGTTCTGGAGGGAAGATAAATAATTAGTCATGAGATGAGTTTCTCCCTTCATCCATCAGCCTGGGGAACATGGCTGCCATAGGAGAACTGAAGCCAAATGAGAGTCCTCTCCCTCCAGTGTTTTTGTTCCCCAGACACTCAGCTTTAGATTTCCCTCCTTGATAGGATGACTTTGAAACACTCAAAAGCTTGTGAGGACGACTCCATCTTTGTCAGGGTGTTCACGGATTAAAAGCTGTTTTTTTTCACGGCTCTTGTAAAAAGCAGTGCTTTTAGCGTCGGAAAGAGGGAGCAGAGATACTACTTTACCTTTTCATCAAAATTGCCTGGCAAAGTAGAAACACTGAACCTGAGTTGCAAGTCAATTCAAAGTACATCTTATTTGAGGTAGTTCATGCCATTAAAATCTTCAGCTGTAACATTACATCTTTTGTCTACCCAGATCATTTCTCATCTTCTTCTCTTGTAATTTGTCCGTGTGGAGGAAGATTTCTAGACTTTGTGAAGTCATATGAGAAGGAATGGATAAATGTAGGACAGTTGAGAAGTTATTTGAAGTTCATTAAGTGACACATTTAAACCAAAATAGAAAACGAATACTGAATTCCCACCTGATTGACACCACAGGAAAAGCCTGTTGGTAGAGGAATATATTTGGTGTCTGAGGATTGTTTTTAATATGTTGAGTTTAAGTGGGAGAAAACTCTCTGAGCGCTGAATATTTTGTGAATCGTATCTGTTCTACTCTCCTGCATTGAAATCAAACCGGACATTTTCTTGAACCCCGAGTGGTTCCTGGAGATTTAAAGGATCTGAAAGCTTATTTCCAAATGTAAAGGCTGTTGAGCTATTTTATCTACACTCTTATTCATTAAGCGTGTGGCGACTGTTGGATTTACACCACTATCTGAGATGGCCTCCAAACACCAGAGGAGTTAGTTTCCCTGATAGGCTGCTTCAGCTGTTGAATTATTCATTTATGCTATTTGCCAGACTCAGTGTCCGTGACTGAGGATTGAATGATTGAAGACTCAATGAGATAAAATATTTGTTATGTACAGAGGCCTAAAACTCATTCTGCTGTTTGCTGTTTGTGGTGTCCGAAAAGTCAAAAACAGATTTTTGTTTCTCTCATTTTAGTTAAATTGTAGAACATATTTGCATGAGCATAAACTCTGAAATGCATATTACATATTGTACATAATGTGAATGTTGCCTTCTGTGATGGTAGCAATTATTTACCTCAGTGATTCCTCAACTGAGGGACGGGCCTCCCCTGAAGGGCATAGAGGTATTGGAACTAAAGTAGAATGAGGAAATAATAAACAAAAGCCCTTTCACGCTTACAAGGCTACCAAGATTCAGGTTCACAAGATTTAGTGAGATTGCAAAATGACATGTTAAAGTTCTAAAATATTTTCATGAAACCAAACCCCATTTTTGATACTATTTATTTACATTCTGTAATTACTTCTGTATATACTGTAGCAGTTTTCATTGTCAGTGGTGGAGTCCGCCATCCCCATGCAAGATTTACATTGCCCTCACAGACTTTCACAGGAAATGATGCATGTCCAACATCACAGTTTTATCTAATTGAGAACAGTGTCACTGTTCACTCTCTACAGCCGTAAGTTAAGTTACTGCTAATGCAAACCAAACATCTCCTACTGCTGCTTCTTTACATTAAAAGCATTCAACTGGAGAAACTGGCTTTTGTGGTGAAGCTGTCACACGAAACAACAATGTATTTGTCATAGAGGTTAGCACTAACAGCGACAGTTCATCAAAAATGCATTTACAAAACAAGGCATGGTCATTTTTGACATTTTTCGTCAGCAAACCATTTTAAATTTTTGCAAAGGAGCACTGAAACAAGAGGGACCAGCTGCTGTGAGATGAAGAGCTGTAGGTGACAGGTTGTACAACTCCTCAGCTTGGTAACAAACTCCTTTTACTGTGCCCTGCTGCTTATACACCAGTTTCTCCTCTGTTGTATTTTCAACAAAGTAGCTGCTCCAGGAGTGTTTTCTGTAGCGTTAAACTGCACTTTCTGGAACCACCACTAACCACAGGTGTCACCAAATCAGCCAGGACTGACATTTAAGGATTTAAGTACAAGATTACATTACATATTTTTTACAGTGAAGAAAAGAAAAAGTGGCGATGCTCAATAAGAAAATTCATCAGGCAGAATCAAAATCAAGATAATATAACAAAGTGTGTGTTTTATGTTCAAAAACTGGCAGCTTATGCAAAGTTTAACTCCCCGTTTTTTATTTGTATTTATTTATGATATGTAAAGGTAAATGGAAATTTAAAGTTTTATGTTTTGAGAATGTTTTTTTGTTTTTAATTTTCTCAATAGTACTTCTAGAAATGCATTGATTGAAATAGGGGTGGGACAGGCATGACAAAAATGGGGAACTAATGGTTCAGTTTAGGCGGCTAGAACAGTTTTATTAATATTATAATAAAGTAATGATCACCAGTAAGTAATCAAAATGGTAGAAACCATCCTCCCTGCAAGCTGTGGGAGGATGGTTTGAGCTGTAGATATTCTTCCTCCATGCCTTCATTCTCTTTTATGTTATTTGCATTTTACAACATTTCTCTCAATAAAGGAGACCAGGATAAAGCTTTGATTTTCAGCGTTCTAGTAAACACTGTTGTAAAATAGATAGTCGCAGTTTCACTGAAACTGATTGTTGCTTTCGCTCAGTTGCATTGCTTCTACTTTTCCAACAGCAGTCAGCTTAGCGAGCTACTACTTGATCATCCATTTCCAAACCGGCACTCCTCTCCTCATTTTGCAGCTCCCACCTCTGAAACCCTCTTTTTCTCTCTGTACATCTCTTTTTTTTTCAGTCACTCTCTCTCGAACTTCAGCCACATTTAATGACTCAGAGCTGCAGCCTTTCCTTGGCTGTCACAGAGGGGCTTTTAACAAGGTCCTGCACTCCTTTTGCTCTTTCCTCCTCATTTTACCATGCTGTTGCCACTTTCCCCTCTTTCCCCCTGTAATTCCGCCTTTCTCTGAGGGTAAAGTGTACAGGTGCCTGACTAAAGTAGGGGCATAGATGGGAAGTCGGCAGTGCCTTTTTGCCTGTTATTAAATAGGAGCCTGCACATTTCTCAGTCACCTTTATGCCTTAGTAAAGACAGATTTTTCAGAATTTGAATCGGCTTATACCGGCTTGTATTGATGAGAATGTTATGTTTTATATATTTCCTAAATAAAAAACAAGCTTACAAGTCTCTGAAATTCATTTAATTAAGATTCATAATTAAGTGATCTGCAATAATGTTGTCTACCAATTAATCGTTTTCAGTCATGTTTCAAGAAAAAATGACAAAAATGTACGATTGTAAACTAAATTTCTTACGGTTTTGGATCTTTTTCAAATGTTTATAGACATTTGAATATATCAACTTGCATTCTGGGAAATTGTAACAGGCATTTCTTTTACTATTTTAGTGTATTTTATAGATTAAGCAATTAATCAATAACATGAGACAATAGACAGCAGATGAATCGACAATAAATATAATAGTCAGTTGCAGCAATAATGTGCTTTATGGGTGGAATGTACTGTACATACCAGTAACTGTCGTATATCTCAGTTAATGCGGGCAGGAATGTGTGTATGTGTGTGTTTGTGGGTGTTTGTAGATGAATGGAGATCTGGTGTCCTTGGGCTTATATTTGTATTCATAACGAACAAGGAAATTAAAGCCAACTAAATCACCTCAGGCTCCCTGCATTTCAATTATAGACAGTATAAAAGAGTTATTGATCCATAGCAGAGGAGACACACAGAGAGGCAGAGAGATTTTTAAATACTCATCAGTCGTCACACTCCTATAAGGTTTGGTAAATCTGTTCTTTAATTGATTTTTAGGGGGAGGCAAAAGCCAGTGAGCTTCAGCAGACAAGTGAAACAATTCAATGTATTGGTGTGTTAGTCTGAAATACATTCCCTTGCGGATTCCTCTGTACTGTTTCTCTAGTAATCTATATCGTCCTACAGTGCTCTCCTAGACACCCCCAGTCATTTCTGGCTTTCCATCATCTTTAAGCTGCTGTAAAGAGCAGGGAGGGGCAACTGCTCAGGTTCATTCAGTGTTCCACCTGACCATGATTAATGTGAGAAAGGCCCGGTTCACACCTAAACCACAGGGCCTCCCCTCCCCTCCCCACCCCACCCCATCTCACTCCTTCCCATCACCTCCAGCCCCTTTCTCAATTGGTTTAGTGGTGGGACGCAATGTGTTCAGCCAGCCATGCAGTGCAGAAGCTCCAGAGGTCACCAAGGCATCTCCCAGATGTCCTGTAAGACACTCTATGTTCCATGGATAGATGAACAGGCCTACGAGCACAGGCCCAGGGGCCCAAAGGATCGGGGGGGCCAGAGCCTCAGTTTATAGTGACTGTTAACATTTCTGTAAATTAATGGCCACAAAGAGATGCAAAACGACTACAAAGAGACACAAAATGACTACAAAGAGACACAACATGGCTACAAAGAGACACAAAACAACTACAAAGAGACACAACATGACTACAAAGAATTGTAAAACAACTTAAAAGTAACTCAGAATGACCATAAAGAGATGCAAAACAACTACAAAGATGCAAAACAACTACATGGGACACATAATGGCTACGAAGAGACACAAAACAACTAGAAAGATGCAAAACAACTATATAGGACACAAAATGACCACAAAGAGTCACAGAATGACTATGAAAGAACCCAAATGACTACAAAGAAAAACAAAAAGCCTACAAATCATGCAGCTGCGTTGTTTGTAGTCGTTTTGTGTCTGTCTTATATGTCTATGCCCAGGGGCCCCTCGACTCATAATCCATCCATGTCTAGTTCCTTCTTTCATTGTTTCTGTCTTAGTTTCTTTCTCTCTTTTTGTCCCTCTCTTTTTTCTTTCCATATACTATCTTCCCTCTGTGCCATCTGTCTTCCCTCAGTGTCTCCTGTAACGCCACAGACGGTCTTTGTGAAAGATGGGGAAGATCACAGAGGATTTCTATCTATCTGACCCCGGCGTGCCCTTCATCTTCCTCTCACAGCTTGATCTATCACACACAACTGCTTTTTATTGTTGTTTGGCAGCCGGCTCTCGGCCCATGGCTCTACTTGTCTCTCTCTCAGCCCCTCTCATTATTACTGTGAGCCTCGCTCTGCTGGGAATAAGCCAACATATTTGCATTTCCTCTGTACTACGTTTTTTTGTCGTCATCTATAAAACCCCACTCAACCTCAAAGCCCATATTCTTTCTGATATTGTGATACAGGAACTCTATGATCTGGAAAAGGTTATTCATAAAGAAATCTTTGTCATTAAAGCTATTGTTTAAGACACTACAATCTACTCTCTTGCAATATTTATTGTCAGCTCTTAAATGGCTTCCAGCAAATAAAACTGAAACACCTTAATTCAAAGACACTCCGCCTGCTCTTTGATGCCTATTTTGGCTGTCTCTGTCACAATCTACCCTTGACCCTTCAGAATAACAGATATCCACTGTGCTGGGAAAATGTAATCATCTGCTTGGCAAACTTCTCAATGTGAGAGAATTAAATTCCTCCAAAACAAGAACTGCAGCATCTCCTCCTCTTCACTCCTCTCTTATCTTTTCCCACACAGAGACAATTTTAATATATATGTTTAAGGCTTCCTCATCTTGTTTCTATATTGAACACAATGTACACAAAATTATTCTCATGATCTAAGTTTTCTATATTCGCATACTTTGGTTTTACACAGGACTGTGATTTGATTGTTTGAGAAATAAACCAAGATAAACCTATTTGGAACAGATTATACTGATGTACTGTATGCTGTCATGCAGAAGCCAGTCACGATATCTCAATTAGCACCTACGGTATCTACTACATTTGAGTTTATTCATTTAGTAGGATTTAATCTTAGAGGAAAACAACAAGAGTTTTATTTGGCCTGGTTCCCTGTACCTTTGGATTAAAACCCTCAATGACAAGTGTACTAATTACAATCAACTAATGTACATTGTCCTGCATCAGATAGATAATCGTCAAAGTGTACAGTTGTCTCTTCGGCTTATCTCTCAGGCAACTTGGCAGTGACAACAAGTCTCGTCTCTTTTAAGTGTCAGTTCATACTATGAAGCCTGCAGGGTATTGTAGCGCCGCAATGTTTATATCAACACAGCAGTCACTTTGTTAAGAGCCTTTTAACATTCCCCCGCTACAGCTTATATGTTTCCTTTCCCCTCAGGTCTTTGTATAATAAGGAGGGGTAGTTAATCTAATCTGAGTTTACTACAGCACATGATTAGACCGTTAACTCTTAAGGGCTGGTGTACTGGTACAGTATTGACTGGGGCTTAACAAGATATCATCAAAAGGGCAACCATCTGTTTTCAGTAAAGTAAGTGAACGTATTGTGTCATTAATGACCAACCCTATCTCCTTAAAATACAATATCAACATAATGAGAAAACTTTAATTTACCTACCGGTTGTTGATACTGAATATATCTGCAAAATATTCCGAGACATAAGCATGCAAGTTTTTTATGGTTATGTTTGGTTACTCACAGCATCTGGCTAAGGTTCGGAAAATTTCTTGGTCTTGGTTTAATACGGAAAAGTCAACAATGACTCACAGCAAGACATGTTTCGTGCATTAACAGTTAAACCACAATCTTTCCTTAATCTTGAAGTGCTTTTGTTTTTGTATCGACCACCCCCCTTTCGACTTCCATGGAATACAAAAAACGTAGCACTTCGTTCCCTGGCAAAAGCGTTCCCACTGAACACAGTGAAGGCAGCAATTAAGTTACTCTCAAAATGTAACAGGCAAAACAAATTAGTTGTGTATGAATGTAATTTCTAGGAGACGGGTTGTGAGAACAGTAATGCAGACTCTGTACAGATTAAGCCGGATTTTAACCCCAAATTCGTCGCCCACAAGTAATTTTGTCAAAACCATGAAAATCATTCGGCAAAAATGACTCGTAGATGTGAACATATGCTCTGTGTTGTACTATAAGACTACAGATGAAACTGATTCCACACATGACAAACATTTACGGTTGAATGAAAGTACTGTTGTTGACACAAATTGACAAAGTTGACAAAATAAGTTAGTTTGACTTCATTTCAGTACCATGCACTGTTCAAGTCGTGTGACTCTCTTCGTGTGGGGGCAGTATTAGATGTTACAAGGTCATATTTATTGGGATTTACATGAACCTTTACATTGTTATCTACAGTAGATATCTGAAAAACCATGCACAATTTTTAATGTATCCTATGAAAGGCAAGACTTCAGCTTTTTGTCAAGGGGCTAAATATTTTTGTCGGAGGGCCAGATTTGCCCCACGGTCCGCTATTTGCCTGCCACTGCTTTAAGTCGTACTCTTGAGATATTCCTGTCTCTGAACTCCTCTCATCTCTCCATCAATGTCTTCCCTCTCTTGTCTCGGCAACGCAGCTTTCAGTCAGAGCTCCAGTCAGCCATCCCACCAGAAGAAGAAAGGTCAACCATTAAACAATAACAACGACCTTTATTCTGATGGGTTTAATGGATAAAGCAACTGACCATAGCTACATACCTCATGACTCTTACATCTGCTCATGGAGCGTTCAGGTGGTGTATCACTCTGTGTTGACTGATGGTAATGGACTAGTGAGATGGATGGACTGGTACTCTCTGATACGCCATCTGAAGGTTAAGCCCATGTTGTATTTTTTTTTTTCCATCTTGTAGAAGCTTTTGTGCTCAGGTCAGGCTGTCGAGTTTCTCCATCAAGTTTGATGACACGTGACAGTCCGTGACACGTCTTTCTCTGCTGATGAACACTTGTGTGTGACCATGTGTGCCGGTGTTGCCTTCAGGGACCATAAAGTGCCACTCACTCTTTCTTTCCAACCTTGGTTTATCAATGTAGCGTGCAAGAGCAATGGATACCTTGGGCAGCTGCTTTAAAACTTTGTGTTTTAAACTGAACGCTGCCAATTAGCAAATCTCTGACTTTATAAAGTAGAAATAAAACCAGTTAATAACAGCAATAACCCAGAAAAGATGGCCCACAAGGCTGGGAATGGCTGCGATGTGACAAGACTGACTCTACTTTAAAAGATCCTCTCCAGACATATAAATATAATCTGGTTTGAAAAACATTTTCTCCCTTATTTGAAATCCAGGATCTATGACTATGCAAATATATTGGTCACGTATGCCTCCTACTTCACTGAAAAGTACATTCTTCAAGTTTCACAGCCTGGTCGTTGCTAATCACTTTTTCTGGACTTTAAACCAAAATCTGTTTTCACAAGCATCATTTTGTTTTTTGCAAATTTCCTTCACATTCATTGAGGCAAAATAAGACTAGACTCACTTTTCAGAAAACCCGCTATAATCTATGGAACATAAGAAATTGTGCTGGTAAATGGCGGTTCTCTCCGGTCTCTTTCTGTCTCTTTCACACAAGTAAATATAGACACAACTGCTTCCCATCAAAAATAGATAATGAGTAAATGTAGCAAATTTTTCAATTATCAAGTATCAGGAAGGTTCAGAAGTGGTCACAGCTTTTTCAAGGTTTATTGAAACAGATTTGCACTTCTGAAAAGCAGCCGACACCTCCAACCTCCCAGTCATAACTTCCCATCATCTGCGATTACTGTGACAATAGACTCAGAGTTGTCTGGCTGGAGAGGCGTGGCAAGATAAGAGCTCTAGTTGGTTCGCTTTAGCTGTTGACATTTTCTCACACAGCATCTCCCTGGCTTGTTCTAATTGGCTGATTCCTGTGCTGTAATTGGGTAGACGTGCTGAAGCAGTAGACTTAGATAATTGCAGCTAACCTGAATGAACAAAATGAAAGCCTCTGAATGCTTTTTTCAGGAAAGCATTTGGAGTTCATGTTATGAAAATGCTTCATAATTGCAAGAGACTTGCTGCAACATACCTTTACTTTTCCCCTCATGTGGCTACCTAAATCCTCGGTCTCCGTATCATTACATTATGGTATATTTTGGTCCCCTTGGGTATTCCTTTCCCAAGATTTCCTGTGTTTGGACTAAAAGTAAAACAGTCTCCGCCTCTAATATCTGTCTTATTGTAATCTCTTTTGCTATACAAAGAAACTTTGTGAGATTTGCGTTGTGAAATCTCATTGGTTGCAGGGGATGACCAGATTATGAATTAATGGTCTTGTGAAAGACCTGAGATTTCTTTTATTGGTAAAAAGATCACATAGGGGCCATTAGGTGGGAGACAGATCCATTACATGGCAACACCCTCTGCAGTCCACAGTGCCTGACTGATGGAGGTATCTGTAAAATGCATAGATTTATCTTTCACATGCTTTATAAGACCGGGGAGAGATGCAGTTCCATGACTACTCATTGAATCCCCACCCATTGTGTATTAACACATACAGTGTGTGGGAGCTCCTGGTATGCGAGCTCCTCTATGGGGCTCTCATGTTGTAGTGAATCAATGTCTTAGGCAGGATGTCATTTCTCTTTCTGTTTTTGTCTTTCCCTGCAAGCTCCTGGGAACTGGAAAACCCAGAGATAGACACTGGTGAATGGATCAGATAGACAATCAGTCTGTAGTGATGCCATGTTTCCTTGTAAAGTTGCACGGTGAAACATGATGAACACCAAAGTTAAAGTAACTTTTCCCAAGGTCTTGCACACCCTTTTGACATCAATCAGCATTGTTGCCTTCAAGTTTGACATTAAAAGATGGGGAACACTCCAGCTGATTTCACTCCCCCAAGGTGTCTTACCTTTATCCACTGACAACTGATAAAAGATGATTTATATTGCTCTCACCTTTGATGAAGCAATATCACACCAAATTGATTGAGGCTTTTCACAAAGAATTGTCTGACTTTGACTATGCAGAGTCTGACTTTGTGGATACCCCAACTCTAATGAGAATTACACATTTGTTTGGGTTCATGTTTTGTGCTCACAGTTAAAGCGTGATGCATGGCTAAAGATTTTTCCCAACTTGAATCCCCCCCAAAAAAGTTTAAGCCGGTCAGGAATATACAGTAGCTCTGTCTTCCCCAACACTACAAATAAAGCCTTGATCATGTTAGATATCATGAACCCCATGGGAAAACGCTTATTTCACTTTTCTAGCTCCATAGAGGCGGAAAATTCACTGTCTTTCTCATGGACACTGAAGCAGAGTTGCTGTTTGCTGACAGGATGTCTTGAACCTTGTTCCTCCATCTGTAGAACAGTGTTTCTACTCACTAAGCCACCCTGCTGACAAAGGGTTAGGGTAGCACAAGACTGAATCGCCTCACAAAAATGAAAATTGCTGGTTCTTCAGAAGTTTAATTGAACATGTCTGAACTTTTGTTTTCTAGCCTGGTTTGGGAAGCCTCAACTTGTCAGCTTAGTCTGCTCTTTCAGAGTGTGTGCAGGAGTACTAAGAGACAGAAGGTCTTCCTCGCCGCAGTTAGACTCTTGCAAGAGCATATCAGCAACCACTGAACCATAAATGTGCATGCTCATACATAACAGGTTTCTCGCCCTTGAAGGAAAAGTTGTTTCTTGCCTTTTTGCACTATGGTAACTGAGCTTTGTATTATCTGTATGTGTATTTCTTTTTCTTGTTGGCTGATGTTAGCTGTGTGTTGTCATTTGTGTTTATTTTTATGCTCACACTTTATTATCATACATCACTCAGCCAACACTGCAGGGAAGTGCCCTAATGTCAAGCATATGTGCAAGGAAAGAAGTGATGGATGACTGCTTGAAATTCAGACAATTAGTGTAGTGACATTTGCTCATAAAAACACTTTATGGGTATGTGAGGATTGGGAGGCAAGAACTGCGACTGCGACAGTGTGGACTCACTGATTTTATTTGTTTTCTTCGACTTGCTTTATAGTCCCATTTATATAATTGTTAAAATACATACAGTATAAGTATTTAACATTAAGATATTAGTTTTAGCCAGTGGCCATTAATATTTGCATCTACAGTACATTCAAAAACCTGTATTAGATACCCTCCCAAATTTAACCTGTTTCTGTGACATTTGTTTCACACTGTTAGTATTAACATTTAGTGTGAAAGGCTACATTTCTTTGCTCATTTGTTTTTGTCCTTGTTGAATCCAGTGTGCCACAAATCGCATATACAGTGCAGTCACAGTGTTAAAGGACCAGTGTGCAGGATTCAGGGGGATCTATTGGCAGAAATGGAATGTAATATTCATAATTATGTTTTCGTCAGTGTATAATCACCTGAAACTGAGAATCGTTGTGTTTTTGTTAGCTTAGAATGAGCCCTTCATATCTACATAGAGAGCAGGTTCTCTTCCACAGAGCCCGCCATGTTGCACGTGTTTCTACAGTAGCCCAGAATGGACAAACCAAACACTGGCTCTACAGAGGGCCTTTTGCGTTTTTATGTTGAAGCGGCAGTCACCGTAGCTTCTCCTACACGCTTGGACAGGGAGGGGTGAGGGGAGGGTTATTCAATTGGTTGCAATCTGCAACCTCCCCGCTAGATGCCACTAAATCCTACATGCTGGTCCTTTCAGACAATGACATTTTTTGTTTTATTATTTCTTTTATCTCTGAAATGAAACAGCGATATAGGAGCCAACTCTCAGCTTTGATTTAAGGTAGTTGACATGCACACATTTTAGAATACCGATGGTCATTCCATGATTGGCTAATATTTCTTGAGCAGGTGTGTTTGCTTTTTGCTTCATGCAAATAGAACTTAGTAAAAACTCTAGTAGTCCAGCATGAGGCTGAAAAAACGAGGACTAGTCCAGCATAACCTTAGAGTTTTTTACCAAAGGGTAAACTGCAACAATAGAAAGGCCAGGTTATAGTTTGCAAAAAAAGTAGAGTTTACCCTGTAGAGTACTGGAACAAAGTTTTATGGACAGACGAGACAGAGATCAACCTGTACCAGAGTGATAGAAACACAAAAGTGTGGAAAAAGACGAGGAACTGTTCATTCACCAAGTCAATCGAAGTCAACCACCTCAGCTGTCAAATATGGTGTTTTGGTAGGTGTGTGTATGACTTATAGTGCACGTTCCCAGTTGCTGAAGACCAGACTGAAGGAAAAGAGACCCCAAAACCATCAAAAACTACAGATGCTGCTATACAGGCCTGGCAGAGCCTGATTAGAGATAAACTAAGTATCCAATCATGTCCACGGGTTGCAGACTTAAGCCAATTATTGACTGGGATTTGCAATCAACTATTAAATATGATGATTTTTATAGACATTTACATTAACTGATTCACTTTGTTTCTGTTGCTTAAAGTTGGAGGAGTATATTTAAAAACATCTCCAGTCCCCACACTGTTTACCTGATATGGGTATAAACATCCTGAAATTGAGTAGGTAATAAAACATCATAGCCATTGTTTCATTTCAAATCCAATGCATTGGAGTATAGAGCCAACACAACAAAAAATGTACCACTGTCCTAATATATTCTGACTGCACTGTACTTTCCATTATGTTGACCATTTCCCAAGCCATGGTGTTTTACATTGATGGATGAACTTTTTATGCAACCATTAGTTTCACTTCCATATAAAAATAGAATTACAGAGACTTGAGACTACTTCAGATAGGTAATTCATCACAGTCAAAGTTACATTATTGGAAGGTGGTAATGCAGTTCTAAACATTTATAGTGCTATGTCTCAGTCGTTGTGTGGGAAGCTCCAGCATCCATGATTTGAGTCAGCTGTCGCAGATCGTTGCATATAACATATAATATTAACATTTTACTTGGGAGATGAAAATAAAAAAGCATGAATGTCACAGCCAAATAGCTTCTCATTTGAAAGATTGATGTTTTGCAGCCAACTCTCACATATTCAGCTGCACCAGACACACAAACCCCAAAGACAACACGTTTAACTGCATCATCATGCAACAATAACGTAACTATGATGAAGTACATTTACTCAAAGACTGTAATTAAGTACAATTTTGAGGTACTTGTAATTTGCTGAAGTATTTCCATGTTGTGATCACCTGTACTTATTGTAATATTGTACTTTTTACTCTACTACTTATATTTAAAGAATTAGGTACTTAGGTTTAAAGAATATTTGCAATGTGGAAGATAGAATAAACAAAAGATGTGCATTAATGTAATGCTTTGAGTCAGGCGTGACTTTATGCTTTTAGCTTATAATAGTAATGTCTATGTGCATATCTTTTGACTATTCACTATCCTTTTTATTATATTTCATATGAAGACAAGTCATTGCTTTCATCTGGGGCATGAATTTGATCCTATCACTTAAAACTACGAGATAATGTAAGGTCTTAGCCTCTATGCAGAACTCTTTCACAGAAGTGATAATATTTGTCTTGAGAATTGATTTTACGTTTCTGATGTCTGCTAACTCAGTGAATTGAACCACACTGAGTACAGTAATGACTTTTTTTATTTGCTCTGTCTACCTCATGTTTGATTAAACTGTTGAAGGGTTCTGATGAAACGGGCTTTGCAAGGCAAACCTTCCTGAAAGGAATCCACATGGAAATAATTGAAAACCTCAAGATTAATGATGAAGAAACAAACATAAGTTCATTGCTCTAACAGATTCCCATCTAAGGATACCCTTAATCTGTGAAATTAGGAAAACCAGTCTCTCGACATTGAAATGCATTTGATAGCAAATCATCAAATGTCTTTCGCAAAGGATAACTTTGCTAGGACAATTCTTTGAATGTTTATAATGGTGACACCTTTTAAATGTTGGATCTATACTTCAGTAAACAGATGTTTTTTAGAAACTCACTGTGGTCATAGATTCTGCATTGCCCAATTAAAATCTGTGCAGTTACATGTTGAGCCAGAAGTTAAGAGGCTGTCCAAATTGTCTGCCCATTTACCTTCTTCAGTCATTTATCCAGCATTTGCTCTAAAAATCTAATCTAACCAAATGCAATATTTAAAATACAATTAAGTTGTTTTCACAGATCTGAGGCTTGTTAGGTTGGGTGCCTAGTAAGCCTCAGAATTTGAATCTTGCACCTTAACTCAACACCACTACGGCTAGTTAAGTTTGGCATGATTATGAGGCTGACAGATGTCTGGAAAGATGTGATAAGAATTTGTTTCAAGAAGATGTATCAATAAAGGCCTTTCCTCAGTTTGCCTTAGAGAATCTTCTCTGAACGTTTTACACCAGACTAAATTTGAAATGTTACTCCTGATATACAAGGCGTTACATGGTCGATACCCCTGTATTTAAATGAGCTGTGTCTTCAGGACCTGAGGCTGAAGACCTGAGGCTTGCTGTTTTAGAGTCACGGCTGAAAACTGAAGGTGATCATGCTTTTGCTGTTGTTGCTCCTCAACTCTGAAACAGCCTCGAACAAAGTCAAAGCCAAATCAGTGCACATCTTTGAATTGCATCTACTTTGCTTTCTTTAACTTTATGGGTTATGCGCTTATTTTTCCTTGCTTATATATTGTTTTCTCTGTCTCGTCTATCTCCCATTTAACCCTTTCTTCTTCTATAAAGCGCTTTCTTGTTTTTGTTTTTTGAAAAGTGCTATACAGATTAAGTTTGCTTGCTCAGTTAAGCAATTAAAGTTTGTGAATAAAGCCGTGTTGTTTAATTAAAGGTAATTTGAAGGAGGGAGTGCAGAGACAGAGAATAAATGCTGCTCAGCCCCTGCATCATCATTTGTTCTGGATTGAACGATTAACAGTCGTTCATCTTAATGACAACTAATGTAGGGAGGTGGTATTAGGTGATAGAGAAGTCTGACTAATAGTAAGATGGATGGAGAGATGAGTATTAATGTTAAATTTGGCCCTGATCTTATGGCACATTTGGCTTTCCCTGCAGCAGTGCGGTTTAAATTTAGGATTGAAGGGTTGTGTAAAAAAATATATATAAAACTTTGAGTTTATAGCTGAAGGCCATGCATCAATTAATCAATGGACTTACTTACCAACTGAAAAAACAAACAAACAGCTCACTTGTAATAATAACGTGCACTTCAGAAAGCACTAATGATGCACTCGCTGAAATTTCCCAGCACTGCGCTGCAGCATCAGCATTGCTGTGTGTGTATAGTGTGTGGTGTGCGGTACATGTATGTAAAACATCTGTCACGTACTTGCACGCATGTTTATTTGGTCCTCTTTGAGAGTTCCTGCTGTTTATTTCCAACCATAATTGCCAGACTTTAAAAGCACTGGCCTTCTCTGAATCAAATAACATATGACTTTGAAGACAGCATCTTCATGTCTTCAAAGGGATGCCAGAGAGAGAGGGAGAGGGAGAGAAAGGAGACGAGGGAAACAAAGAGAGAGGGTATAGATAAATATCTCTGACCATACGCCCACGTCTCAGCGACTGGTCCTCTCCCCAGACACCCACTTAGAAGGAGGAGAGGACCTTTACTGGTCAATGTGGAGCCTTTTGATTAATTTAGGCCATTATGTGGTATATCAAAGTTCAGACATATTTTTAAATGAGGTGTAAGCTGCAAGAGTATCGTAATTGACTCTTTCTTCCATTAAATAGTCCCTAAACTGGGCTGAAGAGACATTTGTAACAATGTGTGTGTCTCCTTCTTTTTAACACGGAAATCATTGTGAATCCAGTGATCTGACTGAGGCAATGAGAAACACAGGAAGCTGTTCATATCTCACATATACAGTATTCCCACAACTCATTGAGTCCTTTTTGTATTTGAGCCTACGAAGACACAGCACTGGAGCCTTGCAAAGTTTGGGAATACCCTCCTTTCAGTTCTTATTCCTTTAGGATGGTTTGAAGACGTTAAAAATGAAAAGCACTGAAACATAAGTGAGGCTCGTCTTTAGAGGAAAATATATTTCATGTTTTCTTCTTTTTATTGTAAAATGTGCTTTACAACTGGGGCTTTGACCACTGTGTCTACCTGCTCTGCTGTTATGTTATGTTTACATAACGCAGAATCAACAGGTTATTCCGTCTTTTTGTCCCTTTGTTTTTCCCTCTGAAGAATTGTACGTGTCTGAGTGACAAGGCGGCGACAAAGTATTTTCTCTGATCCACGTCTCTGAGGGATTGTTTTGACTGACAGCCCTGTATGGCAGATTTTTTGACAGACGTTATTCTTTTGACTTTATCTTTATTGTGGCTGTTAAAAGTTTGTTTTGTCCCTTTCAGGTTTCCTTTTTTTCTGCCATAAGGGGTTTTCTTTGTCTGCTCCAATCCATTTTGTCTTCATGACTGACTGGCTGGTTGGGCGGGATGGCTGAAAGTCGTTGAATGCATTGGACAGCACTTGCCACACACAACTCTGATGAATCCTCAAGTCATATTCTGACTCACTGTATAATATATGAGCCAGATGAGTCACATAAGGGAATGTTTAAGCTGCCGCCTTTAATGAACTTATAAGCACCTGAAAAATCCACCTCACATGACACAGTTTGAGATTTGGAGCACATATAGTTACGTGATTTAATGTGTGTGTTTTTTTATTAATCTCAAATGTAAGCTATACTTCCTGCTGTCATTCTGCTTCTGAATATTTCATCCTGATTATGGAAACACAACAGGAACTTTTTCCAATTACTTTTTCTAGGGGAGGCCTTTCTAGTCATTGCTATAGTAATTACCTGTGTGCCTATCATTGTTCATCCAATATCTTCTCATACTGAGCTGTGACATATTTAATAGGTATAGTAAAACCAATTTTATTGCTCTTCTGCAGGATTAGATTAGTATTTGATGTGCCATATGCTTAGAGTCCGTTCTCGAGAGATGAGTTGAAGGAGTTTTTTTATTGACTATAAATAAATCCATTTTCGCTTGTCCATCATCTTTATATCAGGAAAATGAAAAGAAAACAAAGGGAAAACCCACCTGGAGGGTTCAAGTCAAGTCAAACAAACTAAATCAGGTATGTGTGTGTGTGTGTGTGTGTGTGTGTGTGTGTGTGTGTGTGTGTGTGTAGCCACTGTATGGATGTTTGATTCAATGATTGATGACTATATGGAGACAATATGGTGTACTGTATTCAGGTGACGTGTAACCAGTGACACCCATGTTTGTTTCCATGGTCCCTGTCACATCACTCATGATTATCAAAAACATGCAATCGACCGACGCTGAGCCACCATGGCCAGGCAGCAGGAACAGCTCCTAATCCCACCTCGTCCAAGGGGAGCTGGAGGACAGGAGGGGGAATGAGCCCTGAGCGGCGGGAGCAGGAAGTGGCTGTCTTTGCTAACCAGCCTGCTCTTCCTGTTCCTGTTCCTGCTGGTGCTGCCGGGTGTCATGCTTCTGTCAGGATGGATGCTGACCAGCCCCGGGACCTCAGAGCTCCCCCACTTAATTACCAAACACCTCTGTGACCCAATAAGCACGTACAAACCTGCGAATAGGCCACTGTGTATAGACATATCCTTGACTGTTTCTCCTACACTTGCTCTCAGCGGCGATAATGAGAGTATTCAAAGGTTTTACTGGTCAGCTGTGGTTCAGCCTGTGAAGGCACCTCTGAAAGGCAGAAATACAAACCTGTATACACCTGTAAACCTGTATACAGAATAAATTAAAAAGTAAAAGTCTGAGCTATCAGTGCATACCTTAAAAATTAAAAGATCTAAATTATAATTACTCCATCTGCTCAGCACTGCTTGCATGCAGTGTGCAAAATATTCACTTCTTCCCCCTGTGGAATTGCACCCTGTTGTGCTCAACCCAGGGCTAAGCACCTCTCTTTACACCCTCATCTCCCCTCCATGATTCAGATAGATTTCATTTGTGAAATCATGAAGGGTTCACTGCTTTCACCTGCTTTCACCTGCTCAGTCAGTTTCGAAAAAAGAAAGAGCAGTGAGTTCAAATGTTAAAGACCCATTGAAATAAAAAAAATAAAGATACACTCGCCAAGTTTTGGTCCCTATGCCCCTGTGTTAACAGTTGTGCTGTCTGTCAGTATATGTTCAATGTGAAAGTCCTTTTTAGTATTTACATATCAATATTTCTCTTTTCTCTCTGTGTAAAATGTTAAAATATTATTGATAACTTACTGATACTACACTCGGGGTCATTGTTCTGTCACCAGCAGTTTGTTTCGGTCTAATATTCTGTTGCTATAGCAACAGACACTATAACAGTTTGACTGACATTGTTACATCTGCCATTTTGTCAGATTTGCAAATATTGACAAAACATCTTTTCTTTACTGTCCAAATGGCTTTGTTGGAGCATTTAGTGTTGGGCTAACTGATTTTTAATGGGTTTTTTTTACACTTTTTACGTTTACTTTTGTGGACTCTATGTTGAATAGATTAATCATCATGTTGCACTTCCTATGAGGACTTAGTCATCCTGACATGAAGCACAATGTAACTAATCTGACAGCTAACGACGTCTAGCATCCCAACGGGAAAAGTTACCTAAACGTTAGTAAAAGTTATCATCTACTGATCCCCAGAAGGGGAAAAGGGGACACATACCCGGTAGTGCAGGAGCAATGTTGATTTTCTTGTCACCCTCGGTCTCTCCCTCAATTCGCATCGTTTTTCCTTGTTCATGAAAGTTAACATTGTGAACATATCCTTCCACCTCTTGATCTAATGATGCAGATGAGGGAGGTGTAGCTGGAGGCAAAAGATCCCCTACAAATCCACATTGCTTAGCCACGCCCACCTCAGAGCGATCAATCAAATCCATGAGTGATCTGATGATGAAATCCCTTTGAGATGATACCCGTCCACATATTGTGTTTCACTCAGAAATATGACTCATTACAGATTCTAAAGTTGCTTTAACTGCTGCCCTAAAGCGTACAGGAAAATATAATATCTGTCCAACATTCAACTAACAGAGAATCTCAAGATAACCGTGGTTTATTTTTACTTACCTTAATCATCTAATTTAACCTGGACAATATGTCTGGACATACCTACACTTTGTAACTTCACACTCATGCTGCACAATTGCACACTGAGCAGCCAAGCCGACCACAGTCTTCTACTTTTGGGCCTTAAACAGCTCCACTGCAGGAGCCGGTGATAAAGCTCCTTCATCGTGGCGTAATCGATGGTATTTGAGGGAGGTGAGAGTGTTAGTCGTTTGGTCTCCCCTCCCACATTTTCCCCCGTCGACCTGGAAATTCAAAGAAGAGGCTTTCAGTCACAAGTCCACTTCTCTAATCTCTAGGTCCCTGCTTCCCCAGACATGTTTTATGTCCGCTCTAACAACTTCTTGATGTAGCATGTTATCCCTGTCACCGCAGTACTGTCCACATGCAGTCTTGTGTATTTCTGCTGGTTATACTCCGGCCTGAAAAGGTTGTATTGTCAGAGCGGAGGCTGACTGGGCCACAGGCATCCTGGAAAAAAATTATATCTGGCAGTGAAAAATATTGAAAATGAAGCGTCAAATAACCTGCAGATAGTCCCAAAGCACAGATGTTTACATGTTCATGAATTACTTTTATAAGATTTCTTCTTCTGTTTGTTAAAACAAAAGATATTTGTGGCTGCGGCATATTCACAATTTAAGGCATTCGTAGGTGGTGTCTCCAGACTCTAATTTTTCTTGTTGGATTCCTAAAGGTATGAGAAGAAACTTACTGAGATGCTACTGTACTTGCCTGAGTGGTGTAACTCATCAAAGACAAAACAGAATGACTACATCAGAATTACCTTGTTCCCCTGTGTTCACGTTGCCTGAAGTTGTGTTTTGCCTTATCTAAGCCAGTGAGGAAGTAAAGTGAAAATAAACCCCTGTGAGGCATGGCAATTTTAGTTTTACAAAGCAGTGTCTGTTATCATCCTCATCTGTTTGTGTTCTTTAAAAAAAGTGCGCTGATTCTGCTGGAAATTCACTGGTAGAAAGTGAGTCACCGTTGCCTTTTTACTAAATATATTCGTATGTATGTACTGTATGTTGAGAATTCAAGTGTGGTATTTCTGCCTACTTATGAATGCTGCTTATCGGCTGGCTGTGGATGATTAAGATAAAACTTGCTGGTTTACAGGTCGTCCACTTTGACAGAAAACTGATAAGGACTAGCTCATCAGCAGAATACATGGTCAGTAATGTGGCAGCTTTGGAGGTTGTTTGGATCAGCAGACCAATCAGTATTTTCCTGTGTTTGATTCTTCATTGGTAAACATTCTGCTCCTGCCTGTCGATGCTGCTGCCTCAGTAATGGATGCTTTTATTAAGGCTGATTAGATTAATTGTAGGGGATGAAGACACATTTGCTGGCAGTAGACCCTCAAGGGTAGAAGGAGAAAGGATCAATCAATCGTGTCCATCTCCAACCACATAATGCACTGCTGATTGTTTGAAGTGCAGAGCTGGAGGAGATTTATGTGGATGTAAGAGAACCCAGGCTTTTCTCTTTCTATCTCTATTATCTCGCTCTCTCTCTCTCTCTCACACACACACACACACACACACACACACACACACACACACACATCCAGGGAAACTAAGTATCTGCGCCCTCTCTGCCTCTTCAGGCCAATGAGAAGAAAAGCCCCGCTTCACTGTCTGAACAAATGCTGCTCCCTGACAACACAAAACAAGAAGAGAACTTCTGTTGCTCTCATCTAAGAATCACCTGATATAAAAAAAAGAGTTGTTTACAACCACAAAAATGTTTTTTAAATTAAGTTCCGCAAACCGTAAGAATGTTCAGTCCTCATATGTCTGCGTTTTTAATAAGTCTCATTTAGAAAGAGACATTCATTGCAATAAATTGGAACAAGAACCAGAACTTGCATGGTCTATTTTTGTAATCTAAATTTGATAAATAAAATAAAATAGAGAAAAGCAGCAAATCCACACGTTGGAGAGGTATTTTTGCTTGAAAAACGATTAATCAGTAATAGTTGTTAATTCTCCATCAATCGATTAATTGAATTATCAAGTAATTGTTACAGCTCTAAATTAAGTATAATGCAATCAAATATAATACAGCCCTGCAGTAAAGCTTGCCTGTAAAGCTTAACTTATTCTTTTTTACACTGTTTCAGTGAGAGGTTGATTCAACTCTATCGTGATTTGGGAGGCCTATAGTCGGTCGGAGCATTACATAATATTTTGTCCACCCTCTTTTATGCCAGTAAGACCATTAAAAATAACTTTCAGCTGCGTTAGATGCAGCGAAGCATATCTAAATTGTGCCTTTTTGAAAATGATCCTCCATGGCTGAATTTTTGTTCGCACAGAAATATGTCAGAGGTCAACATAGATCCAGATATCTCACACAGACAGACAGCAATATTTTTGTTTAAATATTTCTCTCTCTGTTGTTGTTTTGGATTGCATTACGGTTGTCTGCAACCGTTTTGCATGTTGTGCCCAAGGATGCAATCCCTCTTTCACATATGCAAGTCTGGTGGTTGCAGTGCTACCTGCTCTCCTTACATCACACAGTCAGACGCAGTTAATATTTATTTGTCTATTTAGTGCCATTACACAACTGCATAATACTTGAAGGAATCGTTTTTTACACTGAGATCCTGAGACAGCTTCCATGAAAATCAGTGTCTTTACACTCGTGTTTTATTTTCTCTTGCTTACGCGGAGCCGAGCTCTATATATATGTAAAGATGAATTGTAGGTCTCACCTCACACAACGCGGCTCTAATTATTTGACCCCCAGTGGTTTTATTGAACTGTAAGTAACAGATCAAAACAGTGGAGAGGAGAAGATATAAAATATTAACAATGTTGTATTTGTGTTTGTTGTATCTGTGCATTTGTGCACCAGGGAAGGAGGCTGAGTGTTTCATGAATAAGGATATATAGCATGATGTCTAAAAGCAACTGTGTGTGTACTGTGTGTACTGTGTGTACTGTGCGTGTGTGCAGTGATATGTTCAACGAATTACAGTGTTCTTATGCATCTATTTAGAAATGGTGTATTACATTTGTGGGAAACTTGATGCCATCACAAAATGCCCGTTGCCAACGTTTTTCAGTTATTTAAAAAACACAAGGTTGGTTAAAGTTGGGGAAATATTGTTGACTGACAATCAGCAGTTTGCAAAACTTTACTGTAAATGCAGAACAGTTTCATGAGACTGGACTGGTGTGAGAGTGTGTGTTCACTCTTTCGTTACAGTTGTTTTCACACAGACACACTCCACTCCGGCTCCAGTTAAATGTATGATAGATTGCTCTCGGTTGGGATCATCCAAGTTTTGTGCTGATGTAGTTTCACTTGCCTGGTTGTGCTGATGGTGTCTGTAGGTGAGGAGGATGTATAAAGACACACACACACACACACACACACACACACACTCAGTAAGGTCAAAAAGCCATCCACTACTAGAATGCAGTTTTGCAATCCATGCATTTTATTGTGTCTGCTGTGTGCTTTGATGGTTAAGGATGAACTGTGAGGTTTCTTTTTCCATGTAAATGATCAGATGTCACCTTACATACATCATACCTAAATTAACTAATACTGTGTAAAGTTCTACCACTACCACCCCCCAATTAATGTAAGCATGCAAATATATTCTTGTATACAAATTTTCTTTTATAGGAAATAGTTTCACAAATTTTGCAGTTTTTCCCTCTAGGAAAATTGTGTGGTGTTTATTTTATTTTTGATGAGCTTATTCATAGAGTAATGCAGTTGTTCTTCTCATATATTATGAGAAAAACAGTATTATTACATTTTATTTAAAGAGATAGCCAAGAGAGATATTGCCTGTTCTTTTGTATTTATTATACTTTCCTTTTTATACTTTTCTCTCTTCTATTATGAGCTTCCTCATTTCTTTCTCTCTCCCTATCTCAGTCCAACTTCTCCCTCTTCTCCGTCTCTCCCTTTAGGACAGTGGTTTGCTATTGAAAGCTTGCTCATTGTGAAGGAAATGGTCTACGGCTTCTCCCTCGGCTGTGAGGTTTACAGCCAATACGCCTTCAAAAATGGCTTCATTTCCCATCAGCCCCACCCCCCTGAGGGAGCGTTTAGTGGAGCTAAAGGCCAATCAGGAGAGTCCAGGAGATCACTAAAGCCCTGGTCTGAAATCAATCCTCAGAGTTCACGAGCTCATGACTCTGGGCCACAGGGGGAATCAACTTCCCATCGACAAATTCATTTTAACCAAACAGAATCCCTTCAGAAGGACCAAACGCCCGTCAATATCAATTATCAAAAAAGATACATGACATAGTAACCTACATGTGCAAAATATTGGGGACACCTTGTTAAAAGCCATAATCCTGCATTCAAGTTCCTTATTAAATCTGCCAATCGCAAGAGGAGCAGGCAATGAAAGATGAAATGAGTTCTAACTGTTGAATTGTGGGCTGCAGCTTCATTTAATTTCCCTCGTTTTGTACATTGATTTCCACTTTGGTAAGGAAATAAGTTCAAACACTTAGCTGTGAGCATGTCATGTAAGATGAAAATAAAGGAATACAGTATCTGAAGGTTCCCATCTGTTGCTTTAGCTGTATGTTAAATAATTAACGCAGCCTCTGTTGGCTGCTGGCTACCACAGTGCAAAGAGAATGTCAGTGGATTCAAAGCAATTGGCTATGGGGTTCAGACCAAATTGACAGAAAGTACTGTATAGCAGAGGGTACACTCTGGCTCTAAAATGGAAATGAAATTTCACGATCAGAGGAAGAAAAATCAAATGTACTGCAGGAAATTCCTCTACCACCTCAGGCAAACCACAAATTGACTTATTAGACCCCAAAAAACAGTGCGAAGGGAATAATTTGTATTTCTAACTCAATTGCTGCTCTTGTATTATTAGCAAAACAATATTTACTGTGATACTGTTGATAATAGCCTGATATACTGCTGAATTTGCTCACAAGAATACAAGAATAAAAGCAATTAGACTCAGCTCATGAGTTGACATTTTACAATTTCTGACACAGCAGGAAATGTAAGTCATAAAACACAAAGTCATAATACACAAAGAAAATGACAAGCACTGAAGAATATGCCCCTGCCTAATTAAATCTTCAATGTAATTTGGCACTACAGGCACAGGGATAGCTCCTCATTCATCATTAGATGTGTGGCAATTACTGAACGTACTGTATGGTCTGAACTGCTTTGTACTGCACGTGTATTCATGTTCAGTTTTAGAGACGAGCTATTGAGTCACAGAAGAAAACATTCTTCAGGCACTCGTAGGCAGAAGAAGGAGAAAAGCTAGATTGAAAGCCTTCATTTAGTCGGGCATGTTGATTAAAAAATGTGGCTCCGCCGTCATATTGTTTTCATCAGGGTGGAAAGTGAGACTGACTGAGCACTTGACCGCGAGAGTTTTTGGAGTTTAAAGTTTGTTTTTTAGGTCATTTAGCTTCATGTAGATTGCCCTTTCAATTGCTGATCTAAAAATTCAAAAAATAGTCATTTGTAATGTTCTATGTGTTTATGTTGGTTTTCTCTCCAGGCTTTCGTTAACTGAGGACTTGTAAGGTGTTGCATCAGTGACTCTTTGAGTACTCCAAAGAAAAAAAAAGATGCAGCAGAACCAGAGATATAGTCTTGTCAAAAACTGGCGCCTACATTACCCACAATGCCACATGACTGCCGAGCTGCTAGCCTAAAGCAGAGATGAGGAGCGGGCTACGGATGTCTGATAAACTCAATACTTTCTAACTCCCACACCCCCAGATTTTTTTTCATTTTCAAACTTGTAGTCTTCAGCCCCAACCAATGCTCAATTTATCTGATTTCGCAAAGCTCCCTTTTGGCGAAGTACTCCCCAAGACCTGTAAACAGACTTTGATGTGTAAAATCAGTAGAGTTCGTAAAGGAATAGTTTGACATATTGGGAAATACACTTATTTGCCTCTTTGCTGAGACTATCATGTCGGTGCAGTAAATATGGAGGTAAATATACAGCCAGCAGATGATAAGCCTAGTTTAGCATAAAGAGTGGGACCAGGGGGGGTAATTTCCCTACCAGCACCTCTCAATGTTAACACAATTAACACATTAACACATTATTGATTAACACATTATATCGTGTTTGTTTGCCTGTACACAAACATAAACGTATATTGTGTGCTGGAACTACTTTTTGGGCAGACACGGTGACTTCCTGGAGTCATAGCTGGGTGACGACAAGCCTAGTTGTCATTGTGAGGTTGCCAGGCAACCAGCACAGACTCCAGAAAGTCTTTTATGATTGGCAGTTTTAGTTTGGTTTTAAGCTAGCTGTTTCCCCCTGTTTTTAATGCTAAGCTAATCATCTGCTGTCTCTAGCTTTGTATTTACCGTACAGGCATGAGAGTGGTATCAATTTCAACTCAAGCGAATAAGAATATTTCCCAAAGTGTCAAACTACTCCTTTAGCCATAAATTATTTAATGATGTTTTAGTTGGTATGAGCAGATATTGTAGAGAAAACAAATAAATGTTGACAGTAAATATTGTGCATATACTGTATGTTCAGTACTAACCTACCTACCTACCTACCTGTAAAAAAAACAAAGGAAGATATGAGATTTTGCAGATATGTAACGATTGTTTTGTTGATATGTTTGCTAAATCTCGATTGTTCTGTGTTTATTACCAAATATTTAGCTTATGCAAAATCATTGCACATAAGCACAAAAAACAAACAATGGAAGTCAAAAGATGACCTGTTTCTACATTGTCTCCATTCATTTAAAAGTTTTATCTGACTCCAATCAGCTGCTGTATTTCTCCCGCTGGGTTTAGTTAGAATGACATAATTTCAGCTCTCTTAATGACTGTCTGAGTCACAACTCGATACAAAATCAGTTATTCATGACTCACAGAAATAATTGTGTGGAACCGCATGGTACCACATGTTGAACTGGCCTTTGGACAAACCGAACTCAACCAGTGGCAACCGGCTGAGACTGATCAGATGAGAGTTGTCCCAGATGTCTCTCACTGATGCATTTGGACTCATTATCAGCAGCCACTACACTTTGCCTTAACCTTGACCCTGTTATTACAATCTCCCCTTGAATCACCAGCTTAAGAGTAAGGGCTTTCAACTGTGACTGTGTGTTAATGAGACACACAGCCTCACACAGCCAAGGTGGCTCTTTGGTATGAATTGGTTTTGCACATTACTGCAGTTGTTTATTGTTTCTGACAGATGATGTGAGCGGGATGTGAGCATGATGAAATGAAAAGCAAATATCTGACGGATCAAATGACATCAAATAGATTCCGATAAACCCTTTTAGAGATGACTGTGCTGGTGTAATATTAAACTTGTTTGCAGGATTGCAAAGTTTAGATGCCTGTTTGTTGTCTCTGCTTGCCTCTGTTTTATTGAGCTGCACATGCTTTTGATGCAATGTGTGCAATTTTACCTGCTTTGTTGTTTCTACAGATACAAAACCGCTGCTGTTCTTCATCAATAGTTTACCAATCAGCAAAGATCTCTCTTAAAAACACAGTAATTGTGACTTGATTTGTGACTGAACGATACAGTTACCAAATCTGAAAGCAGCTACACATACGGACCCACTTAGTTTGGGTATGAGAAGGATTAAATACTTTTTAATAGAAACGTTAGTGTGCATCAGCGACATCTAAAGCATCATGTTTGAGTGTATCAAATGAGATATGTGGAAAAAAGGAAAGATCCATGAGTCCATTTGAACATTATAAAATGAGGGAAACAAATTATAATGCCACCATGTGTTACAGATACAGAGAGTCGACCATCTTTGAAAAAAAATGCACATTTAATTTAAGAAGTAGAGCTGCTTTTATATTTTCTGAGGCCACAAATCCAACATGAATTGGCTTGTGTTGATTCAATGGACTGGAAGGCAAATGTTCTTTTAATAATCATTGCGCAGAGATGATTAAACACCAGATTAGTGGAAACTCAGCAAATGACCAAGGAGTGGTTTGACAAATTATCTTAACTCAAGGTCCACTTACTAGCTTTTTCTGTTAACTTTCAACCATATCTCACAGTCTTCTTCAGCAGATTGAGTTTGCTCATTTGTCATGGAGCTACCTCAAGCTTCATCAGTATGTTATAAAGTGTCACCAAGCAGTTTTGTCCATGTGATAACAGGTGATCGTTTATGAAAGCTATGGGAGTTGAAAGCTTCAGAAAAAGTCAGTAAGTGCACTTGAGTTACTTTTTTTTTTTTCCGGTCAAACTACTGTCAAGTTTGTCACAAGGTTATACAAAGATGTCAAAAACAAAAAAATTGCATTGTACACTATTTATAAATAATGTGGTTTGCAAAGCTCAAAGAATTGAATGAAGGATAAATAGTTTAAGAGTTACGGCTCAATATGTGAACATTTTGTATTATAACTAATGGCTTGTGTGATTGCTAACACAAACCAAGAGTGGATAGTCGTCTTGCTGACACATTATTTATGACTGAAGACGGTTGTTAACTTTACAGTCACTACTGTAGGTGTGTACATGACTACATTTGGTGGCATTTGTTGCCATTATTGGCTTGTGTATGTGGCAACTGTTTAGAAACTCGGCCAACTCTGATCACCTTATTGCTGACAAATGGTACAAAACTCGTGAAAACTGATTCATCATTTTCACCTAATGGGTAACTGATGCTTTTCCTCGCTTTGTAACTCAAAGTAACAGCCCCCACAAAACGCACCACACTCTGACTAACTCTGAGCTGGCACGCAATCTGATTTGTTAAGAAGACGTAAGAAAGTGGAGAGTGGGCTGCTCACAGAGGAAAGATAACAGCGTCACAGAGTGAGAAATAGTAGTCAGGAAACTATTTCTGGGCACATTCCCAACTGGGCCAATTTCTGACTCTCTTTTCCAGTCCAAATCTGCATCTCACTGCCAGCAGGACAGTAGGCAGTCTGTTGTTAAACCCTGCATTAGTTTTCATATAGACTCTCATCGCTCCTTGAGGTGTAAACCTGCGTTAAAATAATCATGGATGTGCTGTAAACCTTTATGTTTCGCCATTCCTCTCCTCCCAGTGTATTATCTCTCCTCTGAGTGTGGTGCCACCCTGTCAGCAGGACAGCTAATGGGGTTGTAAGCAGTTAACAGGCCTGTGAAGCTCTTGTCAGGAACATTAACATTGCAACACCACAGCAATGAATGTGTTATCGGGCCTCGCCATGGTAACATACAGGCAACTTTTAATGAGTGGGTCTGAGCAGGGATGCTGTTGTTGTGTTAGTGGAATTTTTAGAAGAATATTAATTAGCAGGATGAAAGGCGATGTTTAACAGTCCCGTTGCTATATGACAAGCATGCCGGTAGGATCGTTTCCCTTTTGTCAAAGCCTGTGTACAAAATGCAAAGCTGGCATAGCCTTAATCATTACAATTAAATATAAGTAGTCAAGCTGTGGCCTGGCTATATGAAATGTTTTTGGATGTCATATTTACAGTCATGTGGAAAACATCTAGCTGTTTTGTTTGTAAACATCTCTCCAGCATATTTTTAGAGAAGCGCAAGAAGCTTCTCGGTGCCTTTCTGTCGGCGTGATGGTGAAATTGCTTAGCCAAGTGTGTTGGTATATATAAAAGAAACACGCACACATTGTGAGTACAAGTAAACCAGGCACTGAGAAAAACTTTCTTGAGGTGCAAAATCCCAGCAGCGTTGGTTTGTATTACCACAGTTAAACTTGGTGTCGGGGAAGAGGAGGACAGGTTTGTGGTTCAGCAACCGGTAATTTACAGGTCTGCCAGCGAGAGCTCAACCAGCAAGAGTTGTAAGAGTACTTAGAGCTGTGAAATGAACTCCAGATCGACAGAATGAGCCGCTGGTGGAAGTATGATGTGTTCCTGTTGACTTAACTGCAGGGTTTTTATCTATGGGGATCCGAGTATGGTTGCTTTTCTATGCAAGACTTAGGACTTGGCAGAGAACCATGAGCCTGAGGTTTTGTGTGGCAGCTTATATGTGTGTTTGTAGTGGTAGGTTGGAGGATTTTCAGTGTTTTTATGCCTCCGAAATAATGATTTGTACTTTGCTCTGAGGTAATGTTATATGTATACTGCTTTATGTCTTTGTGTCTTGTGTGTCAAGCTGAACTTGGGTCAGAGCTTGCTTTTATCACACTTCTAAGAATTTCACTGCAGAATGCTGTAAAGGTCCAACTTAGAAGTGAAAAGGTTTTTGAGTTTGAGGGATAACACACATTTATCAAGCAACTTACTTCAACTTAAAGTGAAGCAACTTCAAGAGCAGCTCTCATGTGATCACATGATTAATCACGTGTATGTTGTTTAAAAAGTGCATTTCATTTGTGTAAAAGACTCAATATCTCCAGCAGTATTTTATTTACAGAGACATTACCAACAATCTAATATATTTATGAAAATGGAAATGAAATGGAAACAAAAAGCAAACTGGAGATTATACGTTGACAAGTGCAGACAATGAAGATGTGTGGAAAGTGATCACAAATAAAATGAATGGCACCTTTATCCATGTTATTGGCTCCCCTGATACATGCAAAAAAAAGAAAAGACAAAGTGGTGTAACATCCTGTCAAATTTTCAAATTGCAGTAAATGCAAATACTCTATTTAACTACCCTATTTTGAATTACACAGATTGCTTCAGCTAACATATTATTCACCATGACCAATAATATTTTCTACAGAATATTTTCTCCAAAACATGTCTCAGAAGAAGTCTGCTCTGGCTCTGTACTGCAGCCATCTAGGATCTAAACAGCTTTTATTCTTAAGTGTATGAACAGAAGTGAAAGTTCAGAAGTTTTACTTTTATCTTTAACTTACAGTAAGTCCAAAATCTCACTCTCTTTTTCAGTTGCTGTATCCTTGGGCCAGATGTGTTCTGGATACTTTATATGACTCAGTGTGGAAGATTACGGTGTCTGTGTTCTTGTCTTTGTGTCTATACGTGGGTGGCAGCATTTTCAGTCAGAGCAGCTGCAGCCTTTTGAGTAGAGGTCATAGGTCACTGACACAGGAAGTACCAAGAGGCCAGGTGGTTAAACCTCTGAGCGGATGCTGAACAATTTACTTCATGAAGAGGAGTATATTTTAAATGATAGTGTTGTAAAAGTCAATATAGAGTCAGACTGAATGCAAGGTCGCGGTGGCCTCTCCTCTTTTTTCTCCTGTGACAGAACGCAGAATTGAAATGAGGGTGGAGATCACAAAGCACTTGTGTCAGTAAGATACAGAGATTTTGTCATAAAAGGCAGCCAAAGATCTGACACCCTTTAAATGTAATTCTGGTTCTGACCTTGGACTTTCCTTTAACCTATCTAAATAAATGCACATATTTTTGTCGCACTTGAAAAAAATGATCCCAAAAAGGGAACTCTACATCTCACTTTGTCGTTCCTCTTGTGTGTCTCTCTCCAGATGGGAACCGTAACATGACCATGGCTTCTAACTCCATGACAATGCCCATGTCAGACCCCAGCGCCTGGGCAACAGCCATGAGCAACCTGGGGATGCCTCCGATAAGCATGACTGGACAGCAGCTCATGCCAGGTACCACAGAAAACGTGCTACATGCTGCCAAACAGGTCACACGATGCCACACAAACCTGCATTGTATTGTACAGTGAATGTAAAGTTGCAGCACCTTTTTTGGTTGATGGCTTGAATTCGCAGACTTGCTGGAAAAAATGTGTGTAGGAGGACAGATGAGTAACTCTGTTTCCTCCCCCTCTGCTGCCCTCAAAGTGCCCTTGAGCAAGTCAGTGAGCATCAGTTCTGGAGAAGTTGTACTCTCCGCACTGGGAAGCTCCCGATGCGTCAATGTTTGAATGTCTGGAGCCTCCCCTCCTCTGCATCTACTCCCCCAGGCAGTTATAATTAAGGATGTGCTGTTAGCTCATTTTCCTGCTTAAGTAAAGGTTTTAAAATGCCAAATGTGTCCAGAGGATGATGATGACTTGTGTGTTTTTTCATACCTGTGTGGGGCCCGTGGGTGTGGTAAGTCATCCAGGTCTGCCTGCACAAAGTCCAGCTGGAGCTCAGGGTGTTTACAGTATATGTGGCAACCCCTTTAAGGAGTATCCTCGCTGTTCCACTAGTCACTGAAGAGTTAGTAATCCTCCTTCAGCCCCCATGCCGTTGACTAGGTTCATCCTGATTGGCTGATCCATGCATGCAAGTTTTAGCGTAGGTGAAAAATTTGTGCATTTGGGAAATTATTCAATTTCTTGCCCAGAATTGGATGGAGGGGGAAAGCTGGCCTGGCTCTGTCCAAAGATAACAAAATCTTACCTTTTGTTACCTTTGGACAGAGCCAGGCTTGCTGTTTCCCCCTAGTTCTAGTCTTTATGCTAAGCTAAGCTAACCGCCCCCCTGGCTGGAGCTTCATATTTAACGGACAGATGTGAGAGTGGTATCAATCTTCTCATCTTACTCTCTGCAAGAAAGCGAATAATTCTACTTCCCAAAATGTAAAACTGTTTCAGTGAAAGAGAGCTATCAGAGGGCTCAGCCTGAATTAATAGAACTAGAGTTATGATGCATAACTAGCGCCTGCTTTGATCAGGTCACATTGGGTCAGCAGCTGAAAATATGCCAGTATGTAGTATGTGTGTGTTGGCATATCAAAGGCGCCAAGTTTACAACAAAGGAGATTGGGAGAAGATAATGTTTCTGCCTGCTGATCCCGTCTGTATAACCTATCTTGCTTGAAGTCAAGTTATGTAAACACGTCAGCATCCCTATAATCCCTCTAAGGCCTGGTTTCTTAAACTATGGTTCACAACCCCAACTGAGGCATGAGCAGACTTCTTTTGTTGAAGAGTGTGACTCAGCGGGTACTGCTGTGCCCTGAAAACACAAGTGCCACAGTTACAGCGCAATAATACAAACACAGTCAACAGTAAACGAAATTATTTATACGAAAACCATAAACTTCAGTACACATGGCGGATGGTGATGTACGTTCTTCTCCATAGACAGTGATGCATAAACAGCTCACATTATTATAAGATCACAGTTCCCCTGTTTATTAACATGCTGTAATGTTGTGTATGCTATTAAAAAAAAGCTTTTTTTTATTGTAGCAATTTAATTTGAAGTTATTACATCTTCAGAATGGTCTGTATTTTACAGGGAGTTTCAGACTAACAACGGGCAATGCATCACAACTGAACTGGGTGTTGATTGGTACGCTACTCTTAAAAAAAAGTGCTGAATTCCCTCTAATGAGGCATTTTTGCAGCGTTTAATTTAGAGGAGCTGGTATTGCCAGTCAGGAGTAGTATTTTTGTGAGAAAAAAACCTGTTTGAGAAACGATTCTCTCAAATTGCTTTCATAAATACCCTTTTAACTAATCTACATTCATTTGCAAAACATCCCAAGGAGTGTTACGTTTATTCTGAACCATAATTTTTGAAAGGAAAATCGTTAAATCTGAATAATAACAGACACTGAATATATACTAAAAACTCTCAGATGGTTTCATTACTATACTATATTAACGTTATACAGTGCTTGTCCCAGAGGACAAGAGTACCAGCAGCAGTAGAGTAGCCGTTCTTAGAGGTCACCCCAGAGAGCTGTGTCTTTGATATGTCCTTAATAAAGCACACACAGATTCATAGCACTTCATCAATATTACTTTCAGAACACTGGATAAATATTTTAGAACCGAGAGCTTTAAGATTAATGAAGCACTGACACGTGTGCCCATTTGTTTATCATTTTACAATGTCATTACTACTTCAGAGAGCACTTCATTAGAATATTACGTTCACTCTTACCAATTCTACTTTCCATTTATAACATAAGGTTAGGCTCCACTGTTTTGCTCTCCATCTGTGATTAGTCTTTTCTCTCTCCTTGGTTGATTTTTTTCCCCCTTATTTGTGGTACTTAGCACATGTTTTTCATTTGTGCGCTCACATACATGCATATGATTTTCTGTGAGTCCATATTTACGATAAATGCGTGTGGAAGTTGCTGCCCTTCCCTTCCGTGGTCCACCTATTGAATTTCATTTGTGGTATTTACTGCTCTCTCACTCAGAACAGCCTCTGCCAGCTCTCCTTTCAAGAGTATCATAAACATTACCGACAGAGTGGGGAGCTGTCCAGCATGATGGAGATGGAGGGAAACACTCTTGCCCACTCGCTGAGGGGGCGAGGTGTGTGCGGAGGGGGGATTTGATCTGTGTGGCACACAATGGATGAAGCCTTAGTTGTGGTAATATATCTTCATTAAAGTCGTTTTGCTGAAGCAGTTTCTGAAGGGTGGTGTAAAGAGGAAAGAAGGGAGGAGAAAGAGATGGCGAGGGAGGAGAGTCAGGTGAAGAGGACAGCTGTGTCTCCCCCCGTGGATCATCTGGAAAAGCAGCTGGTGCTTCCCTACCTTTGCCTCTTCTTTCCTCCTCTCTCCTTCCCTATTCCCCCTCCCTCCCTCCCTTCCTTTCTCCCTTGCCAGCCCAAATTACCCAACATCTTCATTAATGTCTCATTACAGCTGAGTCAGCCACTGTAACCCACAGCCACAAGAACACACGCTGCTCATTTGGTTTTTAGAGAGCTGAGCGCTTTCACAGTTTTAGCCTCCACTCAGTCACACTGAAAAACTCAAACAGTACGTGTGATAAACTGGGTTGTGCTGCAAACTGAGTACATGGAATGAATCAAAATAAAACCAACAGTATCTCACTCTTAATCCTTTAAATTCAAAGTTTAGATCATGAAGGATATGACGGACTTGAATTAAGCTCTTCTTTTAAGACCTTTAGTTTAAACAGTTGAAACAGCTTTTGTGCTGTCAGTCATTTTGTGACAGCATTGGTTATTTTTTTACATGATACAGAACAGAACTCTATTATATAATCTCCATGCTCATAAGGTTTTATGCTCAGTTTTATCCATCTGCAGACAGACAGAATGAAATAATTCTGTTTGAAGTACTCCTACCAGCTCATTTTCTTTTACTCCACTCCTACCATCTCTGTCTGTCTCTGCCTTTAACCATTTATGAAGAGGAAATCTCAGGTCAATCAAAGTCGACTGCTAAGTGCAGTCTGAGTTATGTCTGTGCATCCACACTGCCTGTTCTGCCTGCACTTAAACAGGCAGTAAACCTGACCTTTGCTGAACTCTGTCCATAATCTATAGCTTCAGTAGACTTTGCGTAGAGATGCATGGTCAAATTTCCAGTCTGTTAGCTCTGAACCTCTTTAACCTTTTGAGCTACCCTCAGCGTAGTGCACGCGAATGCACGCCTTCCCTCCCGAGCCTCCCACACATACACGCAGGGCATGAGAGCATTACTTTACACAAGCTATAAAAGACGCACACACACGCACTCGGTCACATCTTGTGTTTTATGGTCTTTGAACTAATCCAGATGGATTAACCATCGACTTTCCATCATGACTAAAAGAATCCTGCTGTTTTGACTCTAAACTAGAGAGGTCGCCAGGTCTCCGTCACTTTCCAACTGAACCTGTGTTTGTGAGTTATGTGCAGGTTGTTCATCATTTTTAAATGAATACTCCCAACATTTGTGAACGTACGCTTGTTTGCTGTCATATTTGGAGATGTTCCACACAAGTTTAGCTTAGTTTAACACTCGCTAGTTTATCACTAGGCTAGAAGACAAACCTTAAAAAACAACATGAAAACAGGAATACAGCTCCAAAATTGTCTTATTGACATGTTGTATCCTGTCAGCTGGTAAGCTAGCTATCATTACATCAAAGATAGAAGTCTCACAGATCCATAATTTTGGACCCGATGTGAAACAGGCCCATGGTAAACCTACCTGAACCTGATGTGCATACATTTTTTTAAAAGGAGCCGAACCGAATAGCCCAGACCCAAAATGTGGGCGACCTGAACAGAACAGAGAGAGAACACCAACACTGGCAGTAGTATGATGCCTCACCAATTAAAGGTGTAGTCTGCATTTCTAACCCAATACACTTTTTGTCAAATTCAGCGAATATCACTTTACGGTCCACTAGCTGTCCATTCTGTGTGTGCACTGAAAAGAAATCCGGTGTTCATACACAGCCCTGGCTCTGTAAATGGGAAACAGAGTGGCTCAGACCGAGCCACACAACTCGTGCTCATGCACAGGACAACAGTTTGGGCAACAGGGAGTTTGACCGCATTTGACCGAATTTGTTTTTATTGTGAATATTCGCCTCTCCATCTGTCTCTGGTGAGTGGCAGTGTCATAATTGGTGTGTCAAAATCAATAAATATTCACCGTATCTAGCAAGTCACACACCAGCTGAATTAATCTGGCTTACTACAGCGGTATGATCCCAAAATAGACAGATTTTGCTGTGATTTAACTGCAATAAACGGATCAAAAGGAGTGCTGAAATAACTACATCATGATGCCGACTTGTAAAAAGTCTGAATTCATCTAAATTGCTAAATTAGGCAAAAATATGGCAGCCATGTTATTGTTTATACATACAAACAAAAAACTTGTAAAATGCTTGTTTTCTCAATGAAGTTCGGATCGATCAGGGTTCTCCAGAATCATATTCTCCACCTTTAAGGAAGGTCATACTTTGATGAATATAATGCTGCACATCAGGTATTAGACATTCACACACAGACCTGATTTATGTGGCAATACAATAGGATCCTACCGGACACAATTAGACCAAATTATTAATTAAACCGGGCCCCACTCGGATTTATGATTGGATCTTGGTTTCTAGGAACCATGCAGACTCCTGTGTTTTGTTGAGAGTAGAGCGGGGCCGATATATTGTTCCAATATTAGCCCATTGCAGATATATCGGTGTCTGTATATATGTCGGCAGAAAGGTCACAAAACAAAAAAAAATTGCAATACAGAAATACCAAACAAGGTTTGAGGTAGTTTAGAAGTGGTCGCCATTATTTAGTTAGTCCACCAAAGAGTACTGACAAGTTTACCTGTAAAGTATCCTACTTAGTTTGTATCGGTGTGTATGTATTTGTCACAATTCTTAAAAAATACAAATCTAAGGAATCCATATCAAGATTATTATTGTCCAATATATTATTATCAGATTTTTTTATTGGTAGCAGCCTAAAGGTCCATAATCAGTTGGGTTATAGTTGAGAGTTATCAAAGAGTTTAAAGGCCCTGCACGCCCACACAGGTGTTTTCACTCATTCTGGCTAATTAGACCTCAGCTGCATGAAGAGTTATGCTGGAAGTCACCTGACAGCATATACCAATAACAATGAGTAAAGGTGTAATTTGCCTCTCCCTGGCAGGTGCAAAAAGCTTGCATGAGAGTGAGGGAGATGTCAATCAAGCACAGTCTGTACACGCCCACACAGTCCTGAGAAAACGTCTAATCGGGCACAATAATTAACACCTCTGAGGGTGTACCGTGGCTGTGCAGGGCCTTTAAAGCCAGCAACACTGACAGGACTTTTGAGAAGCTGCATGCAACCAGTGGGTGAATAAATGCCTCTTATTCTATACGTCGACTGACTGCTCATTATTCCAATATGTCACTTTCTGTTTCTACATACACAATGTACATGAACATATGGCTGCTTTGGAGTTGCTGAAAGCCTGATTCTAAGCCCAGCTAAACAAATGTTGGACCTACTATATCTTTATACTGAACGGACAGAGATGAAATTGATATTGATCCTTTCCTCTTACTGCTGGTAAGAAAACAAACAAGTGTATTTCCCAGAATGTCACAGTTTTCCTTCAACTGCAAAGAGTCCCCTGCATATCATCCTCCATTATTTAATCAGTGCTGTCCAGACAACTGCACCGACGCATTGTAAAGCACTTTGTCAATTCTGCTTTCAGATAAGTACTATATAAATAAAGACGTTTATAATTATTATTAAACTATTACTGGTGTGGACAGATAATATGACAGACTGAATAAAGAAGCCCTTCTGTAAAAGTGTCACTTTGTCAGCACGGAAAAGTGCCTTAATTTGATTTAATTCTACGTTATCTGTCATTTTGCAAGAGTCATTTGTCATTGTGTAACATAGCCATCTTATTTTTAGAATGAAACTGTTTTCTTTTCAATGTGGCAGCAGGAAGTAGGCACAAGTCTGTATCAGTTTGTTTTTGTTTGTCCATCACACCAGTCATTTGAGTTTGAAGAAACTTAGAAAACTGATACATCTCAACACTGCGCTCATTTTAATTGATTTGTCAGTGGAATAACAACTAAAGATACATACATAGAAACATATTTGTCACTTATAGGTGCCTCCATGTACGCACAAAGACAGAAATATGTATAACTTGGCGCACAAGCCTGATTTCTACAGTTATACTCATAAATAGATGTAAACATACCCTTAATCACCCGTTTTCATATCAACACTTCTGCACTTGTGCCACGTACACGAAGTTCTCCAACAATACCATTTCTGTAGCAATTTATAGAGGATATATCATTAATTCCTTACGTATACCCGTAAACCACCATTGACAAATTGAAGGATTAAAGGAAACATAAAACATAAAAGGATGCACATGTTTCACCAATTGTTTCATCAGAGATAGATAGATTCGATCTCTCACCTTATTTTTCATCTCCACCTTATCATATCTCATATGTCATACATACATCTTGTATTAATTAGCTGTTGTTTTCCAACACCACGACCTTTGCTGAAGACTGCCTTTCTCCATTTTTTCATGTTTTACATATCAGCTTATTTGTAGTTTATTTGAGTGGGATGACACCTTTATTTTCAACTTAGTTTCTCCCTCATTTTATTTTAATTCATTATGAAATGTAGAATTATAGCTGAAAAACCACTGAGCCAGCTGCATTTTTAACAAGTTTGTCATGTTTCTATTGCTAGATACGTGAAATCTAGCAATACGATATGTGAAATAATAACTGTTCTTTTTCTTTATTTTTATGTTTAAAAAATGTTGTATAAACTACTATTACAGCCAGAGGTCGTGTGAGACAGATGGACTCCTTGTGTCCAGAGTAGAGGTACTGTTTTGCCAGCACAGCTTAATGTTATTGAATTCAGCCGGGTAAACTTGTAGTCGGTTTGAGTTGTGTTGACCATAAAGATGTGAAGTCTATTGATCGATATATGATAGATATCTTTATGGTCAGAGTTGGTGAATAGAGGTTGTGTATGGTGGCGCGGCGTTATTATTGGGATATTGAATGGAGGTTGTTATATCCCTGAGTCGTACACCCACACTGTGATGACAGCAGAATACCGTAGAATAGCCAGAAAAATGGTTCTCCTCCATCTCCCCTCTCTCTGTCAAATATGATTACGTCTGTCTCTGTTTCGGTGTCTCTCTCTCTGTCTCTCTCTCTCTCTTTCTGACCTTACAACCTTACAAGCTACCACTTATTATCACAGACACACAGACACTCTCATCTCTAAATCTGGCAGGATTTATTCACTCTGGCAGCTATGTCTAAGACACTTTATCTCTGGGATATAATTTATCTTTTTTCAAGAGTTTTCAAGAGATTTTAGGACTCATAATTCTCATTGTCCTCCAAAGAAAGATTAAGGCTTTTTTTTTTTTCTTTTTTTTTAAAACTTTTTTGGGGTACTGATTACATCTCTGTATTCCTCTGGCCAACTTGCCAACAATTTATTGTCTTAACGGTCAAAAATGCTATGTACAGGCCAGAAATATGACTTTTTTTGTTTGTTCTTTTAATATTGACAACTCTTTTTTTAGCATTAGTTTCAACACTAAAAAGGCCAAGCCGCGGCCACAGTGTACTGATATTGAACTTCAGCAGTGAAATATCTTTGTTTTCAGAGTGTCCCTTCATGACTCCTCTCTCTCTACAAAACTTCTTCTATTTAAATTATCATGTGAGCAAAAGGTAGCCCTAACTTTATTCATTTGTGGTTCATTTTCCCCAATAGTTTCCCCAATAGTTTTCGAGACATGTCACTAAAAACCAAAAATGTCCACCTGCTGGTGGTGCTATAGCTAAAGGAAGCAGATCACGAAAGTCATTGGGACTTATCTTCTGGAGACCATGAATGCCTTTACAAAACTTCATTGCAATCCATCCAATAGTTATTGAGATATTTCAGTCTGGTCCAAAGTGGTCGACTGACCAACACTGCCATCCAGCTAGCAAGGCTAAAAATGAATTAGATCAGTAACAAGAAACAAGGATTCATAAAAGTATAGACGAACTGGGGTGGATCAAAGACGCTTTGTCTGTTGGCTTTCTCTCAGATCTGACAAATCGTGACGTAACAATGTAAATTATACAGTACCATGGCCTCTTGAGTTTGTTTTCAGTTCTTAAGTAATGCACCAGTATTAAACTATAGTATTAAAAGATAAAAAAGAGAACGATGCAAATTGAATTTCAAATTATGTGAATGTAGATGTTTAAATTATCTACTGTAACAGTAGGAGGAGGGAAAAGAGGAAAGAGGAAGTGTTACAGTGAAGCTGCCTGCAGGTCCGAGGAATAGCTGCAGGGGGAGCAATAGAGGACCAGAGACGACATGTGACCAAAACTGAACAGCTTTACGTCAGGGGCTTCTTAGCCTCTGCGTCATCCATGACAATCATGGAACATACAACTCGTCGAGTATTATCCCTTTCTTAGGCCTCATTCGGACTGGATTTATTTCTCCAGGGGAGATGTGGGTAATTCTTTACCCCCACCTGAGTAATAATTACAGCCGCAATTACCTAATGTTTTTTGGGCCAGCTCACTGCTCCTCCTGTAATTTATATCCCATCTGGAGCCACGTTCTTGTATTTTAAAGAGCATCTCAAGTGCTGCTTGTTCTTCTACTTTATTTATTATTTAATCAGCTCTGTGTGAAATCTGACTTTTGTGTGAAAATGGATGAGGTCAAACGTTTTTTGCTATCTGATTGACTGAAACATGTTGACACCAACATAGATAGGCCTATTTGGGAATGATGGAAAAAAAATAAAGCCATCAGGAGGGCAAGACCCCATTAAAGCTCATCCAATGAGCTATTGTAATGTCAGCTACAGGTAGGTACTGGTATACTCTTTTGGCTAGTCCTGCAGAATGTCCATGTCCATTACAGACCACATCCTGTAATTTTGCGATGGTTAAAATGCCGTACGGAACTATTAGTTAAATTACAGAGGAGCACAGTGAATGTTTAATTCCCACCTCCCATGTAATGTTCATCCCGTCCGAACGGGGCTTTAAACTGCAGCTGCCGGAACTGGAGCTTTGCCAGTAGGGGTTGCTACTAGCAACACAACGTTCAACTGAAACCTGAAAGTATTAATCTGTCAACTAATTAGTGATTATTTACCATGGATGTACATTTTTATTAAGAGCAAAGGGTTTGTTAAACAATATGCATGCTGCGAGCTTTAAACCTAAACCCAATTTGATTTCACGCCTCATAACACTTATTTTCTTGGTGTCTTTTGTTTTCAAATGCAGCCCATTCATAGGTATCACCATTGTAATTAGTTATGCTGTGTCAGTAATAGGCCAGTTTTCCAGCCTTGTTAATTTTGCCTTTTAACTTGGCCTTAAATTGAATTCCACAGAACATTAAAAAAGGCCTTGAAATGTTTTTAATGTGGCTTTCTGAAGGTTGTAGATACCCTTTTATATGGTTGTGCGGTGCTGTTCAGAATATCCCTGTTAACTTGTAGGGCAAAGCTCTGTCCCTTTATACAAAAGTGCAAGATGTATTGACTCCAGATATGAAACTCAATGCTGGCTTGCCCTACTACATCAGGAGGTCAGAGGTCGGAGTCAGCTGGAGGGGATTAAATGTTTTCTGGTGCAGCAGTTGTAAGACTAACCACTAGCTGCCTTTCAGTAAATAATAATGAATAGTCAATGTATCTCTACAATAGTATTCACTGCAAAATGGCAATTACAGCACTCCAGGACTACAAGGGCATTTATGATAGGCTCTCATCATAGAAATAAATGTTTCTGTTACAAGCAATAATGGTATTGATTGGCTGGTTTGGACTCTGATTAGAAGCGTTATTGGATGGCGGCCACGAGGCAGCTGCTATTGAGACTAAGGACGATATGTGGCTGAATTTACTCTCTCTCTCTTTCTCCTTGTTTCACACACAACATACAACACATATGCACACTGCCCTCACACACACACAAATAGCATTTTTTTCTACAAAGTACTTCTGAATGAACAAAAAGGCTCACAGGAGGAGGAGAGTCTCCCACGGTTCTCTCCGCTGTGTTGGCTTGGCTCACGCTAGTTATACATGAACGTACACACACAAAAACACACATTCTCATACTCTGTGATGTGATCTACTGCAGCGATCAGTGAGAGACTGATTTAACTGACTGGGGTTAATGTCCTATACGGTAAAGTCAAGGAGAAAAAATGAATAGTGTAAAAATTAATGATGGAAATTGTGGTTGATAAAAGTTTCACAGAGTTTAACAGGTACAATCTATGCATGACAAATGTGATAAAGTTGTATCTGTCACAATACAGAAAATTAAATTCTTTATGGTTAATAGAAATTGATGGATTTTCGAGTGATATCTGGTGGAGAGGAAATTGAGATGCAGATGGGGGGGGACAGTTGGCAGGGTGAGGGAAAGGCCAAGTTCCAGGAGGCTTGGGCCTGTCTGAAAATCAGAAAATATTACCCATATTACCCAGCATGCCTCACAGCGGCTGTCAGTGTCCCCCTCGACCGCCACCCATGGCTGACTCTGCTGAGAGGGAACATTTACTGTGGAAATCACAGTTTGAGGGGGAAGAAAGGGGAGGAGAGGTTATGTCAAGACGGAGAAGGGAGTACAACAGTGATGGCCGGGAGCTTGTTTTAGTCAAATTTCTATTTTTTTAATTTCATTTAATGTCTGTGCTTCTCATACGCGGGCAGTTACATTTAACAAACCTCCAGGAAAGATTTTACAATAGAAATAAAGCGCCAAGATGAGGGTGTTACTGTATGTGTAAATGCTTCAGAACTGTGGCATGTACAGTAACGAAAGAGCACACAGAGAAATGGATAAAAAAAAGCTAGAGTCAAACAGTGAGTGAGAGAAAAAGAGATCAGAGATAAACAGACATAGAGACTGGCGGCCTTGAGTGGGCGGTCGGAGAACAAGAAGGTTTCTCTTGATGTTTTTGTTTAAGGGCACTTTCATGATCTCTGGGTCTCAGAGGAGTTTTTCACTACAGACCCCTTTTGCAGCGAAACCACTCAAACACTGGGTCATCGCACTGTTAGTGATGAAACATAAAACATGGCTTCCGGACTGAAGCGCCATTGTTGCCATAGCGATGAGAGAGCCCGGAGCAGCTGAAAATCCCCTGGAAGAAGAGACAGTAAATAATATCTCATCACGCATGTGTGCTTACAGGACTTGTAAGTACACACTGTTGGTGTGTTTGTGTGCAAATGGATGGATGTAGAATAGTAATGTTGTTTCAGGTGAATGCTGTAAAATGGACTTCATCATCATTGTAATGATCGTGCTTTTGTGTTCTGATTGTTCCCAGCAGCAGTCACACTTAAGACATTCTGTCAAAAATTTGATAACTTTGGTCGCCAAAGCTCTAAATCAGCTATCAGTGGAGTTTTCTCACAGTCTGATCCGTAAGTCACCAAGTTTCTTTCACAAATGTCAACTTTAGACTGAGACAGCCTGAAATCGCTGTGTGTGGAGGAATTCATTTGTTTTCTATTACGGATTTTCATTGTAGGATTTGACAGTGTGATTGCTGCACTGTTGCTGCAAAAGAAAGAAGCCCTCGCTCTTTGATTCTGATGGACTTAGACCAAAACATGACATTGAGCTTGCTGGTTCGTATTGCTGAATCTTTTGTCTTTCTGTTGAACTCCACAGCTGCTCTACTGGAGACGTGTCAACAAGAAGTCACTGTGTCTGATTTTATCTTCGGAAACTACAAAAACAGAGGCAACCACCAAAATATGCTCAGAAATCCAATCTGCCTCATCACCACACATTATTTAACGGTTTTAAATTGAATGTGGGTGCAATTTCAGTGATAACTCTTGGAGTCTTATTTTAGTCTTATTGATAAAACAAAATATGTGAGATTTTTTTAAATGTGCTCAAACAAATATTTAACACACAAGGGCTTCATTTGAGATGCGTCGGCCATGCTCCTAATCAGATTAGCTCTTACTCTAAATACAAACTCAATTTGCCCTCATTTAACATTTTAGTTGTGAACACAACAGAACAAATAAACAGCATTTCTTGCTACATTTTTTGCACTTGTAAAGGAATATCAGCTCGGAGTCTGATAGGATTACCATGGCAAAGCAAATGAAGCAAAACAGATAAACAAAATAACAATACAGAAATGTGCAGGCGTAGAGAGAAGCACATACACACAGAGTAACTCAGCCCTGAGCAGTCAGATCATGTCTGTGGAAGGTGGTGTGTTGACCTGAGTTCAGAGTGCTAGAAGCAGGTGAAGCCGGGATGTAACCCTGGAGACGACTTTTTGTCTGATCTCGATGTTTTCCTGGGTCAGATAGAGCCTTATTTAATCCTTTGTACAGAAAGTGCAAAAAGTAACAGAAAAAAAGGGCACAGTGGCACAAACAGGATCACATTTTGACAGAGAAAAATACACTAATGATAATCATTTACATAAATAAATTACACAAAGACTTGGCATACAGGTGAATAAGTGAAGCTACACAATCTTCATGCTCAGTTTAGAAATGCTGCTCATATCTCATGTCTCTTCAGACGACTGTTCATATCCATTCAGGATATAAGCCATATCCCCCACCAGTATGAACTGTCAGTGATGGTGAAAAGTCATGCGTGTACAGAGTAACAATAGCGCCCACGTCCATTTTCTTACCCACTCTTCTGCCACTTGGTTTGAACACATTTCTGTGACGGAGGGTGCCTCTGAGTATTGACTGAATTGAGGCTTTTCTTTAACTTTTCTTCTTTTGTTGCGTCTTCACTGACTTCAACTCCCAGCCCTGCCAGACTGCAGTGACCAGCAATTAGTACGACATCGGGTGGATGACGCAAAATTGATTTCTTGTCATGGTAGCGATGACATAGTCAGATATGAGTAAGCAGACAGGTCTGATTTTTAGCACTTATTCAACTCAAGAAAGAGGCCATGCAAGAGAAATCTGGCTGTTTTTACTGATCAGAAAACATCAAATCATAGACTAAATAAATCAGAGCTTTGAACAATTTCGACTGCTGTGTGTGAATAGACAAAATGTTACCAAATTCAAACATGTTGTTCAGTGTACGGTATTCTTTAGGGTTGCCTTCTAAGTCAGTCAAAATATTGCTTTTTTCTGTATCATTGTCACACACTTTAAGAATCCCAGTCTTGTCTCAAATTGACCTAACCTAATTTTAATTGACACGGAGAAGGGTAATAGAAAAGATGGGGAGAGCGACGCAGAGTAGCTGCGATGCACGACCTTTCACCACCCTTGTCTCGCTCCTTAAATGCTCTCAGCTCCGGTGCTGAATGTTAGCGAAGTTGGCTCAACGTGAAGCAGATGCTGGCACCGCTTCCTCTACTGCCGTCCAGTGTGTGTGTCAGTTCATCTGAGCTATGATCAGAGCACACACTTTCTATCTCTGTGGCTGTTAAGCAAATCTGATATTTTCACATCAGAGATGATGGTCAAAGGGACGTGAAACATGAGACTTGACATGTACAGGAGCTTATTATTGAGCAGCTGCAGGTGTAGTGTAGTTGGGAATAGGACATAATAATATAGCATTTTCTAAATTCTTGGTAAGATGCATAGATGAAAACACAGATTCAGCCCAAATTAGCAACTGAACATTTTGCAGACATGCACCAGTGTTGAATTTTCAACTTCAAGGCGACCATTTATTTATATTCATTTCAGTACCGTATGAAAATCAGCTCGCTTGAGCTATAAATGATCTTGTGGGGTAAAGTGCAGTACAATAAATATATCTTGCTTTCTTTTTGTCATAGTTACCTTACTGTTGCAGTGCAATACTGGTGAAAATGTACTTATGGTCCTTGTGCTGATCAAACACTCTGATTCTAAAATATGAGGGGCGGCTGCCAAACAAAATCAAACCCAGAAGACAGACAATAACAAAACATGGATATTGTGGAAAGGATATATTGCGTAACAGTGTTGCTATTCAGCAGCCAGCTATTGTTTTTCTGTCTCAACAAATACAGATAAGAATACAATTAGTGACATCTGTGACCACCCCAGACAGATACAGAGATAGCATTTTAATGGAAAACAGTACATCCTGGTGTGCTGTAGTAATAATTGGATCAGATTTTATGGCTCTGTTTCTCTTTCGCTGCTTCGCTCCTGCATCACTTATCTCTCTCCCTCCGTGCTATCCATCTTCCTCTCCTCCACCTCACCAGAAGAAGTCATTCATCGCTCTGGCATCCTAGCAGTGTTTTCATTATCACCTGCCTCCTCTCCCTCTGTCACCTGGCTAAAGACGGATGTCGGGGTCATCAACAGGAGACAGAGGAAGCCAGGCGAACCACCACGGTATCACAGCTCTTCATCTTTATGGTGTTTAGTTCAGCAGCATCGTGTCACTGATAACTTTCTCCATCCCACCCTCTACTCTACCTCATAATAGCTCATCGAACTAGATTTCTTTTCCTCTGTTGACTCCTCCTGAAAATAAAACCCCTCCATGCCAGTCCTCTGGAGCGAACATTGCATCAGTGTTTTGTTGCGCTTTCATTTCAGTTTTGTCTCAGTCAAGTTTTCGTCACTCACGGGGATGGAGACTTGGCATGCACGACATTGCATACACACACGTGCACACAATGGCCTCCTTTCTCTGCCGCTGTCTGCTGCAGGTGCAGTGGAGACTCATGGGAGAGGGCAATGTATTTCCATTTCAAAAAAAGCTGGGAATGTGTGTGAGAGTACGAATGTGTGTGTGTTCGTGTGCGCCCAGGTGCAGTCTAAATCAGTACCTGTGACTATAGCGTCTGTGTTTTCTGAAGTTTCTTTGTGATGTTACAGGTCATCATTCAAAGACTAAAGAGGAGGAGAGGGGGAGACGGAGAGCAAGCGAGAGAATAGTTTACGAATGTGTGTGTGAGGGAAAGAGTGAGAGATTTTAAGAAAGAAAGTCACAGAGAGAGAGAGAGAGAGAGACAAGAGACTAAGTAAAAATAGTTTAAATATTCATGTTTTTCGTTAGATGATTTATTCATGAGTGGCTGACATATTCAGTTATTTATAAACTGCTTGTGTGTCACCACTGTTGACAGAAGTGTCGCTCTGTGTTCATGGAGGAAGTACACAATGTAAAATGGAACATGAAACAGCCAGCATGTGCTCAAATGATGCCACAGTAAAGGTTAGCTGTGACTGAAGAGCGGTTAGGAAACCGAAGCAAATTTCTTAATATGTGTGCACTGTGTGTCGCAGCTTTCGCAGCAGCTGCTGAGTTGCTTGCTATGTATTCTCATCCATGTTTCTCTCCTGACTCCAGATTTTGACCCTGGTCTCGGGCTGATGACTGGCATCGCCCCCATAAATCCCATGATGCCCGGCCTGGGCCTGGCGCCCCCGCCCCTCTCCCAGGATGTAGCAGTTGTCAAGGAGATCATCCACTGCAAGAGCTGCACGCTGTTCCCTCCCAACCCCAGTAAGTCTCATAGTAAATTATCACTGCTGTTGTAACAGATATAAGCGTCACAGAAACTCTGCAAGCTGACCCTTCTTCAGCGCAGCCTGGAGCATGTTTTATTTATCGATGCAGTAGTGTGCATTATCTATGACTTATCTGTCCCCGTCCCCACAATTGGGCTCTGGATAGACGCCTATGCACCACTCAGCCAGATATTGTGTGACAGCGAAGAAGAAGTGAGTATTCTTCCTTAATGTCACCTTTAATACCTCTTAGTACCTCTACCCAGCAGAGCGTAGCTGATTTGCATTCTCACTTCATCAGGTAGGAAGGAAGGAAGGCAGGGAGGGAGGGGAGGAATTGAAGGAGGTGTGTATGCATGCGCGTGTGCACGTGTGTGATGTCTGCGAATGTATAATTGGAGGAGTGACCTCTGTGAGCACATAACGCAGCGCTGCTGTCTTCAATATGCCGGGCCAAAGAGGTGACAGACTCTGTCCTCCTCGTAGCTCGACTCACCCTTATCGCTGTATCTTTTCTTAATCTCTCTTCACCCGCTCGCTCTACTGTACTATTTACATATAGAAATCTCCCCCTCTCTCTCTCCCCTGTCTTTCCCTCCTCCTCTATCATATACTGCATCTGCTCTCCTTCCCACCTCGCGCTTAAGGGGTCAAATGCACTTAATTGCCTGATTGCCTCTGAGTCTTCCAGCTACTAGTTCCAGTTCAAAAGGTCTCTGTCAGGCTCTGACCATTACATATGTATATGTACAAACACACACTCTCTTTTGCACTCACATACCTGGACACACACACATATATGGGCGTTTTTATTATGAAGAGTTTGTACATCAGGATCTAAAATGAAGGGGTGTTTGTGGCAACCATATCCTTGAATCTTCACAAAATGGGGTGTGAAATTAAGGACGAAAAAGTCCCCATTCTCATGAGTAAATTGTGAAATTGTCATTATTACTCATAGCTACAGTTCTGTCCTCTGTGTGCCACTATAGGTGATTCATGGTAATTGGGTTAATCTTCCCATTGTGTTCTGAAGGAATAAAAGGAGGATTTTTCTTATCATTGGAAAGCAAGCAAGCTCTCAGCCTGAACCAGGAGAAACTGTTGGCAGCACGTGTTGACCATACCTAATAGTGGGTCAACAAAAGTTAAACAGCCGATATTATATAAAACTGAGCAACAGAGGTGTGGAATAGAGACTGAACACCATTCCTATTCTCAGTGGTGGTTCTGGGATAGCTCCTAAAGGGGCCATTGCCTCTGTGACAACAAGTCCAGTCCCCCTTATAGCCTCTATAAAATGCCACTGCAGTTTATGCCAAGATGCAGGTCAAATGTATTATTTCATGTTTCACCACATTTGCCCCTGCAAAGCATCTAAATAGGATTAGGTGATATGACTATATATACTGTGAGATGATTTCTCTATTCCATTTGTACTGAGGTAATTTTGCCTTTAATATCTCTGGTTGTATGGGGCCATTGTGGGTAATGTTGCAAAAGCATTATCAGGACTGCTTTAATGACAATATGGGATTTATAGTGTTTTGCATCAATTCAAAGTGGGAAATCTACCAAATCATTTCAGGTCTAATTGTCAAACAAATTCAGAGTCTAATCTTCATCCTCCCAAACTCTTAAAAGCAGCGGTCAGTTTGCAATCAGATGTAAGGGTCATAACTATGAAACTCTCTTTCCCATTTGGTTGAAATTCCATCCTAAAGTGCCCAAAGTCCCACAGAGCATATTTTAAAAGGACTTTAATCTCTGCTTTATAATCTTGTTTTTTCATGTCTTAACATATATTTTTTACTGTGTGAATTTATTTTTTTTTATATTTTGCTTTTGGTCATAAATAAGCCCCATTTTCATTGTTATTTGTATGTCATTTGTTTGATTTCAACCTGTGCCAATAAACAAAACAAAAACAAAACGAAATGGCTTCTAAATGCATTTTCAGGTACTTTATCAAGATATATTAATATCATGGAATAAACAGCAAAAATAACCTGAAAATAAAACATTTCCCAGTGAGCACGGTCTGCGCTCGCACTTCTCCTTCACACTTACATCCTGTAAATAATTAAACGTGATCCTAGTGTTCACTCCCTCTGAGAGGAACTTTCTCCCTTCTGTTAGAAAAAAACTCTGTCTGGGGGCTTTTTCAAGGCAGCCTCACATGTCAGATGGAGAATCAATTTCAACCTAGACTGCTAGTGAGAGCTGCTCACTACAACCAGCGTGGGAGTCTGCCTTTGATACCAAGTGTGTTTTGAGTTCATTGTTCACCGTTAGTATAAAGCATCACTGTCATGGTTTAATGCAGGCAGAAAAATTTATCACACACTGTGAATTAATTAATAAATATTCCCTCCCACACCTTTAGACCTTAACACAAGCTACGCTATTGATCAGACGAGCGCATGGATGAACACAGTGCACCATATACAGAGTTCATTCTAATCCTGAGGCTGAATTATGGGTGGGGCTGTTAACTGCTCAACTTTACAACACAAGAACCTGTCATAAACACTCATTGTATGACCTAAGGTTACATTCTTTCCCAGTGTGAGCACTTTTTCTTTCCTTTTTGTCTTAATGCGGGCACAGAATCAAAGCTAGACAGGCCCTTAAGTCCTTAAGAGCCCTGTGACTAAAAGATCTTGAATTCAAGCCTTCACTTCACCCTCTGAGTGTTTTTATTGTGTATATGACAAAAGACGGTGAATAAACAGCCAAGAAGCTAGAGAGAGATTTTTTTTTTTTTCTAAAGAAGAAACAGGGATTCAGATGCAGCTCATGCAGGTACAGATGGCACATATACACTGCTAAGGTTAAGGACTCCATCTGCTATGGGCCACTCACACACAAAATTTAAGCACTCGTGCTACTTGTAAAGCACTTTGGATAAAAGCATCTACCCAATGGTGTGTTAGGATATAACGAAACGAAATCTCTCACTTTAACCCTTCCCTCCATCTTCTCTACAACAGTATCTTCACACGTCTTTGTGATATTTTCTGCCACAATTTCACCTTTTCTTTCATACCAACTGTCTCCTTCTATTCATTTCTTTCCCTTCATGTCACCTTTAAGGCAAGAAGTGCACCGTAGACGAGAGTGGGTCGAAAAGTTAGGCTTCAGAGGGAGCCAATTTACTCCCAACATGAAAGAGTAGCACTTTTTTCCCCCCGTTTTGAAAGATGTTGCTTTCTACAATAGACCAAGAGGGTGTCAAAACTGTCCTTTGAAACCCATAAGAAGACATCCCTCAGTAGCAGACATTTTTTAAAGAGAAGAAAGGGAAAATGCCATCTAAATAACAGCATTTCAGGGTAGGAATTTAAGGCAGCTATTTATTTGAACAGATGGGAAGACATTCACCCAGAACTGAACAGAGCCATTGAGGAGATTTCTTGCCTCACTGGTTGGGTTTCCGCTATAATTGAAGCCTCTGGGGTTCTTCTAAGGGGGTCACAGCACGATAAAGCTCCACCACAGCGGACAACGCAGGGGGTCACAATAGAAGCTGACATGCATCTTTCTTTAAATTTATTTTTAAAAAGGTGTATCGTGGGGTGTTTGTCCGTATGTGTGTGTGAGGGAACAAAAAAATAGGGAGAAAATGGAAAAAGTAAACAGAAATGTTGCTTTCAAAAGTGCATCTCTTCACTTGGTTTGCTGTGTGTGAAGTTAGAGGATGATTGTGAGTCAGTGCTCTATTTCCTGAGGTATTTGTTATGTGTCTGGCAGGCGATAGCAGTGAGTGTGTGTGTGTGTGTGATGGGGATAGAGGGCAGCAGGTTACATATGGTGGCTATCACAGGAAGCAGGACCCCCAGCTACTCCACCTCAGACATTACATGCAGCTTCCTCCTCATTGACCTTTAACTGAACAGCACTGAAACTCTCTCTGTCTCTCTCTATCAGCCTGTCTTCATATCTGCATCTTTATCTTTATGTTTCTCCTGCACTTTGACTTAGATATTCATGACTACTTTTGTTCTTGTTTTTTCTTCCTTTTTTTCTAGTTTATTTTGTGCATATATACTATATATGATATCTATTTTTATAAGGACATATATCAAGATCCAGATCATTTAATTTTTATATCCTTTTTAAAGAGTTTCTACATATATATACTGTATTATATATACTGTATATATTATTATCTGAATTCGAACTGTTTTGTCTAGTAGTACCTGATAAAGTTGAGTTGATTTAGATATATCATGGTGTACAGGAAAAACAACAACGTAGTTTTCATTATCTTAATGTTTGCCTTTCACTTTGCCTTGCTCTCTCTGTCAAACTCCAATTGAACGATGCTTTGCTGGCATGTTGGTGTCATCATTGTCATTTACATATTGTCATTACACTTGGGGAAGTGTGCTGATTTTACACATCAAAGTCTGTTTACAGGTCTTGGGGAGTACCACTGCGGATGTGAAAAAAGTTGTGTAAAGCCTTTTGTGGCTCCACAGGGAGCTGTGCAAGATCTGATAAATCGCCTCAAGTGATGTCACTTGAGTCAGCGTCGGTTGGGGCTGAAGACTACAAGTTTGAAGATGAAAACAATCTGGGGATTTGGGGGACCTCTGGGGACCTCTGTAGGCCGCTCGAGGCTACATTAGCCGCTACTAGCATAACACACCCGAATCTCTGACCGGTAAAGTTATAGGAGTGCACTTTAAACACTACTTTAAACAAATTATATTTTTCATAACTGATTGAACTGTTGACCTGTAGACCATAAAATATCAGAAAAATGTGAAATACACTCATCACATTTCCATACAGGATTTGGACTTTTTCTTCTTCTCTTGACACAGAAAAACTTAAGATTTGATTAAACTTTGTCTCTGCCTTCTTCTGTCTCTTCCTCTTATTCCATGACTCCCATCCACACAGACTCAAACCCATTTTCGTCTCTCAGCCCTTTAATGCCGAAGACCTACATTTCATTTGCTGCTCCAGGGAATTACTCTGTGAGTGTCTTTAATGGTCATCACTTCCTCCGGCTCTTCTTTTTCCAACGCTTTTTCATCGATGTCAGGCTTGTCTGTCTGTAATTACCCTCAAGTGAAAGACCAAAGATGCCCTTCAGAACCCTCCTGTCTACGTGCCTATGTTTCTAAAAAGTCCCCAGTATGGATTTCATCCTCCTTTCAAAGCCAAATATTTGGTAATGCAGTCACATCTCTAGTGTGTCTGGAAAAAAATATGTTGATTTTTAAAGGCAGCCTTTTATGAAGCAAGGATGTCAGCTAAATGTCAGATTGTTACCTTGTTGTCCTTTTATATTGTCCTCCTCGCTCATCAGCAGAAGTCTGTCAGAAATTGTAATTTAATGCTGAATCGTGCAATGAGCCACAGCATGTTTTAGCTGACTGCAAAGTAAAGGCAGGGAAGCTATCACCTTGGTGTTGTCCTAGAGTCGGTGTGTGTGTGTGTGTGTGTGTGTGTGTGTGTGTGTGTGTGTGTGTGTGTTTTCTGGCTTTGAGTATGCGAGTGAGAGAGCCGTTGTGAGTATGTGCATGTTCCAGTTTTAATGCCATCATCATCGCCAAGGTCAGGGGACGAAGGCATTTGGGCCATGTGCCAGAGCAAGCTGTGACATGAGGAGGACAAAGCCATAAAGTACCTTTGATGTGTTTTATCATAACTTTGCTACAGGCTCTCCAGCACTAAAGCTACAGGACTGGATAATAGCTCCTCTTGGGCCCATAATTTAAAATTTCATGTCCAACCTTTTGAGTACTGAATGAAAAATACACTATATTTTTTCTAATTTAGGAGGTGATTGATGGAAAGTCGTATGATTTAGGCTGTAGCTTTATAGCCATGGGAAAATGATTTTAGCTGCTCAAAGTGTACATGAATAAGTCCTACATTTCAGCTTTGCTTGAGGTACTTTTCACGTAAGTGCTGGGTCCAATTTATTCTGTGTGTCAGTCAGCAAATGTCACTGTATTTTTATGATGGCTGCTGTAAGAATAGGATATTATTTTTAGTTTACCACAACATATGTATGGATACAGTTTATTTGAGCATTTACACAAGGAACATTTTAAGATGTATTTTTAGATTTCTTTCACAGCTCAATTGACTTAACTGGACTATAAACAATAACCTGTGCTGTTTGAGCCTTGCACTAAAACTTTTTCTAAATCCATTTTTGTGGTCTATATTTATTTACTTTTGACCTATCTTTAAAAGTAATGTCAGTTATCACATTTTAAGCTCACGTTAGTCGTTCTCTGTAGTGTCTATTTCTTACTAAGAAATGCACTCAGATGCCAATTCATTAGGTACACCTAGCTAAAACTAATGCAGTCTAATACTAATAAATCCTCCCTTCAGGAAGGTTATGTTTTGGGTTTTTTTTAACTGTTTTAGAGAGGTGTTAATTCAACTTTATGGTAATTTTTGAGCTTGTAGTCTGTGCTGATGTTGAATTGTATTGTGTCATACTGAGAGGTGATTCTAATATTCTGTCCATCCCATTTATGTCAGTGAGGGCACACTAAATATTAGAAACGTCTCTCAGTAAAACGTAGAACAATTCAGCAGCACCGCAAACTGCATCCTCCAGTTCAATCAACACCTCTCTAAATCAGTTTCAGTTTTGTGTTTGACTGCATCAGATTTAGTTAGGTGTGCCCAATAAACTGGCAACTGAGTGTAGAAAATTTATCCTATCCTTGTACAAACTAGGAACAACATAAATATATATTGTTGACCTTTAGTTCTGGAGACTTATTACAAATGAGCTGTAAACTTGAAGTCATATGTACTGACAGGAAACTCAATCATTGGACAGTTTTGGTGATGTCATCCTGCATCATCAGCACTACATGAACCCAGAGGGGGGAACAAATAATGGTGACTGACAGCCAAGTCATGCTTCTCTTTACCGGCCTAATGTGTTTATTTTCTTTTTCTGCTGTGCACAGCTCTTGAGGAAATCATTGATGATGTGCATTATTAGTTGAGAGTCGAGATGGCAACTGGACCTAATATGTAATGAATAAAGACAAACAGGTAAAAATGGTACGGTTGCCATGAGTTGGATGAAAAGATCGATACCACTCTCATGTCTTTACGCCAAATATGAAGCTACAGCCAGCAGATGATTAGCTTAGTTTAGCATAAAGACTGGAAGCAGGGGAAAACAGCATGGTTCTGTCCTAAAGTAACAAAATCCTGTTACCAATACACCCTACAGATCACTAATTAACACATTACATCTCGTTTGTTTAATCCCAAAAAAAAGACAATTTATGGTTTTATGGGTTTATGTGTCAGGCTATTTCTTGGCTGTGAGCAGTGATTTCCCTTCCAAGTCACTGCACCCAGCCAGGAAATAGTCCGGTCCTCACGTGCTGATGTGCATGAATATATAGATTTCTTATACATGTACACATCGCTTATGGCATTGCTTTCTTGACAGTTCCCAGGACCATATTAGTAGCTTAGCATTTGAATTCAGCTGTGGTTGGTCTGCTTTGCTTTCACACCACAGTTTGAATGATGGCTTTCACACTAACATAAACAAACCAAACAAAATGGGCAAGAACCACACCAAACAGTTAAGATGTGAATGCACCCTTAATGAGCTTGATTTATAAATGGAAAAGGTATTTTCTTAAAGCACAGACTTAGAAAAACAGCATTTTCATTACAGTTGTTATTACAAAAGACAGCAAATGTTCAGCTTCAAAGCCCAAACTTTACCTCAACACTCTTTGCATTAAATGTTCAATCAACGAACAAACTCTTTGCCAACCACAGTAACACCAAACTTGAGTTGAGCTTTATTCCATCTTTTCTAGGTTAGGTAGCAGTGCTAACATTGAAGCCCAAATGGTTTAGCATCCATCAATTTCCCAGTTTCCTCTGTGCAGACTTAACCGGCCACTCATATCATCCATTGAAAGCCAGATCTTTCTGAGATTACATCAGTCAACATTTATCTTTGTTCAGTCAGTAACGTCCTTCATGCTTCGGACCATCGACTCAAAAGGATCAACCTCTCTCTGGCCAGAAGGATTTGATTTCCATGCTAGGGATGATGTGACGTGATTATCTCTGTAATATAAAAATGATTCAAGCATGTTGTTCCACGTTATTGCTTATCATTTTATATTTTCATCATGCTACGGTCATTGAGAAATCATTCCCCTACTGTACACCTCATCATTATCTCATCATCAGTGAGCAGGGATTTGGTTTTGTTGATAACTGGCCTTCTTTCTGGAGCTCCTCTGACTTGCTGTTAGCAGACGGCCTTCACCCTACTGGAATAGATGCCTCTCTTTTATCTAAGAATATCCTACTGTATATTCCTGCTCCTAAATTTTGATAAAACTGAGATGCTGGTCATTGACCCTGCTCGACATAGACATCAGTTTGACCGTAACTCTCGACAACTGAGTGAATTCCCAAAGTCTGACAGCCAAGAATCTTTGTGTTGCGTTTGATCCTACCCTCTCCTTTGATCAGTACATTAAAGAAATCACCAATCACAACACACTAAAATTCAGTCTTTTCTGTCCATGGCTGATGCAGAGACTCAAATTTACGCCTTTGTTTCGTCCAGACTTGATAACTGTAATGTTTTGTTGTCAGTTGTCAAGTCTTTAAATGGTTCTGAATGCTGCAGCTTAACTAAATTTGACCATATCACACCAATTGTAGCTTCCCTTCATTGGCTCCCTATCCATGTCAGATCAGACTTTAAGGTGCTTCTGATGGATTACAAAATTGTAAATGGGCTCGCCCCTTTATACCTTTCCGATCTCCTTAAACCTTATATTCCATCCCAAGCTCCTGTCTGTCCTCAGAGTTCTGTGATAGTGTCATCCTGATTGTGCATGCTGTAATTTTACTAGGTTGGTCTATTTTCCTGAGGTATCTTCCATTTTTTCCTCATTAAAGGACAAGTTTTTTCTTATTTGAATCAGATTGTAAAGCCCATTGTGGCAAATGCGTGATTTGTGATATTTGGCTATATAAATAAAACTGACTTGACGTGACGTTCTCGTGTAACCTTTTAGTATGATTTTTTTTTTCTTTTTGGTTTCTCACAGCAGTTTCCTCTGCCTCAAAGCATGTCATTATAAGGTTGGTTCAAGATGTGGAACTAAATGCTCTACAAATGTCAAGAAGAAACGCTTTCAGAGGTAGGAACTGTAGGTGCCATTTCATTTGGTTCTCTAGTTTCATTCAGATAATTTGGCTTAAATGTAGAGTAATTTTCAGTTTCATGCATTTGATGGTCGTATTATGGTGTTATATCATAAGCACACGTGTCCTTGACTGGCTGAGGGAGAGAAGAGACATACTCATGATACTGTAACCTCTGCTGTTTCAGCCTCATACTAAACTTTTTATATGTGTTCATAAGGCTTTTTAAGGCTTTTTCACTCACTGAACTGAAATGGGAGAGCAGAATGAATCCATATGGCTTTACTCAATGTAACCCTGAAATATTCTGATGTACAGATGAACAAGAGTGCCAATCAACCAACTGTAATATATAATCTATGAACTGTAATCTGAGTGTTTTCGATGGATTTCCTGGAGCTGAATTTTAGCTGTGTGCAGTTGGTATGGCAGTTGTACCTTCAACTGAAATAATTTTGTCTCTTTTCTTTCCTTCTCCATGTTTGACAGACCTTCCGCCTCCAGCCACGAGGGATCGCCCTCCAGGGTGTAAGACAGTATTTGTGGGTGGTTTGCCCGAGAACGCCACTGAGCAGCTCATCGTGGAGGTCTTTGGACAGTGTGGGGATATCGCTGCCATCAGAAAGAGCAAGAAAAACTTCTGCCATATCCGATTTGCCGAGGAGTTCACCGTGGACAAGGCTCTCCTCCTCTCTGGTAAGATATCTTCACTCCAAAACTACCTCTTATTCCCCAGTTTCTAAGTGTCACATGACTGTGTCAAGTGTCTAAGTTCCCTATCCTGTGTATTTCATTATGTCTTTTTATTAGAGGAGGAACGTTACGTCTGTTTAGCCTGTCACACATATTGCTTGTTGTTTTTCTGCTAAATCCTCACTGCTGTGCAATGAAAACACCCGCCCAACCATGTCTTTAGGTATGTATTGGTTTACATTGGGCTTAAAGGTCAGAAGATAACAGCTTTCTTTCTTACTCGCCTGGACAGTATTGAATCTGTAGAGACCACTTGTATTGTCAGTCCACTGCTATCGCTGCACCCGGACCTTTCCCAGTGCACCCAGCAATCCTTCACCTCAGGTGGAGGAAGAATGATGAGCTGTTAACCTTTACTCTGATGGAAATGAAAGGGCTGATATCTATCACTCAGCGCTACAATTCTCCAGCCGCACACAGTCACTCGGGACCATTTGACAGATGGATAAATAGATAGGGGAAGGATGTAGAGATAGATGGAAAGTTTGCTGCACCCCATACAAATTGTTTGGAAGTGTACAACACTGGATATATAGTTGAAGGAACAAGAGAGTCGTGCAGGACAAAATTAATGGACTCCGAACATATCAGTCATAAATAAATAAATATGCTAGATAGATATTTATCATTTGTGCATCTCTTACTGTATATGAACTGAGCTGTATTTTCTACATCTGTGGCTATATCATAATTATTGACCATGCCAGCTGGGAGCTGCACTGGCCTAACTGGTATACTTACATGACTCATATATATATACAGCTGCAGTTTTGTCTTTCTCTTTTGCTCAGTGTTACCTCAGATTTTATGATCCTAATACATTTTGTTCTCTTCTATTGTGTAAATGGAGTAAATTAGATTCAATTTAGATTTATTGTCCCAGAGGGAGATTTGTTTTCACAGCCAGTACAACACAGCAACATACAGATATAGACAACACATAAGATCTTCATGTACACATTCGTACATCCGAGCTCACAACAGTGTCAGCGAGGCGGTTTGTTCAGGGCTGTGATGGCAGAAGGAACATAACTCCTGCTGAAGCGAGCTCTTCTCCATTTTTAAAGTCCTGTATCTCCAGCCTCTTCGAAGTGAGGTGAAGTGTTGTTTGAAGGGGTGATAAGAGTCATTTGCTATTGTGAGTGCTTGGCGTGTGATGGCTCTGTGGTTCATGTCTCACGAGAGATTGGGTGGGGGAAGTGTGGTTAACATGGTAAAGGAGCAGGGGGAACAGTACAGCAGGATGNNTATCGCAAATGTAAAAAATTTAAATGTAAACAGATGTAAAATTGAAGTTGGGCAGTGGTGGTGTAAAGGTTAGAGAAGCATGCTTGTGACTGGAAAGTCAAGTTCAAGTTCAAGTTTATTTGTCACATATAATCACACAGGGTATAATCATAGTGAAATGTATGTCCGTTAGCTCCTTCAATTGTGCAGTAAAAGATCAGTGTAAAATAGAATAAGAAGAAAGAATAAAATAAGTAATAAATAATAATGTTAACTATAATAGTAACTTCGAATAATAAGTAAGTAAAAATAGTCTTAGGGCAATTCTTAGGCAGTGTCCTCATTCAGGATCCTAGTGGCCTTAGGGTAGAAGCTCTTCCTGAGCCTCTCACTGCTGCCCAGGTGTATCTGGTATCTTCTTCTCGACCGCAGCAGGGAAAAAAGGCCGTTATCCGGGTGGTTGAGATTCTTAATGATTCTCCTAGCCTTAGTCTTACACCGCCTGGTGTAAATGTCCTTTAGGCAGGGTAGAGCACCACCTGTGATACCTTCAGCTGAACGAACCACTCTTTGCCTTGCGGTTCTGTGCAGTGCTGTTCCCACACCAGGCAGTGATGTTCCCGCCAGGACGCTCTCGATGGTGCAGGAGTAGAAATTCCTCAGTATCTGAAACAGTCTCTGCCTTGCCTTCCTCACCACAGAGTCAGTATGCAGCGCCCAGTTCAGGCCCTCGGTGATGTGGACACCAAGGTATTTGAAGCTGTCCACCCTCTCCACCGAGGACCCGTTGATGATAAGGGCGGCGTAGTTCTTTCCCTGCTTTTTCCCCAAAGTCCACTATCAGCTCCTTAGTCTTGCTGACGTTCAGAAGGAGGTTGTTGTCCTGACACTAGCTGGTCAGGCCCTCTACCTCCTTCAGGTAGGCTCAAAGACTGACTGCCTCAATCCCCAGTCAGATTTATCCAATTTAAATCATTGCCAGTTTGCAGATCCCACTGGCATCCATCAGAAACATCTGGGTAGATAAAAGTGAAAAGAAGTTCTATCTCTCCCTCATTACCACCAGTGAGGTGTGACTGTGTAACTGTATGAAGCTGAGTTTATACTTGACAGAAGGTGTTAATGGCCGATCTGCTGTAGAGACCTACAGCGTAGGTTTTATAATCACATATCACTGCAACACTAGACAGATGTATAGTACGCGATCAGGCAGTATCATGCTTTAATTACATTCCTCACAGCAATTGTGTTTACTTTGTGATCCAGACTGACAGTGAACTACACACGTTTTTTTATAGAACTCGAGTTACATCCAGGTAACTTTTAATTCACCACGTCTCATTACAGAATAGGAGACTACTGCCATGTAAGCTGTGTTTACATTCTTTTATTTACTGTGATGGAGAGCAGCGTTCGCTATGAACAAAAGGTTCACAGTGGAGATGGCGCAGATGTGTGTTACTGAGAAGGAGTAGACGACTGAGCCTGTGGTGTAGCCTACGGTGAAGCTACCGCCTTTGAGTGTGAAGTAGGTGTTTTTGAAAAAGACAGATTTGCATTGCAGCTTGATGAAATTTCTGTGGGAAAATAAAGGTTAAAACTTTATTTATAATTAAGGTACTTTCAGATTGGTTGATGTTTGACAACTGGTCGATGACAGCTTACGTAGACTCACCAGGCCTTTCTGTCATTTTTCTTTACAGCCCTCTCCTTTTTCCTCCTGTCTTTGTTCAATAATTAGAGTCATAAAGGTTTGGGATAAGCACAAACTTTGTGCTCAAGTTGAAACACTTTCAGCTTGGACGCATCTTCACCCCAATTTGCCATTTCTAGAGTGATTTCTAGAGCTTCTAAAATTTGCTTTCAGTCACACCATAATGAGTATATATAATTTCATTATCTATAGTCTTCTCTTATCTCATCTTATCTACATAAAGCCAGAATCACAGTCATAATGTTTTGTCAGCCCATGAAACTTTGATGTCAATATATATATGACATATCCAAGGCTAATGTTAGACTTTACTAGACTGTCAAGTAGTCCAACAATTTCTGCATTATTCAGTTATTGACTTAGCTCTCCTTTATGCCCCTTGACTCACACCTGCTTTATCAATTTCTGCAAAAATATTAGTCTTTCCTACAGGATCACACCACCGAACAAATGAGTTAGCTCACATTTAAAATCCTTCGGCCAACGGGATGCTGCTTTAGTGGCTCCTTGAGAAGAAGAAGTCTCTCAGTTCGTCATGTGACACCAGCTCATGATTTTTTATTTTTTTTTATTTTATCTCCATCCAGCAGCTTCTCCTGCACAGATGCCTTAAATCTCTCTGTGTGAATCGCTGGCCATATATTCCCTCTTCTCAAAGCTAATTTAAAACACCAGCCTCCGCAATAATACCCTCTGCATTATTTAATGTGTGTGTGTGTGTGTGCTTGGGTGTGTGTCTGTGTGTGATTTCATCTACCTCTTCCCTACAGTAAGACTGGAGCCATAAGTCCATATATTAGCCAGATGACAGACCTGTGTAGCTTTCTAATAAATACTACTTTCCGTACACAGTGGCCTCTTCTCCCAAAACACACACGTACACACACACACATTCACACACAGATACACATAACAGCAGCCTCGGCACACTGAGGTCTCCCTTTATGGAATATTGAAGCGAACCGAGAGCCTTAAGCAAGGAGAGCAGACGCGAGAAACAACTTTCTTGTGCTCCCACTGACATTCAACTTTATCTCTGATGAGAGTGTGTGCGTTCATATGAGGGAAGGCTGACCCAGACCCTTTCTTGAGCTTTTTTTCCTGCTTTTCCTGCTTCTACTGTACACACCCCAGCCTCTCATAGATCATTCAGACCAATCAATTAAACAAACGAGTGTGATTGCACTTCACACCCACACACATGCAGTGAAATGAGCTTTGAGTGGTCAGGTGGGAGGCGGTGGGGTGATCCGGGGCTATCACTGTAATTAGTGTCCCACACTCTTGTACATACAGAGTGAAAAGCTCAAGTGACTTGCTCAGCTTTTGTCTGTCTAAGTATCGGTGTGTACACCTGGAGTGCAGCTGCAACGACAGGACACATAGAGAGAAAAAAGAGGATGCGTAGATCAGATTGTTCCTCCCTATCTGAGGGAAAATGAGGACAAGTTGATCAATTTAACCTTGTCAGGTGTGTGTGTGTGTGTGTGTGTGTGTGTGTGTGTGTGTGTGAGAGTGAGTGTGTGAATGTACCCTTTTGTCTTCCTATCTGTGTATATCTGCCTGTTTGTATTTGTCATTCTGTCCGTGCCTATCTCTGTCTATCTACTGTGCGTCTGAATCAGAGTAGGTGTTGATAGAAATTGATATTTCACCCTGTTGCCACTCTCATCCAATCAATGAAAGGTCTCAGCTATCTCCCATGTCCTCTGTTTTCTCTCTATAGCTACTGTCCTATCTTTTCCCCCAGACCTCGCCTTTTTCTTAATTTATCTCATCTCCTCTCAAACCTCTCCTTCCTCTCCCCAGGTTACCGCATTCGTTTGGGCTCCAGCACAGACAAAAAAGACTCGGGCCGTCTCCACGTGGACTTCGCCCAGGCCAGAGACGACCTCTATGAGTGGGAGTGTCGCCAGCGCATGTTGGCCAGAGAGGAGAGGCACCGGCGCAAGATGGAGGAGGACCGCCTCCGGCCGCCCTCCCCTCCTCCCATCGTCCACTACTCTGAGCATGAGTGTAGTGAGCTTGGAGACAAGATCAAAGGTTGGCTGACAAACATGAAAAATGCATACACACAGAATGTACTTAGAGTATGCGATCATTGTGGCCAACTGAACAAAAACATGGAAAAGCTCTGACAGTTCCGAATTAGGGCTACAACTGCCCATTGTTTTCATTGTTTACACCCATACAGAACATAAATCCTCATATTTGAGAAGCTGGTAACAGTAAAAATTTGTCATTGTCATTATCCATGTTAGTACCGTGACAACTATTGGATGGATTGCCATGAAATTTGGTTCAGACTCTCATGTCTCCTTCAGTATCCCTGACTTTGGTGATCCCCTGACTTTTCATTTAGTGCCAGGTCAAAATTTTAATTTGACCAGTACTTTTTGGTTTATGACCAAATTCTTGCAAAGCTAATGAACATTCCCATCTGCCTCAGCTGTACTTCGTGTTTTGTGCTAATTACCAAATGTTAGCATGCTAACGTGCTAAATTAAGGTTGTGAACATGTTAAAGATATAATCTCGAAGATTTTCATTTAAATAAATGTCTGTTAAGTCACTATCTATCACCGAATGAGTTAACACAATGGTGATTGAGCCTATGACCAACTCATGAAAGCCCTTGCATTTGCAGTATTATGACCCGGGTGTCAGTGGCGACTTTCCCAGAAAAATCACAAGCGGTGCACAGTTAGGCTTTTAACAAGACTTTTACCGCAACAGACTCGCTCTTCAACTCAGCTGTGTGTGAAGCGGCATACTGTTTTTTGACAAGTATAATCAACTAATCCTTTTGGCTGTAATTTAAATAACTTAAATATTTACCAGTTGAAAATGTAACCTGGTGCAGAATATTCAAATATGGACTCCCATGCATGGATCTAAATATGTATAAGTTGATTCTAAATGTATTTAAAAGCCAGCAGCGACGGTAATCTAAACTCACTTGACATTTTATCAAGTGTCCCTCAGTGTCTGCAGACTTTTTCTCATTTGAGTGTCTTATACTTCTGCTTCCTACTGAGAATTCAAAGTGACTTGATACTTGTTAATCATTCTTCTTGACTGCAAGGAGTTTGCTATAATTTGAAATATTTAAATGCTCTGTGTGGTTCAGTATAGTTCCGATCAGTGTTCAGAGCACATACTGTATAAGGAGAGGGTGGGCTGAAGAGGCCTCTGGGATGTGAGAATATCTTGTTGAGCCATGTGGATTCTTAATGCAATCAAACGTCTGTGGCAGCAGGTTCCTTGTTGATCCCCAGTGACATTCCTGTCCTTACACTCCCCTCTTTACTGTAACACTAAAGCTAGGAAGGCACTAGATCTGTTGTGTTGGTAATTTTTTGGTAGGTTGTTGCCTTGCCTTTTTATTCAAATAGCTGATTTATCTGCTAATTGACCACTTAACAACCACCATTATCACCTATTTGTCAGATTTGGGGAGGAAAGGTCAGTTTTCTCCTGAACCCATTTTCTTGTGATTGGACCAACTTTTATTTGATGGTTCAATTCACACGTATTTTGGAATCTGTTCGAATAAAGAAATAAAAGCGTGACAGAACTAAATTAATTGAAAAAAGTAAGTGGATGATTTCAAAGGAAAATTATATTTTTGCTTAAAAGCAGCAACAGCAAGTGTCTTTTTCTTGCGGCTGTTCACAGAGTTTCTTGGGGTTGCCTGTGTTTACGAAATGACACACTCTGCAGTAAAATAGCATCTTTTTGTCTGGTAAAATTGCTGTTTTCTGGATCGTTTTCTGCAAGTTTAAAGTGAATAACCCATCTGTTCTTTGTCAGAATAGCTCTGACTTATGGATCAAAAGAAAAAGAGAGAGAAAACAGAGAAACAAAGAGGTGAGACGTTTTTTAATTGGGTATTTATTTCTGATAAACCAATGTAATACACTCTTATATCTTAATTTGTACATTTATGTTCTGGTAATGCCTCAGCTGAAGACCCATTAAATGAGAATCTGAATCTCTCTGGCCTTTGGCCATTGTCAGTGATCGAATACTACTAATATTCCTCCAGATTGTCTATTAATAATGCTGCTGCAGGGGGGCATGTATTATGATACCCGGGTCTGCCTATAAATAAACAGGAACACCTCAGGGATTCATGAAATAACACCTTGATTCAATATCTGTAGCTGTGATAGATCATCATTCAAGCAAGCCGTCTGATGGACCCCACTGTGTGTGTGTGTGTGTGTGTGTGTGTGAATGCATGTGAGTGTGTGCGGTTGAGAGCAACAGAGAGAAATTGAGAGCATCTGCAGAACCCGGCTTAAATAAATATAAACCTCCCCAGCTGCTCAATCTGTAAAGACACTAAATAATGTTTATGTATGTGCACAAGATGCATGTGTATGTACTTTATGTGTGTGTGTGTGTGTGTGTGTTGTGGAGGTCTGAGGCTGTGGTGTGCTGACGTCTGTGTGTGGGAGTGTATTCTCTCCTATGCTCTTCTGACTTGTAAGCAGCACAGCGAGGCAGCAAAGGACAGGACAACCACAGCGGAATAACAACAATAGAAATCAATAAAGTCTCCTGACATCATCTGATTATTCACCAGACAAAGCAGGATTACTGCTAAACAACCTGCACTTTGTAAACAGCAGCCATATAACACGGTCGTCACCTTTTCTGTAGGCATTCAGCGAGGGTCGTTTACCAAAGATATTAATAGGAAAGACGGGAGCGGATTCATTTTTACCCGAAACCGTTCTTCTTATTTAACCTCCTGCTCTTTTATGCTCAGCGTATAGATATGATAATTTTTCTCCACAATCATTTATTTAATCCATTCTGTTCTTTTCCTCCCAAGATGAGAGTAAGTTCTTGAAGTTATTTTCATCTCATCATATCCATGTCCTCATTCTTTCCTCCCAGATGCTCCTGCGTGTGACCTGCAGACGACCCAGCATTCAACTCGAATAGATGTTGCCAAGACAGCTTGTACAAATGTTAATAAAAATGCACAAACATAAATTAGATTTAATTTAAGCTTTGTGTAAATGCAGAGCTTGGATTTGAGCTGAAAGTTATGATGATTTTTGCTGCTTGCCGAAACACTTTTATTGCGCGTTTATTGTGAAATATTTCCCTCGTTTGGGTTTGATGTCGAACTTGTTGCCTCCTGCATGTCCCTGACCATCAAATGATTCCAGAGTAAATTTGCAGAGGCAGCTCTTGCTTGCTCCTGGTGACCCTAATTCTTTTCTTCTGTCCCCTTTTGGCAAGACAAAACTTTAGTTGGCAGAGGCTGTTCTGTTATTGTACTTCTGTTGTATTGATTTTGGCCACATTTATCTCCTTTCCTGCCTTTTTAACTCACTACTTTCCTCCTATCATGGTCTGAGAGTTTGTAAAGGCGGCACTTTTTAGCCTTTCTTCCGTTGACTCCTTTCTCCTTCACGCTACTTCTGCCCAGATGACAGTAAATATACTGAGGGAAATTTTCTTTTTATGCTACCATGCTCATGTTGACCCAGACCTTTGCTCTCTCCACCTCGTCTCCTCCCTTCTTCCCTAGATGACAATAAGTTTCCTGAATCAGTGCGCGTGCTCCTGACCTGGCTGGAACGAGGTGAAGTCAACCGCAGGAACGCCAACAACTTCTACTCCATGATCCAGTCCTCCAACAGCCACATCCGCCGGCTGATGAGCGAGAAGAGTCAGCATGAGAAGGAGATGGAAGAGGCCAAAGACAAGTTCAAGACCGCGATGGCCAACATACTGGCTCAATGTGAGTCCTTTCTGCTCAGCCACACAGTGCATATATATGTAGTTTCAGGGTGGCACTGGCCAGGTCAGCAGCTTAATGTGAGTTTATTGTACAGTTCACTTACCATACTCGTATAATGTACCTTTGTAGAAGATGTATAATTTTTTATAATTGCAATGTACATTTTTAAATGTAACTCAGTATACACAGGGCGATGCAGCTCATGCTCACATTCCCCATGAAGCCGGGCGCTTACCGCCAAACTTTCCTTTTCCAAACTTTCCATTTTTTCCACGCTAATTGGCAACTACTAAGACTCTTGGCCGCTGACGACTTCTTACACAGAGAAAAACAAAACATTTATTTTGGACCCATCAAAATTTTTTAAATGATTAATTCACAATCCTAATTTTTTTTTTAGGAAAAGCCATTGATATAGATACTGAATATATAAGAAAATATATAAAAGAGAGATAAATATAAACACACCATAAAATGGCTTTTGAGTAAAAGGGATTTTCAAGAAGTGATTTTAAAGCCCCTGTTGAACGTAGTTTTTATTAAAATCAATCAAAAACTCACAGGTATCCAGTTGAGAAGGCAAGAATGGGTACAAAGCGATCACAACTTTTTTGATTTGGTTAACAGATTCTCAGCTGTATTTATTAATCAGCAGGAGAGCCGGTTGTCTGACTGAGCCGTGAGTACAAGGAGTTCAATGGTCAAGCTGTGATGAAGCAAATATTTTTTTTCAAGGTCATCAAAACACAAGAAGGATCTAATTTAAGCTATGTCCCTCCACAGGAGATGCAATTATTGCACAAGTATAGCACCATAACACAAAAAAAACAGATGGAAATGAAAAATCACACTGAAATTACTGGTGACATACTTAACATAAATGAACAAGCCTTTGAAATTAGATGTGAGCAGGCTGAGCCAATTTGGGACAAAATGAAAGGATCTTTGATTTCAACTGGTGTACCTGTTATGCCTCGCTCCACAGTACATGCGCACGTAAAAGGGGGAACTCAGGACAAGTGTCATCAAGGCTTTGACCGCCGTGTATGCCAAACTATGAGTCAAGTATACTTAGAAAATATCACGTTGAATGACTGTTAAACCCCCTCTCCGGAGGGGGAATTTGTTGAATTTTAATGTATCTCCTTCACTGTTTTGTACCCTGTATTCAGAAACGCTGTTGCTTTTGGTCCCGATTGACTCGTGACGAGGGCTTGACCAAAATCTTACGAGGTCCTGAGTTGGCAAATTGTGTCTTAACATGCAAAGTTGGCTCTGGCCTTCTGCCGCCAGTCACAGAAACATAATAATACCAGGGAGTTAACAGGTTAAGCAGCTTGTGGACTATTTGAGTGTGTCCCTCTCGATCACACTTACATGCACTCGGTAAACAATTTATCCTATGTCACAGCCCCCGGAGAATAACGCCCCATCCTACAGAATTTGCCATTCAGTCAGTGCTAAACTTGGGTAACAGGTGCAATCGACCACGCTATGCTGCAGTAATTCCCATGACACTCTGCAGTCTGCCATTTTATCACAGGTCACCGCTCCATACACGGCATATCAAATGCTCAAATACCCAGAGAGAAATACCATGACATAAATACGCTCTAACCCACACATTTTCACACATACACTTACCAGCACACACAAGGGCTTTCTCTCTCTCACACACACACACAAAAAGCGTTAATGAGAAATATCACAAGATTTATAATAAGATCTTTATATATAATGTACTAATACATACTATAAAATAATACGGTTTTTTTTTGCTTTACACATATGTTCCAAGAGCAGCTGAACCTGTAAAGGCTCAAAACTTGATTCTATTCTTGTGATGGCACATCTAAGATGGATTACTTTTATAATCAAAGTGTTTCAATTCAAGTACATAAAAATAAGTGGACTGTAATGACTTGAGCCACACCTTCACCGCTACTACTTCTACTGCTGCTATCTCTAGCCATAGCAGAGGCTGTTCATGACCATTACAGACAGAAATAAAATTGAGCAATTAATTTATCATGAATTTCTTAATGATAGTGGTTACACAGCCTGGTTCTGGAGTTTTGAAGTGCAGACCTCACATCAGATTTATTCAGCAATTCATTTAGGTTTGGTGTTGTGCCCACTGACAGATGTTTCCCTCAGCAGGCAGAATTAAGAATGGGGGCGTGATCTATTTAGCTATTTCGCTTGAAAAATAGCGACAGAAAATTGCAACAACCGTGGATGAGGTGGACGTAGCTGTACAAGTTGCTGTTACAAAAGTTGCGTTTACTAAAACAACATATTTGTTTGATCAATGTGAGAAATAAAGCAAACTGCTTTTAGTAACCAAATGTGGGTAGGACAGATGTAGCACTCACTACTAATTGGTTAGGGAAAAGCTAAAAACAAATAACCCCTCCTGCCAGCGAGAAACGCAATGTCAGAATGAATAAAGTAAAACGAAATGGCAATTCAGGCTAATTATTCAGGCTAATCATCAGGCTAATGCGCACATGGTATTAGTAGAGATTTCAGCACATTGATGTCACATGAGACACCAAGTGCTTAGTTTAAAATAATTAACATTAAATTATTGCTTTACATGCTGTCTTAATGTTGTTTGTATGTACATAGAGACAGTGTAAAACTGTAACCACAGCAAACAGCATTCATTCATTTAATCATTTCTTCATTCATTAGTCATTAATTTATTAGACTCTATATAATCGTGTAAGGTAAATGAGAACAAATTCTGTTTTGAAGTAACAACCTCGTCAATGTTATAAGACCCAATAACTCAATTTTAACAGCAGCTAAATTACAACATAGTAATAAGATAGTAAACTATAAAGGCAAAGGCAGAGGTATGAGCAAAAAAATATTTTATTTTTGATTTAGAGACAGTAGTAAAAGAAAATGAAGTGAATCACACTATTTTATTATTGCTGTCACTTGACATGCTTAAATGCGGTGAAATGCAGTTTTTCTGTTATTCTGACACTTCACCATATACCTATAACAGCCCCTCTACAGATTATTTATGATTATTTAAAAGGTTATTTTAGTTATATTTTATGCAGTGAATAATTTCATAAAAGATCATTTAATTTTTGCTAATTATAGCATTTTACTCGTCAAACTTCGATTATTATAAAAATAATCATCTAATTTCTCTCTGGCTGTAAGAAAAGTCTAAAATAGACGTATTTTATTATGCAATATATGTATAAAGCACTCATTATTATTACTTAACGTGTGATAAACGACTGTGTTGTATACTGTATGAAGAAATGTTTGTGGATTTAAGGTAAGTTCTTCTACCTTTTACCTCTTGCTTTCATTCAGGTTGTTTATCTCTATGCTACACTGTCTTTCTACACTCGACACTATGTTTTCCTTTTTCCATTTTATCTGATACATCGTATTCAACATGTATGACTTGATAATAGACACAACAAACTGTGAATGGTTGGTTGAATGGCGGAAAACAACAATGGCGAGGATCTGTCACCTGAGATGAGGCCGTCACTGTGCTGCTCTGTTTGATGCATATTTATACGCTTGCTTGTATTGGTACCTACGTACGTTGTATTGGTTTCAGAAGGGCAGACTGAAGTGGGTTACAACCTCCTAGGACTTTCTCTTTCTCTGCCTCTCTCTCATTGTATGTCTCTATTTCTCTCTGTCAGTCACCCTCTCTCTCTTTCTTTCTGTGTTTCTCTCTCATTACAGGCCATCCACATCCAACACAATAATCCATACAAACACTTATTTCTATTCATGAGTTTGTCTTTTGCTCGCCGTAGTTCCACCCATGCAAATGTCAACACTGAGATTGGTCTCCCATGAGGCGGTTTTACGCACCACACCTGTGAACAAAAGAAACATCCATATTTACCAGGCTCTGCTTTTGTCAGTGCTCCAGACTGCCGTCCAAGGACACATTATTATAGGCATTTCTGTCTCACTTCTGTCACTTTGAAAAGAATTACCTTTATTGAAAAGCTCTAGACATTGTCAATTTACTAAATGTCACAGCAACAAAACATGTGATCCAGTGAAATGAAAGGCCACTGACAGCTTTAAGGTTTTGCAGGATTTTGTGTTTTTAACAGTAGAAACGGTTGTCCACCCGTGTTTCTGTTTGCACAGTTTACAAAAATTTAAGGTACAGCAAATCCCCAAAAAATAGAGGGGATGGCCTGTTTGAGCAAATCTCTCCTTTACTGAGAAACTCATCGTACCCCCAGTGTACACTGTCCAGTGTCCACCATCCCAACTTTGTGCTATTAAGCACAGGGTCTTGCTTGTGGCTCATGCGCTGCTCCAGGTTGTAGTTGTAGTTTGTATCTCTACTAAAGCCTATATTTATTCCTAATCAAGTAAGCGATGATGCATTTCTTTTGTTATTGACTTTGTCTCTACGTATAGAGCAAAGCAAGCTTTTCATCTTTTCATCACTTCTCCCCCAAAGTCTGCAATATACCTCTGCTGATATACACTGTCGAGGAAATACAGATACAAAACAAAGATTAGACAGCATACTTCACACGATGAGTAATGAAAAAAAGTAAAATGCAGTCACATAGTATTTGTTACTGGTATTTAGTATGCTTGTAAAACAAAGAAAATGTAGCAAAACAATTATAAAACCATTGCTCCATTGGATGGTTGCCAACACTGGAAATTGTTGCATGGACTGCATTCGACAATTTTTGTAACTTTCCAAAACTTCTTTTTTCATTCTTCACAAAACTATTCATGTAAACAACCATTTGGAACACTATGAATGCTTTCCAGCAGAGGAGACTGTTAGAAATTGTGCGGTATTATCCCCATGTTGAAACGATTATTGCAACTCAGCCCTCTCTATGATGGCTGGCTTTTCACCCAACCCTCCAGTGCTGCTGTTCAGAAATTTGTTCATTCATCAAGTTGTGTCTGCTGTAGAGCTGACTGTTTGAAGATGGTCCACTTATGAAACGCTTCCAGTGGACCTTTGATCCGCTACAGAAAAGTGGCGTAGCCCTGGCACAACCAGAAGGCAGTAGACATCCGGGGTTACATACTATTGTACTTTACTGTATATATTCATTCTCTATGAATGTAGGGGTTATGCACCCTGTGTTGCAGAGACTAGCTTTGTGCGCATGTTGCACACCTTCCTTAAAATGTAACTGATGGTTATTGACCACCTACATCACCTAAACAATCTTAACATGTGGGCTAAGTTGGATTTCCATCATTACTTGGTTAGCTGACAACATTTCCTGCCCCCCAAATGACAACAAGCAAGCATTAACCATCAGAGGAGTACTATATATTAGCACCACACCAGACCTGCCACTGCTTCAAAGGCATTCCCCCATTTGATAAAGTGCTGACTGGCCATTTTGCACCTGTTTCTGCTAACTGGTCGGGGAATACGAGACCTTATGGTTGTGTCCCTGTTAGCAGGGAAAATGAAAAACCTGGCCAGGAGTGTTGCTACTACCACGGTCTGTGTCGTGGCACTAACCACAGCTAGTTTCTGACATGTCTTGCTAGGCTTGACTGCCTTCCATCAAAAACACAGGAGAGATCTCCTGGGTGCTTCGCTCTCACCAGAGGGATTGTTTCACCACTCAGTGCTTCCAGAGAGGAGGAGGAGAAAGCCCAGTTAAAGCATCCTCTTCCTCTGTTGTCTGAGTTTTCCACCCATCTTTCTGCCATGGAAGAAAGGATGCTCTGTGTCGGGTTTGGCCTGCATGCCTCCTTCTGGCTGCAGCCAAGACCGAGGCATATCTCACCAGTAGGGTTGGCTGTTGGTATAAATACACTGGGAATCTGCAATTTGTTCCATTTGCTGTAGTTGGATTTTTGTTTTTTCTGCCAATGTTTTGGCCACTTAAAGTTCTCAAATTAAATTATTTTAATTGATGTCTCCTCCAGCTGACATAATGTTTTCTAGCCTCTTACGTACAAGAGTCATTACAATTAGTTTTGTAATGAAATCATTTATAAAATGGACCATTTTCCTGAGCAAATCCTCTTTGTGTTCTCTTCTTGCTAATTTATTTGCTGTGGATTAGTTCCAGGCTTTGTACAAAATGACAACTTTTGTATTCTACTCACCAATTGATTGATCTTGGAGATGAGAATATCATAGGATTTATTACATTCAAAAATTTTAAACTTCTATTTTAACTTGAGTCAAGTATTGGTTTATATTGCTCCTACTAGCCTCATGCTGTAAAATATACTGTATAGTATACTGTAAAAATACTAATACTAAAAGGAATATTGTAAATAGCCTTACCATAAAGTCTACTAATGCCAACGCTGGACTTATTTTCAGTTAGTTTTGAAGGGACACAACAGTGCAGAGCAAGCAGAACTCCATGTCCGAACAAATGAATAGATACAAACTTATACCATTTTGCTGGAGCACCTCATGTGTTTGCATAGAAACACACTTTTTGATTTTTTAATTTTTTTATATTTTTTTATATTAAATACTAAATGGTAAAAAAATTCTTCTTGGACTTGTTATTTTACATACTGTAAGGGTGCAGGTAACAGTGCCTCCTCCATACAGTATGTGGTGACTGCCAGTGTTTGTAGAGACAAAGCAGTAGATTGCAAGTACTTACACAAACAGCATTCACAGCCTTGTTCTGTTCCTCCATTCCCCATTGACCAGTGAATCTGAAGTAATCTGGGAATAAATGTATTATTGATACCAACACCTAATACACACACACACACACACACACACACACACACACACACACACACACACACACTATACACATATTTTTCAAAGGCTAAACTGTAGTGTCCAGTATAAGAGCCTCTATATACTGTACACCCATAACATAAACGCGGGCACCTTGGAAGGAAATGGCAATATCAATAAACCATAGTCCACCCTGGAGCTGATGCAGTCTTAACCCTGAACATATCAATAGTAGACAGGATGCAGTATGTGATGGCATATACATGGAGCTCAACAGCCAGCTTGTTCTTTTTATAATGTTACTGCATTGAGTGATGGAGGGAATCTATTCAGATGAAATGCTGAGTTCACTGTCCTCAGCTAACACTATAGCCTCCAAAGTACCATGATGGTCTCTCCAAAGGAGAAAGGAAGGCAGCCAGTCAGCAAAAAAACATGAAAGAGTTTATCTTGGCATCTAATGAATGCTGAAGTATTTATGATTCTAAATTAATGCCTACTGGCCTGAACAGCCATCACAAAAGTCTGTATTGGTATTTGTTACAGGTGAGTAGATTAAAGGTTGATAACACAATGACTCAAGTATTCTTTATAGATATGAGTATGTTTTGCATAATTTTACCAGATCTTGGAAATAACTGATGGTACTGAAATAATAAGAAAGGAACTCACTATATATGTAGGTATTTATCTTAATTTGCTTTTTTGCTTTTTCCATCATGTAGGTTTCATTAGATAACCAGGCATTAGACATGAAAAAAAAATTCAAAGTCTTAAATATATGAAATATATTTTTGTCTTAAATATCTTCGTTCTTGTCTCATGATAGGATTTATCTGTGTAATCTGAGCTGTATTTGTCTCTTGCATTTTCTCCGGCCCCAAACCACATTATGTTGAACCAGATTTGACAAAAGTGCATTTAAAAGAATAACGATTGCTGTGGGCTGTTTGTTGCCTTATTGTATATGATAAACAATACCAATCACACCCACTCAAAATGCACATCTGCCAGAAAGAGATGAGTGAGACTTCACATGCACAGCACCCAACTGCAATATAATTTAACTTTTGGCTGGTAAACATTTTGCACATTATGTCATATATCTCAAATGCCTCTCAAAACTACAACCAGATTTCCTATAAATCATATTGCTTTGTGTCGCGTCTTTGGTTAAAAGTTTTCTCCTTTGCCTCAGGGAAGACAATAAACATGATGGAAGTTTGTTTTTTTCATCTCTCTTTAGTCAACCTACCATCTGCTCGTGCCAAAAAACCCTGTAAGCTTTAATACAATTTACACTGCATCCTATTTACAATTCTGTTCCATAAAGCAGTGTCTCGTCACACCACAGAACTACAAATTTAGACAAAATTTAGGGGCCAGTAGATGCAGCTAATCTTTTCATTGATGGTCTCATCAAGTACACAATATTTAAAAATTAACATGAAATTGATTTTGATAATGCTACACTTGGCATATAAAACATTAAATCCTAGAGAATGGTTTATTATCTGAAACATTCTCTTCTAATTAAATAAGTTTAGCTTCAGTTTTCAAGAGGACAGCAGCCAGTTTTAGCTCTTATCATTTTTCCTAAGCAAATAGGGATCTCAAGGGCCCTGCTATTAGAACCAATTTCAGGAGAAAACAACCATTTCTCCAATAATTGCATCCTTTTAAGATAATAAGTGCTGTGTCGAAATCTGTTAGACAGAGTATTAATTATTAGTGTGTGCAGGCTAATAAGTGAAGAGAATTGTAAGTCTTTATGTCAGTAGATGGTATGGAGCATAAAACCACAACACAGTGAACACATGTTTGGTTGTCCTCTCCTTGCATTAATACCTCACTCCTCTATAAATTATATAATATCATTAAACTTTAAAGAAACCAAAGAATCCAGCATATAGTTTATTCACAGGCAAGAGCCTTTGATCCTACGCACCTGTCAAGGTGACTTTTTCACATGTGAGAACTTCGCTAATGATAATATCATAAAAAGCGCACACACAAAACTGATCAAGACCAGATGAGGAAAATATATTTGAAGTCTGAGATTGAAGGTGTGTAGGTGATAGTGTCAAATAAGTTCACTAAGTTCACTAGAATGAGTTTCAATGGTACCCTCTTGTGTCATGCTATGTGGCAATATCTATATATTTTCAAATAATGAGAAGAAATGTTCGTGTATTGATCAGTATTTGACACAGGTCTGAAACGTATACATATCATAGACACACAGCTCTTTTTCCTCAGCTGACTTCATTGTTTCACTCCTCTGCTCCTTCCCTCTTTCTTTCTTTTTCTTTTCTCTTCCCTACATCTACACATTTCTTCCTCTCCACAGTTGAACAGATTGTGTCTGTATTCCACGCTGCTTCCAAACAAAAGGCATGGGACCATTTCTCCAAAGCTCAGCGCAAGAACCTGGACATGTGGCGCAAGCAGGTTGAGGTTGGTATTTTAATTTTCCTGTAGGATTACTTACATTTTTTATCGCTGCATCTACAAGTATGATTGTATCTGTATGTACATGTAGTTTTATTTAGCACTGATTTGATCAATACTTTTTGTACTGTAAAATGTTGTTAAACTTTTGCAGTTAAGTAAAAAAAAAATAAAAAAAATGAAACTGTTCTCATTGCTTTTTCCAAAGTCTGTTTTTGGAATAGCAAAGTAGGCAAAAACAACAAGGGGCCTAAAATTGAACCCTGAGGAACTCCAAAGTTCAATCTACCTGGGAGCTCTATCCCTGATGGCAACCTGGAATTCATGTGATCAGTTAAAATTGCATGGTTTTAAAGAATAATCATCATCATCATCTTTAATTGAATCTACTTTTAGGGCTCTACTTTTAAAAAAGGTAATTGGAGCGTTTTTCTGACTTATACTATCTTAAAAATCTGGAAATAAACAAGAAACAGTACAGAATTTACTCTATCTTTTCACACATTATCAGGAAAATGTGACATTCTTGGAGTTGGTAAGTGTCTGTCGCACTACTTTAATAACCCCATTTACACCTAGTATTAACATACAACCTGTACATAGATATCTCATATGTAAAGGGAAATGTTAATGCATATTAATGAAAGGTGTAAATTAAATGAATAAATTCAAAATGTCACCACATTGCAGGCAGAATCAAGACATTTATTAATAACAGGTGTATGATCAGATGTTGTCATCCAGATAACATATTCCGATACAGAATGCATGTTAATACCAGGTGTAAATGGGTCCTTAAAGTCATGAGCGTCTGGATGAGGTTTTGGTCTCTGAGGGCTTCAATGAGCAGGTAACTCATAGGTTGTTTTAATACCTCTCTGCTGCTTGAAACTTTGCTGTCTGCTGTCATATATGGAGAAAAAAAGCATGTTTTGTTTGGGCAGGAAATTGAAGTCTCATCATCTCATCCATTTCATAATTTTTTCAGAAACTGTGACAGGGCTTTGCTTTTTTCATTATTATTTACTGTCAGACAAATGCCACATTAATTATGCTGAAGATTTGTGTTTAATGGAGTGAGTTGTTTTTCATAGAGAGTGCAGCATTAGGTGAAGTTCTGATTGGTGAAGTTTTGATCTGCTGCAAGTACAGAAACAGTTGAGTTAGGGGTATAATCAACATCCAGATATTTTACATAAACAGTTTCCTGCATTCACACAAACACTTTGTATAATGTGGTATATCCACACACAGAAAAGACACATCATTGCAAATCAAGCTTTGTCATCGCATGTTGCTGAAACATTTTCTCTGCTGAATGTCAATGAGGCCCTATTCTTTGTGAATATTCATGTACAGTATCAAAAGAGGATAGCATTCACTCTGCTCCATCCCCCAGAACTATGAAAATGCTAATAACTTTCCAGAAATAGATCTATGACATTAACGAGCATTCAGAACCGCTGCTGGGAGCTGTCCACATTAGAGTGTTGATACATTAATCACACTTTACACTTTAACCCGCGAATATTGATTTGCTGTTAGGCGGAGCACCATGCCTCTACACATTGTTGTTAATTCCCCAGTGTAATGACAGTGGCCTTTGCATCAGAGGTTGTAGCATGCAGGGTGAATATATGTTCAGATCCCCATGTTTGTTACCGCTGCTGTTGAAAAGCCTCTTGTGTTCAACATAAGTGTAAATGAGCTCCTGAATTATCCGGCGTCAGTCAGGCCGGGTGTTGTTTCTATCACTGTATTTGTAATAAGACAAACTACCTCACCATCTGTACACCAGACAGACTACAGCAGAATACGGCTAAAACTCTATTGCAACATAACGGGTGACACTTGATGTTTTTGTAGTTGCCTAAATGAAGCAAATCAAAATCCAATAAGTCACTCTTTATTTCTGCTTCTCTTGTTTTCTTCCCTGTCTCTATTTCTGTACAAACATTTCCATTGTTTTATGCTGTTTTCCTTGACTGAGAAAGTACTTCCACAGAGAAAACTGTTTTTATTTTCCGTATTAAGCATCTATGCTTTGTTACATTAAGGGAGAGATGCAAATTACTTTTTTAGATACAGTACATTTAAAGTTTTTGTAAAGCACTTTTATGATGCTTTCTTTCCACAGATAAAGAAAAAATGCAAGAGTGTGCATTATTCATAACTGTTACATTAGGAAAACAGTAATGGTGAAAGATCGTGGCTTGAGAATTATTGGGCTAGCAACAGTCTAGTGGTCCACCACTTTGGTCCTGACTGAAATATCTCAACAACTATTGGATCAATTGCCATGAAACTTGGTACACATATTCATGGTCCCCAGAGGATGACTTGTAACAACTCTGGTAATCTCTTTACTTTTTATCTATACGGCCACCATCATGTTAATATGTCCAAAATTTTTGTTCATGACAATGACATTCCCATATAGCCTCAGCTGTACTTGGTGTTTAGTGCTAATTAGCAAATGTTATCATGCTAATACACTAAACTAAGATGGTGAACATGGTAAACGTTATACTTGCTAAACATTAGCATCTTAGCATTGTCCTTGTGAGCGTGTTAGCATGCTGATGTTAGCATTTAGCCAAGAGAATCCAACCCCCCAAAGAAAAAGGACAGATGTTTCAGCAAGTCCCCAAAAACAACATCTAACCTCCAGTGGTCATATTTCCATCTGGGGCAAAAGAGAAAGTAGTCACAGCAAAACGTCAGAATTTAATATGGCAAACCACTGTTCGTTTGTTGTTTCTTACCGTCAGTAGTCGGTGGTTTCTTTTAACCATGACTGTGGTTGTTATCTAATCTTATCTAAGTGGTTATTATTATACCTGTGACGACGAAGGTCCCTTGACCTCAACAAAGTAGTTAAGGAAAGAAAGAAAATATTTTACTATAATATAACTTTAATTCTTAAATATTTAAATGTTACAAAGACTTTTTAGAATATGTATACATTTTTTAAATGGATGATCTTTCTTTGAAAACAACATAAGTTTAGTGAAAGGCTTGAGGTACTGAAAACCATGGAGAATCAGTATTATATTATTGTACAGGTTTCAGCTGCAGAGGAAATCATCTGCACAGGCAAAATGTCACGTCCCTTCTTGCTCTCACTAAAGTGAAAACTGTTATGTCCCTTAAGGGACACCAGTTTTTCCTCCCCTTTGACATGGCACTGGAAATTGAAGTGGACAAATTGAAAAGTAGATGGCTGAGGAAAACAAATGTAGAGATGTAACCACTATTGCAGTTATTGCATGCTGTGCTTTTTGTGTTGCTATTCTACCCTCAAGCTTGGTTAGAAAATGTCTGAATTGTAATGTGTTTTTCAATTGTTGTGAGTCACATATATATAAAAAAAGGCATTAGGAAGGTTGTTTTTTGTAATATTTTATTCACGACTACTTTGAAACATTCTTGGATGGCCTTTGAGGGGGTTCTCATTGTTAACAGCAAGGCGTTAGATTCATGAAGGATTACAATGCTCTTTGATCTTTAGTTCTTTAACATGCTCAATAGCCTGTTTTAATCCCGCTGTCTTTTATCTGTTATATACTTTCACACTGCATTAACCAGAGTAGAAAGGCCTTGTACCCTCCAATGCGAGAACAGATTCATGCTCATTTTGTGTGTGCGTGTGTGTGTGCTTACCAGGCAATAATAGTAAGGTAGAAGGTCGACAGGACAATATGATCTCTCTGCAGGTCAAACTGTACTAGGCTAACAGTGTCCAGAGTGAAGGTCAAGGTATTTTCACATTATTTGAAATTATTTTGTTGTGATCAACCAAACAAACACTGCAGGCATTCATTTTTCTCATTTCTTGGTAGCTCAAATGCGAGTTTGGGGTTGACGCATTATCCTCTTACCACTTCCTACCTCTGACAAATGCAGTGTAAGCATGTAGGATGGTGTCATTCCCTTCACCCGGTCCAGATGTGTGTGACTACATGTCTGCATGTCTGGCCCCTGTTAACCTTGAGCTGAAACCCTGAAGACACCAAACAGATGGCGGTCTGTCTGTGTGTGTGTGTGTGTGTGTGTGTGTGTGTGTTTGTGTGTGTTTGTAGGACTTTCTGCATTGGTTTGCACATGTTTTGTGGTATGATATTGTTTCGTGAGCAGAAAAGAAGGTATACAGTATATCCACGATGCAGATATTTACCTGCTATTGTTTTTGTGTTTTGCAGACAATTAGAAACATGCACAATGAGCAGCTGATGGGCATCAGGGGAGAAGAGGAGATGGAGATGTCTGATGATGACATGGAGGACTCGTCTATTACCAACAGCAAAGACTCTGAGGACTCAGGTAAAAAATATTACACTAAACAATGTACAGGTGCTGAATGAGGTGGGTACATACTATCTTACCAGCCAATACTGTACATGTCACTGGTGTTTTGACTAAAAGGTGAGTATAATATGCACTTTGATAAACCAAGTGGCAGCAAAAATAACTTTTTTAGTGCCAAATTCCCAATTTTTTAATTTTAGTTGTCAATAGCTCCTTCAATTACTTGATTGTGCATTGAATTGCATGACAACAATGACCATCAACACCACACTCAAAAATCCAGCAATTTTAGTTTGCATATTTTTAATGTTTGAAAGAACTATATACTCAAAAGATAATTAAAATCAGTATATTGTATATAGTAGGCTTTAGTTTTTGATAAACTGTTTGACACAGTTGTTTTTCTGGTTAGATTAGAGATGGCGAAACGACTGTTGGATACATCGGTCCGACATTTAACCTGCCTCAGCTGCATTTCAAGTTTTATAGTTGGATAAATCTAAAAACAAGTGTTGTGTTTTGGCCACAAATGACGTTATGGCCTTCGAGGTTGGAGATAACACCATCATTTGATGGAGCACATTATTGGTCTCTTGCAATTTCTCAATGTGTTCATGAAAGTAAGTCTGGGGAAATGTAGGAAATCAGTAAGTACACTAGATATAGACGAAGTGCACTCAATCAAAATGGTTGCACAAAAAATTGCATTACAACTGTTTGTCACAAAGGAGCCCCTGGGAAGCACAAAAAAAAAATCATTGAATCCTAAATCACACACACAGAATCGGGGCCTATATTACCTCAAAAGAACCTGTAATCTGATATTAGAAACAGGCAACACAATAAGAGATAAATAAGCTGTGCAGAACAGGAAATAGACCTAATCTTTTAAAATCTGTTTTCTAAAAGAAAGTCGCGCCCTTTCGGCTTCATATTGGGAGATGCTTTGTTATTATTACTGCAGTAAATCTCTGCGCTGATAAATCTGATATGCTACCAAAAAAAACCTGTAAAATTAAAGAGGGAATAACACTAGTATTGCTGAAGCTTGCTCTAATAAAAAATATGTCATATTAGGGGCGTACTTTGTGGAATTTGATAAATTATGTGGCTGGGTATGCAGTACACAATGTGCACACAGACATATAAGCACAGAGAAACTGAAAAATAAATCTCAGATCTCAAGTTATGGCTGTAGGTTTTCTGTCATAGCACACACATTAATGGCAAAATAAACTGTTGTACTTCTCCTAGCGTGGTGCGTATGTGTGTGCATGCATGCGTACAGGTACACGTGTTTGTTAGTGTCGATAACATTCCTCACCGGGGAAATTCAGGGGAAATACAGGGGATATTGGACAGAATCTGACCAAACTGTTGGCTTACCTTGGACAGCAAGCTAATAAGACTTGATAATCAATACTATCACCACCCCTCCCCTGCCTCACTGAATGCTGCAGGGAGAAAACACACAGTTACACACAAGCTGGGGTCTCCATATGCATCTCTATATTTCCATAAGTCAGTTATTTAATCATGTTTCCACACGCAAAAACATATATATGACGTGCATTTGAAAAATACTGTGAAATCCCAAAGGGATTCACATGTTAACCATGGGGGTGAAATTGAACATTATTCAGGATATTGTTACCATCTAATCTCATCATCTTCTATACAGTCTATGATTGTTACTCATTGGCACCATTCTGGATGAAATATTAGACATCTTATTATTGGGTGTCTTTCTGATTTGACTGACAGCCATTGCAACAGCAGGCTCACACTGAAAATAATTGGAAATGCAAATTATGTTCTTACATCCCTCTACACCATCTGAAGGAATCGAGGATGGAATTGTGGTATTTTTTACAGTTTGGTATATTGCAATGCTGGACAAAATGAGCCTTATTTCACACAACTTTTCTCAAATTCTTCTTACTTTTGTTCCAGTGGAAAATTCAAAACAAAACAACCTGGAGTTCATGAAATATGCATTTTTTTGCTAATGAATACAAACTGTGCATCTTCGTTCATTTTGATTCACACCCTGGCAAACCCACAAGTGGCCTGCTGATTGAAGAGTTGCGTGAAAACAGAAAATAAAAATGAAAAGGCAAAGAGACACAAGAAGAAAAACCTTTATATCTGAAAGAGGCTTGGTGAAAACATCACTGATGCTGTCATACATACATACTGGAAGAAGAAAAAGAAAGAAAGAAAAAAGGAGTTTGACTTAAAGGTGTAGTCTATGATTCTGGAGAAAGCTTGTTGATATTTGAACTCAACAGCCAAACAAATACGCTCGTCACTTCAGTGCTCCTTCAAACTTGCGTGAGTAACGCACAGCATTAGTTTGTCCTGTGCACGAGCAGAATTGTGACATATTATACCAAAGTGTTTAGTGGAAACGTGGCTAAAGCGTTTGTATTTGATGACCTGGGTTGGTGGCTCTACCCGAGTCGCTCTGTTTGTTTCCCGTTTACAGAGCCAGGGCTGTGTATGAACACCGGACTCTTTTTTCAGCGCATACACAGAGCGGAAAGCTAGCGGACTGTGAGGAGATATTCACTGAATTTGACAGAAACTGTTTGGGATTAGAATTGTAGACTACACCTTCAAAGTTAAGTAAAGAATTTCAGAATAAAAGTTAAAATGAGTGTGGCTTGCGTGTTACTGGTGGACATCAGGGCACCGCCAAGCTATCAAGCTACACAATAGGGATAAACAGATTAAGAAAATAATGGGAAAGACTGTGGTCACCAGACGGTGGATTTGATTCAAGCAGCAGATGGTAAGCTCAGACTTCAGCTGATATAATAGTGTTGATTTTAACCGGACAAAAGGCACCAGGATACTCTACTCTCTCTAGCTCTCTTTTTCATTTGCTACATAATTTTTCTGTCAGTTTTTTTTGTTTACAACTGAGTGCAAAACTATGAATGTCTTCCATTATCCCCGTGTTTCCCCTCTTTATGACTGTCGGCTTTTCACCCTGTCTTTGCCTGTGGCTGCTTGGATCAGATATAAACACCTTTGCCTTCCAACATCGTCGAACAACACATCGTACGAGCAGGTTCTTTTTGAGCGTAACCTGGCCCTAACATCTACTATGTCCACATGTATCCACCAGCACACAGGTGCATGATGGTCAGTTTGTTTGCTCCAGAGGGGTCCGAGGCTTCATCAGTGTTTTATCATTAAGAGACAAATTCGAGAGCTATGAGACAATAGTTAATTTAACTTCCATTCAGTAAGCTCACCAATACAACATGCATCTTAAAATAGATATTAAAATATTGCCTGAAGCAGACATGATTATTAATAGGTAGTAGCCAGCATAATGTGCTGCTTCAAAAATAATTGAGGGTAAATTCTTCTTCTTCATAATCTTAACCATAAAATTAATAAAGTGTCCTGTACACATTGAATGGGCCAACCCTTTGCCTATTGTTGGATATTATTTCAGAGTTGGCACCATATTAGACTTTCAAGCCTCTATTTGTGAGTGTACTGAAAAATCTGATTTGGGGCATTTATTAATATATTAGCAGTGGATTTCAGATCAAAATCAATAAATCGGCTTTGTTCTGCTTTCAGTCGCACTGAGGTCAGTGTGAATTAAATTTCTTCAGGGAAGTTAATAGGACAAAGAAGAATAGAAAAAAGAAGAATCCTATTGAAGTCAAAAGCCTATTTAGAGATAAAAGACACTTTTGGCATTTTTCAAAAGGGATTGTATTTCAGTGCCTGCATGGGAACATAATTTCTTAAAGGCTCTCATACTCTGCATTTGGTTCGGAGATGTAAAAGGAAGAGAATGATTCTTTGTCTAAAAGCCTCTGGGGGGTTTCTCTTCACTTTTCCTGTTATTGAGATTAAACAGAATTAATTTTGCGTCAGCGTTCATGGTATAAGATTTCATGGTAATGCTTCTGTATGAGGTAAAAGAATAAAGACTTGTGATGATGTCAGTTACAGTATAAAGTCAGTGGATACGTGTGCATTCTGTGAGGTTGACAGATGTTTCAATTTGGCAGTTACCAGTGGATAACTGGTGAAAATTGCATCTATTTGTGACAATAAATCTCACGTTTGAAAGTCACAGTTACAGAATCAAGAAACACTCATTGGCTTTCTTTCCTGTAAAACAATGGAAATATGTTTGTGTTTCTTGTTGATGCCTGAATTGGAAACGTCCAGGGATAGATTCTTTCAGAGTGTGCAGAACAATAGAGTTTGGCATTTAGACAGAAATTAGATAAATTCTTTCCTAGGCAGTCTAATAATGTGTCATTGTGTGTGTTTGTGTACCGTATGAATCTATAGGTGTTTCCCAAGCAGAGGCCTTAAAGGAGGAGAATGACTCCCTGCGCTGCCAGCTGGACGCCTACAGGAACGAGGTGGAGCTGCTCAAACAGGAACAGGGCAAGAACCAACCCATCAGCAGTGAGGAGGACAACACACACTCTCAGCGGCTCAGCTTCCTGCAGCAGGCTCTGCAGGGCATGCAGAAGGTAATGTAGAAACATAATAAAGTAGGCAAAAGACAGAAATCATGCAGCTCTGACTCTAAAAGATTTGGCTATGCTATGATAAAACTACAGTTTTCTGAAGAAGGATTCAATTGGAAAATAATTTTCTGGAGCATTTATGGCTTTATATCATCTCATTAGATGTATCCTGTGGTTCAAATTTAGGCCGCTAAACAGATCACTTCAGTTAGCTCTTTTGACACATGCAGCAAGTTTAAAATGAGCAGTGTATTATTGGTTAATATGAAACCAAATAGAATAAATGTCAGTGTCTAAAACAAAATCAATACAGTCATAATCTGTACGCTGCACAAAATATCCACCTGATCAAGCCGTTTAGCAGCAAATACTATTTGTTTCCCGTGTAGCATCTCCTCTTTTGAGAATTTTCTTGCTGCTGGAATAATAAGAGATCACTCGACTATCTCACTCACTTCGCAATCACTTGATTCCAAAACACCCTTGAAACAAGTTGATTTGCCTTGAAATCAGGTGAAATGATCCTGCCTCAATCATACTTGGAAATTATTCATTTATCAGGAAATCAAGAAGCAAAACAAAAGCCCTATTTCAGTCATGCAGGAGGTACCTTGACAGGGCATGACAACAAACCTCAGCCACCATCTGTGTGGTTCCAATCAGCATCAGTTGAAATGTTATTGCTGTTAAAGCAGCTTCGATGTGGGCATTCCTGCACTGTACGTCATAGGAAGGACTGTTTGAGTGTAAATCATAGCAGCTTTGGCTTATCTCAGCTGACAGTAATCAGTAATTCAATCAAAGATCAGATCAGACTGTACTTCACCGACCCGAGAAATTGCTGATCGTCTTCAGGGCCATGACATTGCAAAGTTCCCTGAATGTACAGAAACAAGCTGAGGCAGTCGATTTCAGAGAAATCCTTGTGTGTGGAACTCTAGTATAAAATCAGTTCACATAAAGAATAAATGACATCTGGAAGCTTATCGTCCAGCAACAGGAGGGATATACAGTGTTTATTAATGAAAATGAACCTGAAAGCTTTCAAGATGAGGAAGAAAATGTTCCCTTTGCCGGCAGTTCCAAAGTTTGTCAACTTGGATATCAGAGATCTCAGCTGTCAGGATTTCAGTTTGTAGGATTTAGGGGGACCTATTGGCAGAAATGGAATATAATATTCATAATTGTGTTTTCATGAGTGTATAATCACCTGAAACTAAGAATCGTTGTGTTTTCGTCAGTTTAGAATTAGCCCTTCCTATCTACATAGGGAGCGGGTCCTCTTCCATGGAGCCCGCCATGTTGCACCGCCATGTTTCTACAGTAACTCAGAACAGACAAACCAAACACTGGCTCTAGAGAGGGCCTTTCATGTTTTTTACCTTGAAGTGGCAGCTTGAATTTGGTTACGTGAATGCACCGGTTAGAAGACAAAGAAGTAGAAAGAAGAGGAATAAGTGGTTGCTGGTGCTGGCTAATCATTTTTGTTGTGAGAAGTTTGAGAACCCAAACAATGAAGGATCATACTTATTATACTTGTTATTTAGCACAAGAAAAAGCTAGGGAGCGTGAATCCTCGACTTCAAAGAAGCGAAAACATGAAGAAGCAAAACGAAATCGAGACAGGCCACGGCAGAAAACAAGAATAAACATTGGTGTGGCCTTTCCCAAATGGAAATCGGTGATGAGGGACAAATGTTTTCAGAGTTTCAGAATCTAAATGCAATTTGTTGTTTGATAGCTTTAGCTAGAACATGACCATGGGCATAGTTACCAACACAAGTAACCTTTTTTTCCTGTCAATGTTGAAAAATATCTAATTGCTACCAAGTTTGTCATTTTACATTCATGTGCCAAAACCTGAAGGCCACTGAAGGTTCTCCTACACGCTTGGAAAGGGAAGGGTTAGGGGAGGGGTATTCAGTTGGTTGACACTGTGACGCCCACTCAGTGTCTCTGTTAACTTTGTGTTTTTTCAAGGAGTCTCTCAGGTAAGTGGGGTGGGTAATTTGTGCTAATGCTGCACACGTAGCTTGGCTGCTTCCAGGTGTATTTAAAGCACACCAACACAGGTGTTTTCACTTTTTCTGTCCAATTAGACCGCTGCTCAGGTTGGTGTAGGGCTGAGACATGCTGGGAAATATGTGAGGTCACCAAACGCCATGTACCAATGGTGCAATCCATTGCAAGTCAGAAGTCGATTGTTCTGAGTGGATAGTCCAGACTTCCAATCGAAATGCGTCCCAGTGCATCAGCTCAGGAAAACATGGACGCCCGCAGCAAACTGATGTTTGTATGGCAAGCAAAAGCATCTACTGAGGAGCTATATCAACACTAAAGCAGCTGGTTTAACAGATTAGCACACTTTAAAAGAGACGAGAGGAGTAGGCTGGTACTGCAGGCTCGCAAAGACGTCTATCAAGCACATATCAACCGACTGGCAATGGAAATGGCAACTACAAAGTTGTCACAGCACGTTTCACGACACAAACACTACACATAGTAAAAATTTGATGAAAAGGTAATTCTGTTTACTGTTCACTGTGTGTGCCGCCATGTTGCTTTCTGACTTGGAATTTTGACTTGAATGACCGTTCCATTGCACTTTTCCGTGTCGGAGGTAGTTTTTTCCGAGTACAGTGGATTGCACCACAAGTAGGATGATAAAGGTGTTAGTTGTCCCGCCCTAACAGAGGCAACAAACGAGAGTGAGGCGACAATCATATATCATCATGTACGTGCTCTCCCAGTCCTGAGAAGAGCTCTAATCAGGTAGATTAGGTGAAAACACCTGTGTGGGTGGACAGTGACTGTGTAGGGGCTTTAAGGCTGATCCTGAAGGTCTAGAGGCTGTCGCTTTGTAATTTTATTTCCAACAGATCAGGATTTAAGATGAGTTTAAACCCACATTGTCCAAAGCATGCCATATAGGTTCTAAAACTTGATTCTGTCCTCAGGAGGTGGCATTTATGGTGGTGTTAATTAAAGCTGAATCGATTTGACGATTGTCAAAAATCAGGAAATTAACTATTTTGATAATCGCTTGACTGTCAGTAATTTTTCTAGCTATTATTTTCTGGTTCCAGTTTCTCCAGTGTGAGAATTTGCTGCTTTTCTCTGTTTTATATCACTGTAAACTGATAAAACTGTAACCTTGTAAACAGTTTATTTTCTTTGTCATGTAGTATGTTAGTACATTGAATACCTTTTAATTTTAGACAGTTAATCGGACAAGACAAGACATTTGAATTTGTCACCTTGGGCTCTGGGAAATTGCGATGGGCATTCCTCACTTTTTTCTGATTAATTTATTGATCAAGAAAATAATAATCAGATTAATTGATGATGAAAATAATTGTTAGCTCCAGCCCCAGTGTTAATGCATGTTTGATTTTGTCTCCATAGGTGTTTTTTTTTGTCTTAAGCTATCATTTTATACATTACAACACTCCTGCCATTCAGTACTGACATTCATATACTAACTCCCATAACACTGACATATAAACCCCATGCTTTACAGCTATATTTATCCTTTAGATTAATCTAATCTATAAACTGACATCTGTAATGTTGCTTAATTAGTACAGTATATTCTTGTTGTATTTATCTTTACAATGCAGTGTGGTGATGCTGCCTATACTCTGATTTTCTGTGGATTTGTCATTCAACTGTATTGCTTCAGTAAATCATATATTTATATTCACTCACCACCATTGTGTCACCTTATCAGTCAATAACATTTTCAGTTTCTTTACTGAAGATAAATTTGAGGGAAAGTGTGGATTGCACCTTTAATGCCAAATTCTTTGCAGCTGCTCATTACACTAATCTAATCTGATTCAATGTTGGTAGCTGCAGGCATGTGTTTGTGGAGGGGCCAGGATGTGAATCAATTTGTTGTTGTTGATTGAATAGTAGAGTTTGGCATTTAGACAGAAATTACACCCTTTAAATGGCTAAAGTAAAAAAAAGCAGTGAGCCTTTGTGTCCTGAGGACCCACGTTGAGAACCGCAGCTTTAGGCCCTATTTAATAAAATATTACCCTCAGGAACATTTAGTAATCCAATTGAAAAAAGAGAACACTTCCTCAGGCGGCAATCCACTTTTCTGATCACCTGCTGTGTTGTCAAATAGCCCCAGCTCGCAGTTACTCTTCCTTAAGCGAAGAGATGTCAGAGAAAATATTGTTTTCAAGGCAGAGAAGCTTTCCTCCAGCTCCATCTCATTTGACAAAGTGCATCGTAATCACATTTATGAAATGCGTCTCCAGCACGTATATGAAAACATCAGGTGATGATTTGAACACTTTGCTTTTTTACCCAGTCTGATTTTTAGTTGTTCTGTGGCCTTCAAAAGGCTGAAGCATTATCAGCAGATGAATTTATCCTGTGACGAACTCATCCTCCATGACTCCACTTGATCTGTAGGAGAGAACTGATGCTCACCTTGAAACCAAAAAGACATTTATATTGTCTTTATTTCAGCCTGTTCCCTAATACCTCTCTAGTTACGCCCTATAAAGTCTCTGTGCTAGAGCCTTTTTCACACATGACAAAATATACATGCCGCTGTGGTTCACTTCTGTATAATGACAAGCTGAGGAAGACTTTCATACAAAACGTATTCATGCCATGAAAAACATTTTCCTCTTAACCCTTTTAAATGATCCCAAAACTCAAATGTTCACAATTTTAAAATTATATTTACCTATGAAAGGTTGGCTGAGCACATCTGTTGTTTTTCCAGTGCAACACATTTCCCACACACGCATTTACATCAGGGAGCTGCAGAGTGCAACCACGATCTTCTGTTTATCACTGTGACAAGGTCCAGTCTCTTGAGGGGCGGGAAGCATATGTGGAGATCTGCCTCTGGTGCTTGCCAATAGTCTATTCAGCACCAAGTCTAAATTATAACAAATTGTGCACCAGCTCTGCAGTCACTGTTCCGATTTCCGTGTTTTGAGTCAAGCTTTTAAATGAATGTTCTGCTTTTGGGCTTACATCTAATAATATGTTAAGTAGTAACCTCTTTTGACCGGGCTTACACCACAAGTCCATTTTTCTGTCCTCAAGCTTCTCTGTGATGCACTTCCTCTGACAAACATACCCCACTTACACTTATTAAATTCAGTCTGTGTCTTATCTGCATTAAGGAAATGTTAATGTAAGATACAAACACACAATTTTATGTTTGTTTGCGTTATGATATGACCTCAGCATCTCAGAGGCAGCCAGGTGTAACTGCAATTTATGCAAAGGATTGTCCCATTAGATATAAGGCCTCATTTACATATGACACTGAAGATACAATCTTTTTAATCGTAATATGTCATCTGAATCATGACCTCAGTTTATGGGCCTACATCAGGTTTGTTACCTGCATTCTGTATGTATAATTATAGGAAATTGGATAAGGAGTTAGGCCGGATTGACGACATCAGATGTCAGCTTCTGTTTTCAGCTCATATTTGCTTTCAAATAACTGCTGTACAGATTACATTTACACTTACCTGAGATTCAGGCAGCGCAATCAACACTAAGATCACAAGGTTAAATTATATTCCAATTATATTTGGAACGTGTGCTGTTACATTAACATACAAAGTGCAATATATTGCTTCACCTGATAAGATTACATCTGGTCAATTTCATGTGTCAGGTTTCTGCTTGTTAGCCTTATTCAGCTAACCATCACAGACATCCTGTTATAATGTCATATTAGTATGCACAGCAATATATTCTGTGTAGATTAGTGTGTTGGTTGGTTCGCTAACAGAGCCAAAAACCAGCTGATTGTTCAGATGACTTTGCTGATACTTCTCAAGCTACAACTCGGATATCAAAGAATTTCCTGTGACACAGAAACCTAAATTTCAAAAGAAACCTCCCTAAACAGACTGTTAACATTAACTTAACTTTGTGAATAGTTTTTCAACAACAACACACCAATATTTTAATATATGTAAAGCTCTTTGAAACAGCCTCCGTGTATGACTTGTGCAATTTACATAAATGTACTTTCTTTGCTTTGTCTTCCCTTTTTAAATCCTGGTAATTTCACCATGAGCTGGACCACCTTCATAGTGCCAGACGTGATTACTAGATTTGTGCTATTTTCCAGTCACCTGTCTACTTAGCTGTACTGCAAAGTGTTCACCAAAAATAAAACACAATGCAGATGGAACTCAAACCGTAACAATGCATAATGTAAAAAAATATTAGGGTGTAATTGGACCATTCATTATCTAGATAGCGTATGCAGAAAACATGTTTTTATACTCGGTATGAATGAGGTCCCAGATATGCAGAGGAGCTCATTATGTGCAGGTCTGCCTTACTGACCAGCTGAATCACTTCCTTGGCTCCCTGTCTCCACACCAGTGCTCATTTTTCACCTCACTTGACACACACTGCACAGCACCACTGTAACTGATGAATTGTTCAGCATCACATTAAAAGAAGAAGCCGATGAGGGAGTCCTTATTTTGGATTTTTCCCAAAATGATTTTTACTTTTTGATTCACTAGAGTTAAAGCTGGGGCCTTACTGTTGCTGATGCTACTCTGCGTCAGATGAATTTATTCTTTCTCTGTCGAAACAGTTGTAAAAGAAGATCAGCACTGGTGAAATATGGCTAATGTGAACATTAACGGCTGACCACTCTTCTTCTTCTTTATGTTTAGCAACTGCTGAGAATGAGGGACGAGTTGAAGGAGCGAGAGGCGGAGCTTGAGAAGAGTATAGAAGACAAGCAGCAGCTGGAGAACCAAATCCATAACCTCAAGGCAGGACTGCACAACCTGCAGACCACACACACGCAACAGGTCAGAAGAAAAACACACACACAAGTCGAGTTCATGTGTTTGTGAGTGTGTTTAAATGAAAATACTAAATCTAAAAAAAAAACGGTGCCTCATTTGTGGTCTAGTTAGAAAGAAATTACTTCATAATGAGTTTCAGTGCATGACAAATATTCCATATTGGGAAAATGATTCAACACACCACTGCCTGCATTTTAGTGAAGATTTTGGTGCATTTAAAGTGGTGTCTAATGATTTGTCCCTGAATCAACCCCGCGCAGTAAATGAAAGATGGAAGTTTGCCCTGAAGGCACTGATAATGAACAAGTAATCAAGATCTTTGGTATTAACCGTGACTTTACAAATGGAAAAAGACAGATCATTTGAAGTACCTAAAAGACCAGGTCACTATAATTTAACCAGTAATTTAAGATTCAGGCTGGAAAATAAAGGACGAAGAGACTGAACTCAAAATCTTGTAAAATTTGGTGTGTAGCCCCCAGCCAATAACAGCGCGCAGGGTGTGAGGTGCGGGACTCTATAAAAACGTAGCCGCCAGTTGCCAGATCGTAAGCACGTGGGACCACCAGAAGCGCGTGCGCTTTGAGACGGGAAGCATGGGCCAACTTTGAACGTCGTGGTTTCAAACAGCAATGACAAATCCTACTCGTTATACCTTTAAGCTATCAGTCCTGGTTGACCTGGTGATACCTGTGGTTACCATGGTAACTGTCAATAATCTGCCTTTTTCCATCATGCCAGGACCGTTGTCTCGCTTTACAGATGCATTTTTTATTGCGGTCAGCGCTAACCGCTGCTTCACAATAATGCAATAATGTTTTGCCAGTTGAATGCTTTTAATATGAACTAACAGCAGTAGGGAAATGTTTGATTTGCATTAGCAGTAACTTAATACAGCTCTGTTACGGCTGTGGGAGAAAGAACAGGAAACTGTGATCGGCTGACATGCACTTAAGTAACAGGGTTACAGGAGGCTTTTTCCAGTAAACTAATATCTTGAATGTCATGTAAACAAATAACCTGGTTACCGTAATCGGCAGTGGCAGACTTAGGCTGCCTGAGGGGCAGGGGTGAAAAAATAAAAAGGGCACCAGCTGTATGCAGTGAGGTACATGGCACTGGATCACGTTTTCTCCACTGGATGGGCACTTTTTGTCCACTGGAAGGGCACCCTAGAGGGCACTTTATCATGTTTTATAATCCAAGAGGAATGCTGATTTTTCTGTCATGTATACGCGTAACCAGGTTCTACTGTAATACAAGACTGCAGAACGGTAGAACAGCAGAGCGCCTGGATAAAATGAGAGATCATTACATGGAGCATTACATCCTCGTATTTAAAATAATTAAATCCAAAGTCTGACTGAAACTTAATCTAACACAAACTGGCTTCTACAAGTCTAAATAACCAACGCAGAGTCTTCTACAGTTAAAATAAGAAAGCCACACCTCCGAAGTAAGGTTGGGGTTAGGGGAGAAGTCCTCTTACTGATCTGCTGCATATATATACAGATTTACAGGTTACTTAAGTTCATGTAAGCTCATAAATGAGATAATAGTAGATAACAGTAACGGAGTGCATGCTGTATCATTTCCTGTGAATTGAATCAATGAAAACTAAGTAAGTAACTTTATTTATATAGTACCTTTCAAGAGCAGAGACTTCACAAAGTGTTTCACAAATTAAATAAGGTGGCCAACATGCATACAGACATAAAACATACAATGGGAATAGAAATAACACAAATAAAATAAAAATAAAATTACACGAAGGCAAGTATAAACAAATGGGTCTTGAGCTGCTTTTTAAAGGTGTCCACAGTGTCAACAGATCTTAAGTCCAAAGGGAGAGAGTTCCACAGTTTAGGAGCCACAACCTGAAAAGCACAGTCTCCTTTAGCTTTAAGCCTGGATTGAGGAACAACCAGCACACCCTGATCACAGGACCTCAGAGACCTGCTGGTAAGCAGATCTCTAATGTAAGTAGGTGCCTGACCATGCAAGGCTCTGTATGTGATCACAAAAACCCTGATTTGAATTCTGAATTTGATGGGGAGCCAGTGAAAAGAAATCAAGATATATTCAAGACAGGATGAGATAAAAGTGTGGATTAACACACTTATATATAGAGAGGTAATTACAGAATGTAAATACATTGAATGGCTATTGCTGAAAAACTGCGAACCATAAATAGAATCAAAAATGGGGTTTGATATCATGACAATCACAAGGATTATAAATTTATGTTCGAATAAATGAAATTTCAAAAGGGATTTACACTTAATCTAAGAAGTCATAATGTTTCTTAAGAGAATTTTTAACTGGTTATATTTTGCGCATTGAGATTTCTCTTCCTATTTCAGGCTCAAATCAAGATGCAGCCTGGATCTGTTCCCTGTGTGGTAGAAGCCGTTTGAGGGCACATAAAATCCTTGAATGAACTTTTACACCCAAATGAGATTTATTTTACTGTATGTGGCTCTGAAGCGGAAAATGTTTGCATATCATGGGAAAATTACCCCGGGTACGTTCATTGCCATCATTGCCATGCCTTCCATTTCGTTCTTGTAATGCTGTATGTTGATATCACATCATAAAGACTGTTTTCTTCCTGCTTATTGGGAGTCAGCAGTAAGTGGGAGGATTTTAGAAAAGCCAGACCAGAGGGTAACTGATTATTTCTGGACCAGTTTAGAAACTTGAATGGGAAATAAAGGGTGTGTGTGTGTGTCTCTTTTGTTTAACAGCAACCATCAAGGTGCCCTTGAGTGAGGGATGTAAGTGATAAACAACTCTGATGAGGCCGCTCATAGGCTGGCAGGAGAAAACTGAGGTTATGAAGAGCCACTCAATTGTATGCACATGAAGCAGTTTGTTGCTGTGTGCTATGTAGCAACTCTCCCTGAACTTTAGCGCAGAAAAAAGCTGTGAAGAGACTAAACTGTCCTGAAGCTTACAGCAAAAAAAAAAAATACTGAAATTCTCTTCTCCACAATTTTTCAAAATTCTACAAAGGTGTCATTTCACTGCAGGTCACCTATTGAAATACAACAGAGATCTTATTTGAGTGCAGACGTGCTCCACTAGCTCTTATGTTTTCATTTCTGGCTGGCCTACCGTGGCTCAGCATGGTAACAGGCTGACATGAGAATGAGCTTCAAGTTCAATCAGCTATGTAATTGGATAATGATAATACTAAAATGGTAAAATGGTACTGTCAAGTGGCGCCTGATGACTCTGGTGGCTTGCTTTCTGTTCTCAGGTCATCTTTGCGATCCTCAGAGCTGCTCAAGTTGGTTTGCTGTGAGCTGAGCTCAGCTGCAGATATTTGAATTGTGTGAATAAGCTTTTCTCTTTTCTATGTGGCCTGCCCTCGAACAGGCCTCACTGTCCTCGGCACCTCAGTCCTTTGCAGATGGACCACACTGGCCACCAAATCTGGATTTTGTTTGCTAGTTTCGTTGAGAACTTGGCTTCTCTAGAGGAGCAGTTTCTTGTCTGGCAGGGGATGGGTTCATGGAGCTCCTTTACTCTTGCTCCACAGTAGCTGAGTGTTAGCTGAGTATTATCATAGATTAACGAGTGCCTCCTACCCACCACTGTATTCCTCTTTTGTTCATTATAACAATATTTTGGTAAGACTTTATTTTACCTTTAAGAAAGAACAATGTATTTTGGTACGAAAAAAGTCAGCTAAATATGCAAAATTGTGGAATTTGTCTATAGGAAGGTCTTTTTTGAAAGGACTATTTTCCCAATAATTAGTACCATATTTACATAGTATGAATGGTTCTCTGGCTCGTTTACCTTTTTCTACGGGTTCTGTTTCTGTAATGCAGCAGGTAGCTGGAGTCCATCGACGTACTGTAGTTGGGACCACCTGGGCCTGCTGCTCTAAATCCGCTCTAAATCACCACCCTTCCTCAGTCAGAGAGGAGCTCTTGTCTCCCGCACATCTTTGTTTAATTTATGCTATGCAACATCATCTCCTAACACCACACCCTCACTACTGACTTTACTGACACATCTCATTGTATTCTTTGTTCATTTTGTGTTATTATGCTCTTTGTTAAAATAATAAGTCATTTATTTGCCCTCTACCTGCATCTCCCTCTCTTTTGTCGTAGCTTTAGAGCCAGGTCATGACAATAGTTATTTAGATTTATTGGTTTAGCTTCTCTAGTTGTTCCATTGTTCTGCTGGTGAGGATTTCTCTTCACTTCTTCTTCTCTTCCCGTTCTCTGGAGGATTGTCTCTCCATATAAGCAGAGCTGTATAGTAGCAGAGATACTTTATCATCTGGACCTCAGTGCGGATATTGTCCTCAGGTGATGTTAAGGAGATGACAGAACCTTATGTCCGGCTATTTCTGGCCAATCCCGTGAGACAATCATACGGCTACAAGCTGTTTAAGTCACTGGAGAAAACACCCCACTGTCCTCCCTCTGAAATTAAGCTTTCACATTATTGCAAACAACAGCGTTTGCATGCATCATTATTCTGTATATCCTGTACCGATATGTGGCACGCTGGGTGCTAAACACTGCACCAAAAGTCACAAAAATTGACAAAAAGTCAGTTCACCCGGTAATCAGAAGCAAGGATGACAGGTTACAAAAGTTGCATGTATCTTTGTTTAAGCTATAGATCATTTGATAAATGAATGTTTAAATAATGCAGTTATATGTTGGTACACCCTGGTTTTATTTGTTTTTTTATTCCCATTCTTGTGTATTGAAGACAATTATAAAAGGAGGTAGAAAAACCTGAGAGATTGGAGTGTGTATAGGGCAAGTGAATGTTCAAGAAGAAAAAGTGTCTCAGCTGGCAGAGACAGCAAGGTTTGGAAAAACAGCAGAAATGTAACTTCCCATGAGCCTTTTGTCAGTGAGAGACTGACAAGTAGCAACATGAGCAGTGTTGGTCAACAGAGACTAGAGGAATATGTTGTGCTTCATCTCGAGCCGCAGCTTCATCACACTCCCCCACCCCTCTTTTCCCAGCAAGTGAAAGAATTTTTACTACACATGCACAGCACACACCATTCCTTCACCGTGTTGCACTACCTCAGCCTCCACAACAACATCACACTCAGATCAGTCCCTCTGTGCCCTCTGCTTGTATTTTCTTATTTTGCTATGTTCAGGACGTTTCTGGGCTTCACCTTTGGGCAGTGGTGTGTAGCCCCCTGCCAATAACAGGCGCAGGGTGTGAGGTGCGGGACTCTATAAAAACATAGCAACCAGCTGCCAGATCGTAAGCACGTGGGACCACCAGAAGTGTGTGCGCTTTGAGCCGGGGAGGAGGGGCCAACTTTGAATGTTGTGTTTACGAACCGCAACTGACAAATCCTACTCATTGTACCTTTAAAGAAGTTATCATTGATATTTTTATAATAACTATGTATCAAATGACAACATGAAAACAATGCAACAATGCGAAAGTGATGAACCTACAGAGAATTATCACCTGAATCTGCAGCTCTCCTCAGCTTTATGGAGCTTTATAGTGAGTTTTAGCTTATTGTTTAGCTGTCCGGCCCACATCTTTAATGTTTTGTGTCTCATAGTGTCATTTAGGCAGCTGTTTTCAGCAAAAAAGCTCTAGAAACCCACTGCACACTACCTGCTCAGCACCAAACAGCAGACAGACACAGTTAGAGACTAGCTGGTGAACATAGTGGAGCACTTAGCAGCTTAAGAGCCAGGTATTTACCTCAGGAGTTGGTAGGGAGCAAAAACAGAGCTAAAAGAGAGTGAATATTGGACTTGCATTCATCATGTGGACAGAAACACGACTCCAAATGAATGATAATGTTGCTCAGTAACTGCTGGATGCCTAAATAAGCAACTGTTTGCTGACAGGTTCCTACCACACATTATTGCAGGTTTAAATATGTCCTGCTCTGTACATCTGGTCACAATTCTTTAATAATCACATATAAGGGATCTTTATCAAATATATTCTCTATCAAAAGTTGAACTCTTATGACATCAGTTTACCTTCACTGATCCACTGATTCCTGCTGATTCCTAACCTGTGTCATCGTGTAATACTCATCATAAAATACTCCCTATCATTAATATCAGTTCCTGTTGGAAAGGATAAGTATTAGAATACAGCAAAATCAATAAAAATGAGTAAAATAGTATTAAAATCCAGAGCGATGAGATAATAAAGTGTGCCAGTTACTACTTACACCTGTGGATTTATTTACTGAAACCTTTTGTTCATATTATTTCATCACCTGGTGAAGGATAATTTTATATTATAACAGGCGCTTTCCTGCATACAGTAGGTGGAGAGATACATTATCATAAATGCACTACGACATACAGTATATCAGCGCATTTTACGGGGCATCGGCTCCTCTTATACAGTGTGACAGAATAGTTCAGTGTTTACATTGGATGGTAGATTACATATAAAACCGTGCAAACATTCATTCACTGTGTGCATTCATGCAGGATTGTCGCTGTCAGCACTGTATTATTTCCTAATACTGTGCATCTGTTTAATAATGTAGTTACCATATCAGTCCCATAGTCTCCTAAATCCTCTCTCAAGATGTCATCTTTCATCATACACCTGTCAGCACTGTTGTCACGTTATCACCGCCTTCAGCCATGAAAGAGGAGCTACTTTAATCATTTTAAACAGTATGTCAGTGTATCATCTTTCCATTCAAACGTATTTAGAAGGTATTCTTTGAGTGCATGTTTTCTTTGCTATGGATGCAACTTTGATTCAATAAATCAGTGACTTTCCACGCAGCGTTGCAGAGCAGAGGACCAATTATTTTTGGTTGCTATTCCAGGACGTGTAGTCATTTACTCACATAAACTATTTGACTTTTCTTTGTCTGACTTTGTCTGCAAAACTTGGAAGTCCCTCTGAAACTAGGCTTTGTTCATGCTGCTGCTGCTCATGTTTATGTGTATGTGTCAGTGTGTGTGTGTGTGTGTGTGTGTGTGTGTGTATGAGAGAGTCGGGAGAGGGATGGAGAGTGAATTTTAGTGTGTCTGATTGCATTAGTGGGTGACTTGTCTCTCATTGACGTTTCCTCTCATTTTTCTAATTGACTCTAGCTGGAGACGTTAAAGCGAGATGACAGAGGGAGCGAACAGAGTGCTAATCAAGTCAGTGTAAGTGGGAAAAAACCTGAGCCCTCACTACTCCATGCTCAGTGTTTATCTTCCCCTTTTTTTAACTTATTTCTCCTCCTCTCCTCTCCTCTCCTCTCCTCCCTTAACTCTTCCGCTGACATGACATATCATTACAGGCCAATCTTCACAGGGACAGTACTTGTCACTGAATAAATCACCCAGACACAACTGGGTTAGAAAATGAAGGACCGGCACAGAAAGACACACATACAGCAACACATACATGCACACAGTCTCAAATCAGACAAGAACTTGAAGACAAGGCCGCTGCGTCCTGATTAGACTCGGTGAGACTCTGGAGTCGAGGCCACCTTGCATCGCCACGATCATCGTTTTAGAAACCTCACTCATACAAGACCCACATAATGTCTTTTTCTGCCACACACACGCATCCAAATGTCATCCTCTGTCCTCGCTTCTGTGTATCAGGCTGTCACAGGCTCACAGTAAACAACAGCTTGATCGTTAGCATCGTTAGCACTTTCCCTCTCTTGTTTTGCCCCTTTGTCGGAGCTCTAGCTGCTGGCCTCTTTCGCTCCTTCATCTTTTGCTCATTGTCTTGTCCTTCTTTTTATGTAGATTATTTTGTGTTAATTTTCTGTTTTTGCATTTGCTTATAGTGCAAGCACTTTGCATACTTATTAATAGATTTTCGTGCATTTTTATTTCCCAAGTAAATTGATATACACCCTTAAAAATATGAGGCTGTTGCTACCCAGAGCCCTGTTTGTTTTTTTCAGCAGCATCAGTGTTTAACTGAGGGTTTTTCATGTGGGTCTTTCAACAGTGTTTCTCTGCTATAGGCTTTATTTGTGTGTCTTTCCTCAGGATGTAACAGCATCATCAGCGGTGTCCTGCAGTCAGGAGAAGGAAGGTCCTCCAGACAAGAATCGTCCCAGTCCTGTTCACTCCGAGAGGGATGCACTGCTAGTCGGTATGCTTCATAGCATCACTACATTTACAATACGATTTTTCAGGGTGGTAGAAAGTTGTTGTTTTGACCACACCTCCACAATAGGAAGCATAATAAAACATAAAACATTAATTACATGAAAGCCGCATGCACAGGCATTTATCTTAACACTTTAGGCATTTAGCTGATGCACCTATCCAGGGTGTTCTGCAAAGGCTGAGCCGGTTTAGCCCCAAGAGCCTACCTTGACAGGAAAATGTACCTGTTGATGGACACTTGAATATCATGTTGGGCCATTTTGGGTCTGAGTCTTCAGATTGAAGCTGAGTGACTATATTAGTTTTCATCTTTTATTCACTCAGTTTGAGACTTTTAACTCTGACAGGTCCCTTTGACAACCCAAATTTTAGTTGTTTTATAGTCATTTATTCCAAGCGCAATCAGTTAGCGGCTTGGCTCTAGAGATGGTAGTGTCAGTCAGTTGGGCCACCACTTTGATCTAGATGGATTGCCATGAAGTTTGGTACAGATATCCCCCTTGCCCAGAGTATGAATCCTAAAGACTTTGGTGATTCCCTGGATTTTCCTCTAGCTCCATCATCGGGTCAAAATTTCACTTTGTCTATTACTTTGGTTTAAAACCAAATACCTGCAAAACATTGTAAACATTATCTGCTCATCATTAGCATGTTAGCATTGTCATTGTGAGCATGTTAGCATATGGATGTTAGCATTTAGCCTAAAGCAGTACAGCCTCACAGAGCTGCTAGCATGTCTGTAGACTTACTTAATCTTAATTTTAAAAACTGACCTACAAAACCTGTTCTGCAGAATTTTATCGTGTCCTGTATGTTGAAGGTGCTCTGTTATTAATAATTGTTCTTTTACATGTTATTTGAATTCAGGTTGAAAATCCAAACACAATTTTTAACCCTAGCAAACAATAAAGTTCTATTTTATTGTACTGATTCCAGCTAAGTACAACACCACTGATTTGCACACCATCAACCAAGGAGAAGGAGCTATAATGTAAATGATAATAATTATGTAAATGATGATAATAAGTGATTGCTTGTCTCTGCTCTGAAGATTAGGACATTGTTCCACAAAGGGAGTACTTACTGCATAGCTGTTGAATTGGATTGCATTATATCGTAATGTGTTGTTCCATCCTTTTTATAACATAACCTGAAACATGCACTACCAATGCCACCTCTACCACAGTTGGATTTTTCTGATTTGCTTCAGTCACTTTGAGGTTATAACTATGCATAATTACACAGCCATTAGAGCGAGAGAGGAGGAAGATATGAAGAGAGAAAGAGCCCACTTTACTCATTAGATTACATAACACAACGCGACTTTATGATAATGGAAAATATGACCAACATCTATCTCCCATGTGTATAATAAACTACATTATTTATAGAAGTAAACAAAGCCTTGTCCTATTTTGCTGCTTGTTTTCCGGCACGCTGCGTTTTCACATGTTAATTGTCAAGGACATCCGTTGGCTCAAAGCATGAAAGATAAAACTTGCTGCGTCTTGTTAAGGACTCAAAAGGAAATGCAAATTGTGCGCTTTCCGTATCCATTTGGGTCCAGTTCTGCCATTCTTCCAGTGCCAGAAAAACGTGCGTCTATGGCCTCATAGCAGAGTGACTGTGTGATTGGCTTATAGGTAGTTAGGTAGTCAGTGGTGCTTGTCCTCTGTTCATGCCCACTCTGGCTGTTTGCTGAGGCAGAGATGGACCACAATTAAAGATCCTGGCACCTTCTTATGTCAAAACCACTCTTCTTTGACGTCTTGTTTGATGCTGAGTTGAAGTGAGCGCCGCAGGAAAAAAGGGACGCTCGGCTCCTGAAGGAAAATGTTTCATCAGAAAACAAAGGGTCGAGTCTCTTTGCCTTTTCTCTCCCTCCACACAGTGACTGTAGATGAACACAGGTGCGTAATCTTTGAACTGTTCCCTTCAAGGAAAATGAGGAAAGTATACAAGATGAAAGAGTTTTTGTTTGTATTGTTGAGCTTCAAAGACCTTTTCAGCACAAGTTGTGTTTTTTCAGTGAGAAAGAAACTGTTGTGCTTCTGAATGCACCATTGAAATCACCTGTTACACAATCAGTATAGTTCTGGTTTATTACAACTCGTGGATTTGGCCTCATTTCTGTCATCAGTAATAATATGATTTTAGACACCAAGGTAAAAGGGTCAAAGCTAGAATTTTAGAAACACTGAGGTCAAGAGTCCAAAGAAATATTTGCCTGGCCACCAAGCAAACTCTATAAAATGTTCTTAGGATTAAAAGAAAATACAAATTATTACAGTTTATTTGTTTAACCTTTCAATTACATTCTACCTCCCTACATTATGGTCTAAATGTTCCTTTAAAGCCCTCTCTACACATAAAATCAGCCTTATATGTGTAATACGTGTTTGATTGTTTCATGTAAACTCCTCCTCATGTCATCAAATAATTCAAGTTCCCAGAATGTCATAGAGGATACGACCACGGTGTCCTCATTGGTAGCTACGACCCTGCAAGTGGACTGCTGAGATGTGGGAATGCTGAAGAGACATCAGGTCGTGAGGAAACAATATGATTCAGCTTAAAAAGCTTAATAATGATGATATAACTTTATAAGATATTACAAGCTGTTTTTGCAATAATTACCTTGAATTTGGTACAGGCATCAACTTAACGTTTGACTATAGGTCATCAGTAGACAAGATAACCACTCTGTCATCACCATCTTTTAGCATTCAGCAGAACATGAAATATGTGTGATTTCATAAGTAACCACAATGAAAGACAGAGACATCACACATGAGCCAAAAACGTACATGATTTCAATTTGTGGAGTACAGCGTCAGTCAGAATCGCCAATATAAGTCAAGAACTGTCCTTCAAGTTCCTCATGTTGTTCTGTGTATAAAGTCTGACCTTAAGCCTAGCTCTTCATCTTATGCTTTGCCTATGGAGTACATGCAGACATGCACATTGATGTCAGATCATCTTGAGACTCTGAAATCTCTGGTTTCCTAGAAGTTTTGGTTGGTCTAATTGTTTGGACTCAGGGTGCTCTAACGACAAGCAGAGGTGGAAGATTATCTCTCTCCCGGCCCTACCAGAGAGTCGAGAGCAGATGGGTTGGTCGAGCTTGTGGAGAGTTTCAGTAGCACACGGCTTTGATGAAAGATAACAGCATCAAAGCGTCATCAAACACTCCCTCTAATCTGGAGCCACAATATACAAGAGGCTCTTAACTGTGATGGGAGTCTGAGAAGAGCCACTCGATGCATCCTCGCTTGTTTTTCAGTCAAGAAAGAGGACGAAGAACAATACAAACTGATTTCTTGAATATTCTGTTATGGTTTTAAGTCATGTTTGACGGGTCACAGAAACTCAAAGACTGGAGCTACGGTATGTGACAGGCTATGTCTTTTACATTTTGACAGTTTAATTAACATGTCTGCGTGACCTATTTGTTCACCCTCAGGGATCATTTCAACCTTCCTGCACGTCCACCCGTTTGGAGCCAGCATAGAGTACATCTGTTCCTACCTGCAGCGTTTGGACACCAAGGTAACAGGCACACGCACACACACACACACGCGTATTCTAGACATAGTGACATAGATTAAATTTCCCTGCAGGGCCGACATATGGGCCTGCTGTATGCCAGGGTCCTGCTGGGCCATTTTAGACTCCTGGCACGCAAACAAGCTTGAAGTGCAGGCGAGAGCCATCAGTTACTCTGCCTTTATTTATCTCAGCAAAGGTTGGTGAGCACACACATACATTTAAAGCTGCACTGCTTCACACTCATATACCTACACCTACCAGGGCTGTATGTAAACAAAGGAGGTGTACTTTTAGTCGTGCAGTGCGGAATAATGCTTGACTGATGTCCCACAGGTGTTATTTTTACCTTATGAGCCGATGTTGAAGCCTGACACAGTGTGCAACTTGACAGTTGACAGGAAACTGAGGTGCTGAAGTTAGGGACCATCTCAAAAGTGCATGCAAAAGGCTGAAGGTGGCTTTTTGTTAATACATTGCAAAATTTGCTAACAACAAATTTTATTTTCATCTGAACTTCCTCCCATTGCACACACAATCTTTTTTTTTTTAATGATGTGAAAGCGCCGTGTGATGTATTATGGCCTGTTTTTTGTCATTCATTTGACATTCATCTGAGCCAGTTTTTAAAGAAAATCATGCAATATGGCCCAATGCAATTCTGACATGTGTGTTTTCACTAACCTCCTGTTCTATTTCCTCCATTGATTTCCACCCAAAACATTAATAGTTACGCAGTTTTTATTTAGAGTCAGTGTAGATTTGTTTCTCCTTTTTTTTGAATGTGTAGTTCACATACAAATCATGTTTTACTATTTGATTAATTCAGTTACATCGTTAAAATATTATGTTATTTTGTTGGCAGCTTAACTTAGAGATATACAGTGTGTATGATGAGTATAAAAGACTATAGAAAACAATTTAATGCAGAAAATGAAGCAGACTACAGATACAGATAGTAGCTTTGTGTTACACCACTGATAGTTACACAGCCACACTGGGAGTTGCCTGATTCAACCACATCAACTAATGTTGGCTGGTTGATACCACCAGGTTTTTTCTGCTGATGCAGGACAAAGCCCTACTGACCTTCCCTGTGGTCAAAATCTTGTTTGTCTCGACCTTTTAGGCCTCAGCTGCTCCTGCCTTGTGCATAGCGAGAACCTTCATATATAGCAAGTCTTTCTTTGCGCCGTTAGAGCCTCTCTGTTTATGTCCTGTTGCAGTTATCGCTTTCTAATTTTATCACACGTTCCCACTTGCACAACTTATTGATAAATATATTCATGTTCTGCGTCCATCTGCTGCTGCCGCTGCCACTTTATGCTGTTAGTCAGCCTGATTTCACAGAACAAGGCAACATGTTTGAGCTGATTCCTGGTTTATAACTGAACTGATCTTTGTCGTCACCATCCCTCCAGAACGTTCTTGATTTCTAAATGTGCTCTCGTTACCTCCTGCCACTCATGAAATCATCCAGTTGAAGTTAAAGTGATGATCTGTAATATTTTTTCGGGTTATTATTTTCTCACCAGGCTGTCATCCCACAAAGTGTAATATTAAAAGTGAAATGCAGGAATTGTACTGGTATACACTGAATCACCATCAGTCTCTAATAAGAGAGTAGTAGGACTTCAAGTAACGATTATTTTCATTATTGATTAATCTCTAAAATAAAGAAAAATGCCCATCACAATTCACGAAGCCCAAGGTGACGACTTCAGATGGCTTGTTTTGTCCAACCAACAGTCCAAAACCTCCAAATAGTTTATTTACAATCACATAAAACAGAGAAAACCAGCAGATCCTCACATTTAAAAAGCCTGAAACCAGCAAATGTTTAGTATTTTTGTTTGATAAATGACTTGAGAGCAGGTGAACTTCTTGTTTCCGTGGCTTCATTTCTCACCTTGCTGCAGTGATGTAGAAGTGTACTCCAGAGTGTGTCAGTACACTGTGACATCACTGTTGGGTGTGGTTACAGGTGCAGCACACTTGAAACTGTCAACCAGCGAGGATGATGAAACACTCATTTTCAACCTGGTGTTAAGTTACTTTTTTGTCAGTTATCAAACATGTTGTCAATTTTGTATCTGTCAATCGAGTAATTAATTGATTGACTAATCATTTATGCTCTCAAGTTTAGAAAATGATCATTATTACTTGAGTTATAGATCCTGAATATATATCGTATACACTTAGAAATATTGCAGCTCATTTTTAGACTGGTAGGCAGTAGCAGAACATATTGATCTTCCAGTATAGTTAAGCAATTTGGGAAATCTATCGCCAAGAGTTAGATGAGAAGATCAATATCACTCTCATAACTGCATGAAAGCTTCTCGTATTCACTCTTCAGTCTTTGTACGGATTAAACAAATCAGATATAACGTGTTAATTAATGAGCTTCAAAGGTGCTGGTAGGCAGATTGTCTTTAATTTTTCGACACAGCCAGGCTAGCTTTAACCCCCTGTTTCCAGTCTTTATGCTAAGCTAAGCTAACCTGGCTCAAGCTTCATAGTCACCATACAGGCTTGATCTTCTCATCTACCTCTCTGCAAGAAAACTTTTGCTTTAAACATGTGTGCGACATGCTTGTGTAGGTGTGTGTTTTGTATGTGTTTGGCATGCTTTGTACACGACTGTATGCGTGTTACAAGTCTGTGTGCAGCTGTTTGCCTGCGTATCTGTTGTTTCAACACATCAAGCAGCCCACAGAGTTTTGTCAATACCTCTGGCTGTACTCCCCAACAACAAGCCCAATCCTCTCTGCTTATCTACCGGCTCCACACTCACACGGCTCCATTGTCTGTAACGACACACCAGTCCTATCTCCATGATGGGCCTTAATGTATCCTGACATCAGCACCGAGCTTGAGCAACCTAGTTATTAATGCAAGACACTGTGGGTTGTCTACAGCAGCTCGTACGGTGGATTTCTGTCTCTACTGTCACCTTTCTGATTCTCCTCAGCCCACCCAGGTGGTGTGAGCCAGCGTAAATCCTGTCATGTAGCTCATATTGTCTTGATGCTTGCCCTATTCATTGGGTATAAGTGAAGCTGTGAGAACCGAGTGTGAGCATAATGAAAATGAAGAGCAGAGGTGTGAATAATGGAGGTGTGAGGATGTGTGAGAATGTCTGTGTTAATTTGTCTGCGAAGGTAGTTGTGTGTGGCATCTAAGTCTTCGTCTGTGTTATGTGTGTTTCTGCAGATTAATCCAGGTGAGGTGGAGGCTCTTCTTTCTCGGCTGCCCTGCACTTTCAGACAGGAGCTGACTGGTGTCGGAGCCAGTCTGGAGAAACGCTGGAACTTCTGCGGTTTCCAGGGCATCAAGAGCACATAGACTCTGCCCATGACACTTCTGGGACATTGAGGAAACGACAGGTAGACGAGGCCACACAGGTACACGCAGGACACTCTGGAAATGTGGAGGAAACCCCCAGCTAATGGAGGCGCTGGGCCCCACCTGCCCTGACAAGAGCACAAATTATTCACCGCAGATCTCAGATCAAGAAGGGGTGTTTTGTGTAGGTGGCAGAGAGATGAATACACAGGTTTTTGTGATGGCAAATTAATTGGCTGCATCTCTATGGTGACCAAGAGTTGGATGTATCTCTATGGTGACAGTCACGTCATCTCTCACTCTCGCCTCTCTTTTTTTCATGGGATTCAACCCTTCAGAGAGCCAATCTCAGCGGAGTCATGGGATTGGTTGTATTTTTATACTTGAGCCCACACTTGGCTCAGACCTGAACTAAAGGGCTACACAGGAAGGTCATCAGGGTCTACTTTCAACCTTGAAACTCTCTGACTTCCTTTTTGCCTCCTCTTGATTTTGTACAATCGTGTAAAATAAATTCTTACATTTCCTTCGACTCTCTGTGTATGCTATTAAATGCGCACGAGACGGATTCAGTAATCAGGTCAATTTGTAGTCATTTTCACATGTCTCAGTGTTGAATTATGCTCCTCTTTGGTGCCACATAATTGCACTACTGTCACTTCTCAAACTGACAGTGAACAGCAGAGAGAGTAATGGGAAACTTAAAATGCTGCAAATGTTAAAAGGGCAGACATGTTTTTTGCAGTTGTTGAATTTCTTGTCAGATACAGAATTTAAATCTGATCTTACCAGTGATTTTCTTATCAATATAAATCAAGAAAAGGATACATGTCGGCTACCAGAGGACATTCACACTGTGCCTTCCAGGTCTGGTTCATTTTACAAAGACAGACTATTTGTGCAATTTAATTCCAAATGATTGAATGTGAATTACAACAAACTCCTTTCTTCTGCTGCACTCGTGATTATATTTTCAGCCACGTAGCCACACATGATAATTGTGTTCACTGCTCCATTGTAGCACAATGTGAAGGAGCCTCCTTTTGTTCGTCAGAGGGCTCAAACAAACAGTTGGGTGTTTGTTATCCTGCAAATATATTCAAGGCACTCTGTACTGACAGTTAATACGTGCCTGGAAAACAATCATGATGAAGGAGTTGATGTATTAACGCTGGAATGACAATTTTAAGCACAGCAAAGGCAGTAAAATGCATTTTAAATTGGAGCGTCAGGTGGTTTGTTGGCTTACAAAAGTGGCTTTACAGGAAGTAACAGATGAAACAAAAATACGCGACGAAACACCTAAAGGTGGTGACTTTTAGGAAAACTGTTCATATCTGTCCAATCTTAACTTCATTATCCCAGTTTCTTACACTGGATGATGTGAATCTGGTTCATTTTTTCTGTAATGTACTGGTGAGTGAACATATATTATCAGCCAAGCCTGATCTGAATCCGACCTGAAGATGAGCTTCTACTGCCATCTGTTGGAGAAATGTAACAATCAGAGCGTTACCACTTGGCTCAGTAGGGGATGGCACTGTGGTGATGCTGTGTGTGATGGTATCTGAGCAGGTGCCGTCCTGTTACAGTCCTGTTACCTGCAGGACCAATGACTGCTGGTGCATGTTAAGTATTTTGCTTTGGGAGTCGACATGGAGGAAGTTCAGTATGATGACAAATGTTCATTCAGATCCTTTAAAGGGCTTTATTTGTGTCACAACAGTTTGATTTGATCCCAACATTGCAATGCACAGGATCAAACCTTTATGCTGACAACTCATTTTATGCGTCTCCTCAAAATGAAAATAGCAGTTTTTCACATCTAAACAACAGGAACGTCTTGTGATACCCGGTGTGATTGATTAAAACTTTATAAATATGAGGTGACACTTAACTTTGCATGGTTTCAACTGTTCCTGTTACTTCTCTCTCAAAATTATTATGATTTTTCTACGGTGGTGAAACATATCCCCTGATCCCCTCATCAACACTTTGAACCAAAGGACACAGACGAAGCAGCTCTCTATAAAACAACATGATGCCTAAATTAAATGTAGTAATTAACATTTTTTTAAATATTACAAAAGACGTCTCACATTAACTCGTGCACCTGTCCGTTAAGAGCTCAAGACAGATGTGTGTGTGAATAAAAGAAGAAAAACAGACACAGCAAACAAACAAGAAACTCCTTCATGACTATATTGTTAAATACAATAGAGATGTAGGAATGTTACACATTTAAGTCAGCTACATTGATGGCGAATGTGTGGTGAACAATGAGAAGGCAAATGAGGGGTGTAAATGGTCGTCCAGTCACCAGCAGAGCGCTCGCATCCAAATCTTGCAGTCCATATGCGTTTCATTTAGTTAGTAACGCAATCACTGAGTTCTGAGTCTGTTTCCCTTCCAACTGGAGAAAATGAATGTTTTCATAAGGTTTCTCTACATGTGCTGGGCGTCCATTATATCCAGATACTTGGCGTCGATAACTCTGGGAAGTAGGCTGGTCCTGAGATAAAACACAGAGAGACACCAGATGATACTCCACAGTTACAGGTATGGTATGGAAATAGTATCTAAAGGTATAAATCCTTCAGACACAAACATCAGTTCTGACCATTTCTGAACAACTGCATTACAAAAGAAGTGTGCCCCTTTAAAAACAGCTCAGCATGAATCTTAGACTAATGTCGCGTGGTCCCACTCTGCCCCCTGTTGGCCTGGGTCATCTTACCTGATAGGGACCAGCAGGATCATCAGAAGGGGGAAGACCATCTTCATGTAGGGCAGAGGATACATCCCAAACGCACACAGGATGATGAGCTGGATCATCTGCACCCCTGTGAAGTAGTGGACCTTCCTCTGAGGCACACGGCGAATGTAGTGGGTGGGAGGATAGGAGGTCTAGACAGAGAAAAGCAAGTATGATGTGGTCAAAAAGCTGTTTTAGGTGACATTTTGCTTCATATTTTGTTTTGCTAAAGTAAAAGTTGATTGACCTGACACCCATTACAGCTGTAAAGGCAATGTTTTTATGTACAAATACATGTGTTGTTGCAGCAGAAACTACAAATTCAGTGGAAAAATATGTCAGTTTCCCCTGTGTGCATGTTTTTTGCTATTTGGTCAAATTAATTCTGATTTGTACGGCAGGGTATTACCAGATCTTTTTCATGTTATTATGAACTTTTCTCATTATAACAGGATATCACTTTACCTTGTTATATCACAAAACTTTCTTGTTATTTGGCAAAACCAGCATGTCTCATTAAAACAAGAAACATTTCTCATTATAACATGATAAGTTGGTATGTTGAGCACCAACTTTTCACAGCAATATAACAACCTCATCATATGACAACAAGAAAAGTTCATTTTTTCTCTCTTTCTCGTATAAACAAGAAACTGAGCAGATTTATCTTGTCGTGGTGGCAGCAAAGTTGTCCTAAATTTTACCCTGAACTTTCTCTGCCCACTGAACATCTGGATACCAAACTTTTCCCAAACATCCACCACTGGTCGCCATTTGGGGCTGCAACCACGAGAAGTTTAATGGGTAAACAGGAAAGACAAAGAAAGAGATATAAACAAGCAAACAGACCAACCAATCAAACCACAGAGTCCTCCCTGCTCACCTGTTCCTTAAGCAGCAGGGCCATGCGGTCCACCATCTGGTTCCCATCAAGCGAAGTGGCTGCGATGTAGAGGAAGAGGCCGTAGAGGACGGGCTTGGGGATCCACTGCAGAGGAATGGGCAGCATGAATGCAGACAGGCCAATCAGGATGTTGGCCACCAGCGAGGTCAGACGTGTCTCCTTCACACTCACAATACTGTTTGACAGAGAGGCAGAAAAAAACACTTTAAGTATCCCAATAAACACTTCTCATTGGACTAGAGAACACGTATAATACTTAATTACTGTAGAGCAGTAGTTGCCAACCTTTTTGGCTCGTGACCCCCTAAAATAAAGCAACAGCTATTTGTAAACCCTCATCACCCCCTAATTTGTGGGGGCCTTAAACATGTGATAGTATCCAGTATTTCCTAATCCTAATTTTGTGTAAGAGAAATGTATGTTCTTTAATTATGTTGTTACCCCTCAGACATATCTTCCCTCAGGTTGGGAACCAATGCCATGGAGAATTTATTTACCAGAATTTTTTTTGAGCTAAATGAAAATGATTTACCTCAAATATCTTAAAGGAAAATGGAGAATCTACTTACAGCATATGATAAAAAATAAAAATAATGAATGTTAACATAGCTAAAATCCGATCGAATGGTCAACTTTGATTTTTATATTGTTTTATTTTTTATGTATGATAATTTTAGTGTATTTTTTCAAATATTTCTTTTACAATTTTTATTTCTTTCCAGCAGCAAATGTACAATATACACTTTACACCATTACATCAAACTACTATTCCAACAAGAAAAAGACAAATTAATTTTAAAAATTACACGGAAAAATTGTGCCGTATTTACATACAAAAATAATCATCAAAACATTTTTATGATTTATAGTGTTTTTTACTGAAGTATTCTCCTTTTCTGAGGCTTTTGACCAAATCACATGGTCTCCAAGGTTTTGCCAACATGGACAAGAAGTCCTAGATTTGCTCCAAACGTCTACTATTCCATGACAACTGAGCAAACTACATCTGCTGATGAAGACCGTATTACACGATCAAAAGCCCCAGAACATGCCAGTAAGTAGATCTTGAGTTGAGGTAACTTTGTTGACTGTTGAGTCGAGCATGATCTCTCGAGCTAACCTCATTCTTTTTGTTTTCAGTGGAGCTTACAGATTGTATTTAAATATTTATCAGTTTTGAAATTTTTTTTTAATATGTTTACTTCACTAAATAACTATTTGTTTATTTTGGTCCGTATTTGAACTGTTAATAAGCCTGCAAAAAGAGGGTTAAAAGGGTTTAGACGAGCTGCTGTTTTCAGTCAGCCACAAGCTGGATGTCTTTCAAAGCTCCACTTGGTTTTTGTCCTTGTTTTAACTTTACTCACGTTGTGTAGAGGTGTCCGTTCTCTACGTGCTGTTCCACTTTGGCCAGCTGACGGGCGTGCAGGGAGGAATGTGGGAAGGCAGCGTGCATCCATGGCAACCCGAGACAGGACATGAGGATGTTGATGAAGCCAGTCAGCATTAAGTCCCAGTGGAATGCTGTGCCTTTTAGCAACCTGGTACAGACATTCACACACACGGGTTTCAAGTGGTTTGTCAATGAAAGACTGCAGCGGCACTTCTATTCCTTTCATGAGCTGCTACTGGACGTGTTTTCCAGTAAAAATGAACATGAAGGTACAATATAATCTCTTTGAGATTTGAGATGTCAAGTTATGTTTAATTTCTTGTCTTGGTTTCGGCAATTAAACGCAAAATCAGGGTCTTACTTGTGTTCTGGTACATGCGTGAGCGAGATGACGATGTTCTGGTCGATAAAGATGAGCAATGCAAGGAGGAAACCCAGCCCGACCGCGCTCAGTGTGTTCATTCCTGACAGCTTTTCAAAGGGAGGGAAGTTGAAGATCGGGCCGTCATGGACACTGAAAACAGGAACTAATGGGAGCAGAAGATTTATAGAAAACTTCAGATTTAATATGAAGACATTTGAAGGGTAAAAAATGACATTACATAGTCAAAGAAAGGCTTGAATAGTGAACTTTGCTGCTAGTAAGCTTTGTTTCATGAGCAGCAGTCATCCAGTGTCTTTGACCCACATTGATTCAGAACCCACACTGTGTTGAAAGCTCACTAGAAGCAAATATTTTCCTTTTTTCCCCTCCAACAGAGGATTTATGAGCAGTGAAAGGCGTTCTGAGCCAAGGTTGTGACTTTAAGTCTCAAGGGTACTCTTCTATCAGTTCTTTTATTTGAGAGATCTGTACTCACGCTGTATGTCAAGGAAGAGGTAGGAGCCAATGAAGGAGAATGTCACCACAGAGATAGGCAAAGCACAGTCAGACACCACCTCTCTGATTTTGCCATTCAGATACGGGCTGTGGGAGAAAGAAGCAACACGTATTTCAACATTGAGTAACTGATGTAATAAATTCTACAAGTTTTACAACTGTATGTACAGTAGTTACTCTCTTAGCTTGAAAAATAATCCATGTCAAGTACTGAAAGTTTGCCACAGAGGGAGAAGAACAATGACATCCCAGGAGTCAGACATGGAAATATACAACAGCAAAGTCACATTTATCTACTTCATGTGTTACATTATTATACCTGAAGGGTGAAAATCATTGCTGGTGATTTGTAACCCTCTGCCTGACTCCTGGGATGTAAATGTTCCCACTTTTTCAGGTCAACATCATACAAGTTATGTGATATATATGCAACTACTACATGCAGTGGTGGAAAGTATCTAATTACATTTACTCAAGTACAATTATACTATATTTAAGTGCAGGTTTTAGGTACTTAGGTACTTCCATTTTATGCTACTACATATTTAAACTGTGGTAGAAAAAGTAGTCAGATACTTAATTTAAGTAAAAGTAGCAATACAACAATGTGAAATATACTTCAGTACAGTATAAGTCCCGCATTCAAAATATTGCTTAAATTATAGAGTTATATTAATGTATATTATACTATTGGATTATTATTACTGATGCATCAACATGTACTGTAAGTAGCATTTGGTGGAGCTGATTCTAGATATTTTATATACTCCTACATGGTGGTTTTATTCACTGTATAACAGTGCATCATATTTTATAAGATCATTGTATGTTTTTAAAATCTTAATCTGCAAAGTAACTACAGCTGTCAGATAAATGTAGTGGCCCCTCCTCCCCGGCTCAAAGCGCACACGCTTCTGGTGGTCCGACGTGCTTACACTCTGGCAACTGGTCACTACATTTTTATAGAGTCCCGGACCTCACACCCTGTGCGCTGTTATTGGCTGGGGGCTGCACACCACTGCCCAAAGGTTGATGCCCAGAACGTGATGATTGAGAGGGATTATTTTTGTATGAGTCTATACATTGTTTTTTTAGGAAAATCCTACTCGTTATACCTTTAAACTACCCGACAGTATATAAAGTAGTTAAAATGAGCTCCACCTCAGCCAGTTAAAACACTATAATGCTACTTACATTTGAACGTATAAGGAATAACAATACATTCATCATAATGAGTACTTTTACTTTTGTTACTTAATTAGTTTTCCCTTTTTATTTTTCCTTACAGAAGTAGCTCCAAGGTTGGACAAATCATCTTCTGCCTCACTGACAGTATCACATATATCTTCAACCAACCAACTCTTTATCGAACCTGGCTGCATCACTACATCAAATGGAAATATTATAGATGTCATCATTTTATACAAATTTTACCCAAAAATTCAACATTGAGACATTTCGGTATCTTTGGAAACTTTGGGATCTCCGCTATGATTTAAAATACAGTTCTGTGGGTTTGAACAATGTTTGGCTGCACAGCATGAGTTTGTAATGACAGACCCACCGGCAGGCCACTTGTTGCTGATATTACTTACATATTTTACTTGAATAAAAATTTAAATCCAGGACTTTGACTTGTAACAGGGTAATTTTATATTGTGGCGTTGCAGGGTGCAATTGAACGTGTTGTACCACTATTTTTAATTTGATTTGATTTAAAAAGATTTGATTAAACAGTCCTGTAAGTGAACATACCTCCTCTTGATGAGGTAGAGGGCGTAACCCAGCCACAAAGTCCCCAACATGAGCAGCAGACAGAGGATGGGCCTTTCTCTTGTGCACACCACCAGAGACTCAGGCAGGAAGATGGACGTCTCTGCATCTGACACAGTCTTATTATGATCCCCGAGCGCGTTTCCCGTCTGGTTCTCCGCCTTCTCTAGAATCTCTTTAATCTGCTGAAGCACCACCGTGCTGTTTGTGGTCGCCAGTGTGGGCCCGTAGTAGAAGTGCTTAAAAACTAGGAAGTGCGGGTGAAAGAAGAAAGGAAAAAAAGGGATGACAATGGGAACAAACTTACTGCTCTCATTTTTACCAGATCTTTTCCATGTTATAACAAGATATATTCCATGTTATTATGACATGACTTCATCTTGTTATATCACAAAAGTTTTCTATTTAAGTTTCTTGTTATAACAACATGCCAACCTCTCATGTTATAACGAGAAAAGTTTGTTTTAATGCAATCTGTTGATTTTGTGAAATAGGGAAGAAGTTTTGTAATATAACAAGTTAGAGTCAGTTGATATTACAAGAAATGTTTCTTGTGAAAACAGAGTAATTTGGTATTTCTGTAATAACAAGAAAATGTGTCATAATAACATAAAAAAATATCTTGTGATAACGCGAAAAGGATGTTGTAAAAACAAGAAAAGTTTGTAGTTATAAGAAGAAGAAGAAGAAACTTAGCAAATATTTTTTGTCATGGTGGCAGCAATACTGCTGTACAATTTAAAAGACTCAATGTGACTATATTGATTTTTGCTCTTGGAGAATGACGCATTTAACATATTTTTCGAGTCCTAAAAAAGCCCATTTTGGATCTCAGCAAAAAATATGAAATGCTGATGTAGAGAATATCAAATAAAATGCACTTTATGTCCATTTCACACTACACTGAGTGTCTTCATACGTATTTTACCACCGTATCGATATATTTCCCCTTTTATGTATTAAGCAGTGCACTGTATTCAAGCCTTGTTCAGTTTGCTGCACTTTAGTAAAAAAAACAAAAAATACAACAGCCTGAGACATAAAGAGGAAGGAAGAAAGCTCTAAAGAAGCCACCATATGCTTATCTATTAATGCCTGTCTTGTGACAAGCCCTTGTGAAAAAGATATAAACAGAAGCAATGTGAAAGACTCCATTATATTAACATTACAGACTTGTTTTATTTTTCCACAACACACAGGGGGCCTAGTTTGATTTCATGCTTGCTTTTCCTCTAAAGACTCCATGATGGATATGTATATTTGCTGGGCTACATTACTTATAACAAACGATAGGCAGGACATTTACACATTCCCCTGCAGTGTGGCGAGATAGCTCTGCTGCAGAAGCATTCAAAACATGTTTAATGTAGTCTGACCTCAGCTTGACTTACTTTTGACGGTGCCTTTTACTGCATCCCCGACAAACGCTATAGAGATGAACAATGCGATGACTTCTTCCGTTGACCTGGGAGATAATGGAAATAAAAGAAGCATGTTGTGATCATTCATGTTTTATCAAAGTGGTGGGGTTTTTTATACAGGCACAGACATAACAGTCCATTCAAGGCGAAGAGATGGCCCAGACAGCAAGAGTGCACATTAAACAAAATCAATAATTATGGCTGAAAACAGGAAGTCATAACAGAGGCGTCTTCTCTTATCAGTGACCTCATGGCCACACAGTTAGTTATATATATTACAACTATGTGGCTTCTGTCTGTGATATGTCATAGAAACAAATGTTTTCTGAGAGTGGTGTTGTGTATTCACCGTTTGAAGAGTTTCATCAGCAGGCTGACATTGAATAAGCCTCCGAGGATGAGGAACAGACTGTTCCATAAACCTATGCAGGCGTAGAAAGCATCGAAGTCGAGGTCATAGTCATCGCAGATGCCCCTGATGACTGTTAAACGTACATAAAGACACACACAGACACAAATTCATACATTTTAATGCATTATAATTAATAACATTGTCACAGCAACTCTACTTTTTAAGGTATCACAGAATTAGACACCATATTGTTTAATATTGTTCTGGATAATATTGTACAAATTGTTTCTGAGCAGATCTTAAAGGTCTCATAAAGACTGGAAGCCAGTTTATAACATTGTGACACTGTTACTCTGTTATTACTGCAATAAGTTCATCATGTGACAAAAGCACACTAATGGCAACCGCATTAAATGCAGCTAATACAACACGGTTCAAATTNNNNGACCCAGTTGCGGGCATTAAGAATGACTATTAGAAACTAATAGAAATAGCCAACCTTCTTGCTGTTGATCTCGTTTGCTTATGTAGGTCATATAGAGGCATCGGTATTAAATTGAGACTGTTTCATAACCAGTTGAAACTCCATAGAGCTGGTTTAAGTTGCACTAATCAATTTGGAAAAGTCCTGAACAAGCGTACGGACACACAGTCCTGATATGTTATGGTTTTTTTGTTTTTTATCTCTAGTTAGCAAAGCTTGCTATATTAGTTGTGTCACATTGCTAACAATTTCTCCTGTTTTAAGCATCATCCTGCTCTATTTAGTGACGCGACGAGGCTTTACTGGGTGGATAGCAGCAGCCTGTGGTGTACAGACTGGTAAGACTGGAAGTAGGTGGGTGTTGCATCCTGCTGGCCCGCTCACTGTCTGAAAGCACCTTAAAGCTGCAGAGTTTGGTCATAATTCTGTGTGGGTTTGTTATTGTGAGCAACACCTTTCAAATTACACACAGTCATTTGATTAAGTGTTAATAAAAATCTATTTAGCATCAGACAACCCAAAAGAGAGTTACATCAGGTAACCTGTCTGGTAACCTGGCAACCGACTTGGCTGTTTGAAGCTGGCTTAGGCTTCATTGTGCAATGCATTTGCTGCATGTAATATTTTTCTGTTCCTTTTGTTGATGTGCTCCACAGATTGATTCACCTACTAGCAAGAAAATGGGAAAAAATGTAATGTCTAATGTTTAAATAGTAGGACACAGTACACACCGCTTATGAAGATGGCCAGTGGCGCAGTGGTCAGTGGAATGACGAGAGGTGAGCCAGCAAACAACGAATAGATCACTCCTCCAATACTCTGGCCAACAATGGTCTTCTGAACATCTGTCAAAAAACAGCAAAACTTCAGTATTTTTGTTTGTTTTCAGATTAAATAGTTAATAATATTATGGGACAATGAAGACAGGAATCCTTGCCTATCTCTCCTCTTGTGCTTTCGTCGTTCAATGAGCCAAAGGCAATAGCAGGCAGTAGAATGGCAATGTAGAGGAAAATAGCAGTGGTAGTGTACTTCAGCAGACAGCGGTCCTTCCCAGTTATACCTTGATGGATTATTTAAAGGGTTATTAAAGATTAAAAAAAACAATAAGATAAAGTTATCCTTAAAAATATAAGACTTTTAACGATGAAATTTCATGATTTTGTAACAGTAACAAAGAGATATGTGGCCACTTAGGAAGCAGCATTACAAGAAAGCATTAATACCATCTGTGAAGTCTGAGGGGTAGAGGGGGAGTCTGCGGCGGAGGTCATCATAAACACCTTTACCGGCTTTAAAGAAATCTTTGCACTGTGAAGAAAAAGACAGAAATTAGTCAGTGTGAAGGACTATACTTAGTTCAGGAAACAATACTTAGTCACGCGCTGTAACTCTCGTGTTATGACTAGTTGGAGAGCCCATTTTCATACATTTGCTGGCTGGATAATGGGTCCTTGAATGAGCGTAATAAAGATTATTCAGCGTAGAGACACTTCAGGAGGAACATAGCTGACATCCGGTGTATAATCAAAGATACTGGCATACCGTCACCATGTCCATCACTGCTTGTTTTTGTATTATACAATTTTGGAATTGCAGAATAAGTTAAAAGGTTGGTTTGGCAGCAACAAACCTGCACTTAAATGCTGTTTTGAAACCGTTCAAGACATCAGGTGTAGCCACAACCTGTTGTTAACTTCAGTCTTTTACAACCCAAACATGCTTTCTCTCTCGGGCAATATTTGGGTGTTCCCTCTTGTCCAATCTCCTGCTGAGCGCACACATTTCCTCTTAATTTAAACACTGGACATAATGAAGTACTTTATCATTACATGGAGCCGTGCACATTCTGCTGCCAGAACCATGGCAGACTTGGCAGCTTTTTCAGTCTGTTGCCCAGCTGCTTCTCGTTCCTCGGGCCTGGCTGATAGAGTGTGGAAACAGGATAATCAGATAATCTGGCTCAACTACTTTACTTTACTGCCTCACATCTTTATATGCCTGAATGGAGCAGGAAAACACAAGGGTGGTCTCCACATGTGGAGAGCTAACAGTCAGTAGAGAATATAAATGTTGGTTTTACCAGTGACAACTCCTTGTTAGGTAGAGCTATGTTTCCATATTGTTGTGTATTCATGCTTTTTGTTCTATAGTTGTACAACATACTTAACCCATGTTAGTCATATGGCAACTTATTATTTCATCTAATTCTGCACCGATTACAGCACAGAGCCAAAATGTCTCTGTCCGTTTTACATATTTGCTCTCCTTTCACACCTTAAGTGGTTTCCCTCTACGTGGATCTGAGTCCTCCACTTCCTCTATGACCGGCTTCTCATTGACTATGGAGAGCTGCTGTCGCTGGTAGACCAGCTCCTGTTTGAACTCCTCCTGGGTCTTGGCCTCCAGAAGCTTCTGTCTGAAGGAAATGTCAGAGAACATCGTGGCAAATGTTCTACCGAGTTCAATGGCCGTCTTGGTGCTTTTCTGAAAAGGACAATGAGAAAGTTAAAGATCTGTTCTGTCAATTTAAATTTATTATTCCAATGATTTCATACTTTTAACCTGCATTCTGCTAAATATCACGCTTGATTTACTTATTGGATTGTCTGTAACAGCACAGAAATGCTGGGTAGGGGATCATTTAAATTTGACCCTTAATAATAACTTCAACCCCGTTTCACAGAAGGACATTTTTTTAACATTTGGTGGCATTTTTGCTTAATGTGGCAGAAAGAATGAGGATAAAGCTGATATATAACAAAAGTTAGCAGCCAGATCTCAGAAAGCACCTGATTAGGGCTGCAAATAATGATTATTTTATTATTGGTTAATCTGCGTATACGTTTTTTCAGTTAATAATTTGGTCTATAAAATGTCAGAAAATACTGAAAAATGCCCATCACAGTTTCCCCAGAGCCCAAGGTGATGTCTTCCAATTGCTTGTTTGTCCGATAAACAGTCAGGAATCCAAAAATCGTCAGTTTACTATCACAGAAGGAAATGTTCACATTTAAGAGGCTAAAAGCAGTGAATTCCTGGCATTTCTCCTAATAAAACGACTATCAAAATAGTTGATAGTCGATCAGTTCATCAATTTATCATTCAATTCATCAACTAATCATTCCAGCTCAACACTCGAGCCAAGTAAGCCACCAGTTTGCTAAAAAAAAAAAAAAAACAGACAGTTTTGAATAGAAGAAGTGAAAATTGGACCTCACCGTTCTGGGAGGGGCCAGGATGAGGATGACATAGCGAGCCTCGCAGCAGTTGACTCCCCAGTTCTGCGGCCTCTCCAGACGGGTGATGCAGACATGGCGTCTCTGCAGGCTCCTCACATTGGAGCTGAATTGATAGAAAAATAATTTATTTTGAATCACTGGTGTATAAATGATTGACTGTGCAGCATTCTGTATTGGCAGGTGTGAATTAGAGCCCCACTACCGAAGCCAAAACAAAATTACTTTTCCAATGAAAAGATTTTTTGTGTGTTGTCCCTGTGCACTCAGATGAACTTAGCGACTATCAGCAGGGAGATTTCCACAACATCCATGCACTGAAAGTCAAAAGAGCACCCTTTCACATAAATATTATTGTAGATGAACTCACAGAATACAAAGCCAGGACTGCTGGTAACGAATGCCAGTTGAGGTAGCAGTCACACCCTGAATGGTCTCTGACAGAAGGTGAACTGTGGGAAGCATAAAATATTGCAATGAACAGCCAAAAAAGCTTTAACGTTGACATGTCAAGCAGCCTCTGAAGCAAACATTTCATCTCAAAGTGCTTCTAATATGTTTTGCTCACCATCAAACTCCTTCCCTGCTGCATCTGTGAACAGCGAGTTCATGACCTCGTCCACATCGCAGCTCCCGTGGCCGTCCTCCACTACATGGGTTAACATTCGCCTCAGGACCTCGTCCAGAGTGGCAGCTTTCTCATCCAAAAGGATGCTTGCCTGGGCCAGGAAGCTGTCCAGGTCTCTGTGGGCGCGTACTTCCTCCTGGAAGTTCATCGGCTTCACATACTGGTGTGAGCCAAGAACAAGAGAAACTTGATTGATGGTGTAATAGTGCTAATAGGTGAGATGTTAACGGTTCGTTTTCAGATGTTTGCTTACTGCATATCGCCCAACAGCAAGTAAAATAAGCCACACATTTCCTCCCAGCTCACTACTGATGCTTTCAGATTGAACAAAGTTCTGATTTAGTTTAAAACAACAAGCATGAGCTGGGTAGAAATTTGGGGATTTTAGCTTGTTGGACTAATGATCTTTTCTGGGCTGTAAAAATGTAAAAGAAGCTATAAAATGCTGCTTTTCTGTAGTAATTCTGCAGTAATTATTATAACACAACACAGAGAGGGTGATTGGAAAAGCAGATCTTACTTTTCTTGTTGTGTTTAGAAGCCCAAACCCAGGACAGTCAGGATCTGCAAATAAGAGCCACACGGAAATGTATACTTATGTCTTATAAATTGACATTTTTACTCATACACACTGTCTCAGAATCAGCTTTATTGGAAACGTGACTCTCGTTGGTCTCACTGTACTTACACAGAAATAGACAAAACAGCTAAGAACAAGGTAGTTGTGAAAGTATGTGGAATAAAAAGGTGTATTTATAATTACATATAAAAAGCACCAATGATCAACAACATAAAATAAAATATCTATTGACAAGTCAAATGTAAATTGTAGACAACACAAACAGTGCAAAGAAATAATACTGAATGGAGTGGATGATTATGTGCAGTACATGCATGTATACATGTCTATATACAGTATATACAGCGTGCAGGATTTATATTGACGGTGTATACTGGAAACCTTCCCCCTCCTCCTTACCTTTGCTCTAATCCTCACTGCAAATTGTTCTTTCATATCTCTAAAGTTATTCTTGGAAATAACTAAAAGTATAGAATTTGTTCTCTCTTGTATTAATAGTTAATAAAGAGCACTGGCTGCCAGTTGGTGTCCCTGAACTTTGTCTCAGTTATTATGACTCAGGGAGGCAGAGCTGGCACACATGATTTCCTAACTGCAGAGGCTGCAAATCATTCTCGGACAATGAAAATGACACGAGTAGGATCCAACCTAATAGCACAACACTGCAGTGAGCTATTAATCTGTACCGTTCTCTCTAACTCATATGTGTTCCACCACAAACTAAATATGTGTAACGGTGATTTAATCACACACCCGAAACACCGATCTGGATCTGGTTGTCATAGATGTGGTCCTTGTGAGGGACAGGTGAATCTTGCCCCTCTTGTTCCCCATCCTGCAGCTCTGTGGATAAAACACAAATGGTCACAGACTATCAACCAAGTCTCAGTTGTAATTACAGTGCTGTATGTAAAGTATAAACTGAGGAGTTTCTACTTCAGAATAACTGTTTTTTTGCTGCAGTACTTTGTTAAAATTCCCTCTACCACTGAGTGAAACACATAAGTAATAATAATAAGTAATAATAAAGGGCATTTCATAGATCGGCCTCTCAACAGTGAGGTAAAAATGCTCTTTGTATCAAGGTTAAGACGTTATTCTAGCCACATTAACAGTGTCTCCAGTAAGGGACAAGTTATTTTTGCCTCCCACCACTCTGCCATCTGTTGACAAGCACACACGCAAGAGGGAGAAAGAGAGAGACCCAATAAAAAATCCCCCTTAAACCAGACATGCAGCAATATAACAATAGCAGCCCCTCGTAAATTCCTTAATTGTATAGAAGATAAATATGGCATCTCCATTGCGAGTTTTATGAGGGGAGAAAGAAACAGCCACAGAATTAGAGAATTAACCTTAACCCTTCATGAGCAAAGCTTTGAGCTATGATTATTCCCTCTTCCCACCATTGACTCAGAGATCATCTGCCTCGTTATTTACCCATTAATTAACCTCACAACACTCCAGCGAAGGGACCGGCTGTGCTCACCAGCATGTGAAATGGGTCATCAGTGAGCAGTGAGAAGCATTGGCATTAGCATAAATAACTGTTGCAATAAATTTACATGTGAAATAGTACTGTATTTTTCCTAGTATCCTGAAGGAAATAACCTGAATAATGTTTTCTGTGCTTGAAAACCAGAGATCATATCAAGTACCTAAAAGAGCAGGACCCATGCAGAGAAAAGCAATCAAAGTAAATATATTATCATGTTTTACTGCAGCTACGCACCCATCTCCTGGAAAACGTATCCATTCTTGGACCTCCCGGTGGATGGAGCCTCTGTAAGAGAAAAGACAAATATGATATTTATGATATTTACACAACTTCATGCTCCAGTTTTATTATAAAGTGTTTTATATTAAAAGGTTTCGTTATTGTTTGTATTGACTTGCAATCGTTGACCACACTATGGAAAGGTTAGAGTCATATGAAATAGAAACAGTTGTTATTGCAGTTACTTTAAAGCAGCATTAATTCATTTTTGGGAGCAGTGGAACAAGCTGTAAAAACAATGTTTATATTATCACCTTATATTAGCAAACAGTTGCTTATTTACACATCGAGCCAATTCAGAGCAGCATTATCATCAATTTAGGAGTCGTGTTTTTGGCCACATGATGACTGTAAGTCCAATATTTACTCTCCTTTTAGCTCTGTTTTTGGTCACGACTGACTCCTGAGGGACATATCTGGCTCTTTAGCTGCTAAATGCTCCAGTATGTTCACCAGCTAGTCGCTAACATTGTCAGTCAGCAGTTTGGTGCTGGGCAGGTCATGTACAGAGGGTTTTTAGAGCTTTTTGTCTGAAAACAGCTGCCTGCTGCGGCTGAAAACAACACTATGAGAGCGGTTGGAGTGAACCAAAAGAGTTAAGTTGCCAGACAGATCAACAATGAGCTGAGACTCACTATAAAGCTCTATAAAGTTTTCCACAAAGCTTTTCTTGATGAAAACAGCTGCCTGTTGCCAACAAGGTAGATAAGAGCAGTGAGAGTGAACCAAACAATAAAGTTGCGGGCCGTTAAACCAAAACAACAAGCTGAAAGGTGCTAAAAGCTCCATAGAGCTGAAGAAAGGGCAACCCCTTCATAATGTAAGAATATTGATTATTGCAGCTTAAACGCAGAGCCCAAATCTTTTCCCTTGTCTTCTTCCATACAACATAAAGTGAGACCAGCGCTGCAGTTACCATCGAGGACACCGAGGTTATGTCAGATTTGGGGGTTTTAACGACCTGGGGATGCTGCATGTTTTACAGTTAAAATCATACATATGGTGAGTATTTTACAGGCTGATTGACAGAATTTTTACTGGACTCTAAATATAAATTTGACTAATTTTAGGTCAATGACATACATAAAATAAAATAAAAGATTCTGTATTTGCCCACCACATTTTTTCCTTGCAGTGTAAAGAAGGCTTTAACAGCATTTAGACCATCATGGAGGGCAATTCAATTTACAGAAATTGTAATAATGTAATTTTATGGTTTACAAAATAAATCAAATATAAAAAATACAAATATTTCATTTTAGAGAATTTCTATTGTGTGTCTGGTCTAAGGTTTCTGTGAACTGCAGGGGACATGGACTCACACCACAACTTTTTAAAACATACTTTATGCCCTTAGTCGAGAGTCGACAGTAGAAAGGTGACAGGAAATAGGGGGGGAGAGAGATGGGGAATGCAGTGTAACAAGTCTTGGCCAAAGTCAAACCCGGCACATTCATGATCCGTACCTTAAACACATGGACCACCAAGGCCAACACCATAACATCTTATGTTTGACACAGATACAAACTGACCTGCATGTGGTGATAAAACTGCGTGAAACTGGACTTCATATTGATGGACACAGTTTGACCCTGTTGTTTCTAGCAACAAAAACAGTCTGCATTCACCAGCAGGTTTCTACCCTACAGAAAAATGTCAACCTTTTCAGCTGCTCTCATCGCACATAGTGACAGATTTTGTAGAGAAATTCAAGTCTGAGCTTGTTGAATTATTGCCAGTGTGACACACAGCCGGTCGGACCTTGAAAGCCTTTAAAGGAACATGACACGTTATATGATATAAAATTATGGAGGTAGAAAGTGGTGTTGAAGAGAACAGTGGAAAACGGCACGTGCTGAGAAAACTGAAAAGAGACCCCTTTGCTCTCAGTTACAACAAAAACGTGACGCCAGCTGAGTCTGATGTTTGTATAGGCGGTCATGTATCTGTGAGACGCTGCTGCAGCCGTGTAGATGAGCTTTTCCTTGCCTGAGGCAGAGATCGGCTCCAGGGGCTCCAGGGCAAGGCTATATCTCAAAGTAGATTAGACAGAACTTTCCCAGGCCTCCTCCACTTCACAGGAGTCTGCACAGACAACAGGGTGCCTCACAGCTTATGCAACNNNTCAGCTCCAACAGTAAGATTTGTGTGAAGACATAAATGACAATCAAATCAGTCATCTTTCTGCAGGCCTGTGCGTTACTATGGCTCATGCCTGTGGGTTTCCTGTCGGCAGGCGGACTGACTTCCTCACACTCGCAGTGCAGTTTGGTGACACTTACAGTGACAGAAGTGTAAGTCAAGCCTTGAAGTTTTCCACAAGGGGCGCAGCAACTTTGACATTGACACTACTCCTTAAAATAGTCTGCTTTCAGACCCCCTGACCCTGTTTGTGAACTATTGCTAACTATTAAAAGTTTTAATCCTGTGTCTCTATGTTAATTGATATCTCCTGGCATACACCAAATAT